>JACFYI010001344.1:219292-233904 GCA_014898755.1 Handroanthus guayacan | reverse complement strand
ATTTTCCAATGTGCAAACGCTAGGCATACGGGTGAAACTATAGTTGATCTCTCAGCGATTGCCCCTGCTATATTGGTGTTTTTCGTGGTTCTCATGTTAGTCTCTCTCTCTCTCTCATGTGTATTTTTTTTCTATTGTGATCATTATTTGTTTCAATAAATGTTTGATTTCCTATTTTATTCACGTATATATGGCAAGTGTGTTTAGGGTTTTGTTGGAATGAAACTCAATTATTGGTCCCCTGGCTCAATATATAGCTGTTTCATCTTCTTTTTCATTTATGTATGCATGGCAAATATTTTAAAGATTTTGTTATTTTGTTTATGCATAGGTGGCAAGCGTGTTAAGGGTTTTGTTATAAAGACATTTAGATATTGGTTGTATGTTTCAATGACAGTTTCATCTCTTATTTCAAATTATAAATGCAGTAAGTGTAATAAATATTTTGTTGTAAGGGTATTGGTGAAATAGACTTGACATGCATATATCCATCAAATAAATATTGAAAAAAAATACATAAATAGATATTGAAGACGAAACATTGATTGAAATAGATATTCGTGCCGATCTTTTCCTATGCATGATACTTTATATTGTTATTTGATTAATTATAAGTAATCACGCCTAAGTTGGATTAGCAAAACTAGCAGGAGTTCAGCAAAGAAAGATTATGTGTTTTGATGTATTTTTAATAGATCACGATTCCTTTGGTTAAAGGAAATTCAGTTTAATTGATATTTTGATGACTCATAGGGGGGCTGATTGTCGGGTCCATTTTTATCTAAAAAAATTGAATTTAAAATTAAAAAAAAAAAAGGAAAATAGCAAGAAAAGATTATATATTGTTAGCTTAGGGTGTGTGTGAACCTTGGAATTCGGAAGTTGCCTAGAAATTTCAGTATTATATAGACAAAAGGAGTAATACCAATATTTAATAATCCCATGAACCCTAGACTATAATACAGTAGGATGTCATGCTTGACCTTAATTTTATGTTGAAAAACATATTTTTATAATCTATTCAAACCACACAATTTATTTAGGAAAAGAATCACAGAAAGTATTAGTCAGAATTGTCATGCTGTATATCCATAAGTAAGTATAAATATAGTCTCTGAAGTTTTATAAAGTTTAGAAAAATCCCAATGTGCTTTATAGTTTTATATTTGCATTATTGCTTCATGATTCTCAATTTGATAACTAGGAATATATTATTCCACTATTCTATGATTCCCTAGGTTATTTCTTTGATTTCCTCCCCACATTTCATCCTCAATAATTGGCGATTTTTTGAAGTGACATGGTTAATTGATACCTTAAATAAGGCCAGAAAAAGGATGCATTTATATGATTGTATAAACATCACTTTGGATTTTTTTTCGAATCATATTTAATCTCTTATTCTATTGTGCACATGAATCCCTGTTACGTATATAATATCTATAACTTTGAATTTTTAAGATGAAGAAAAAAAAGATGAAGCAATTTTGAAATTTGTCCAATTTCTGTAATTTTTTGTACATTTTAACTTTTTTTTTCCCAAATACTTTCAAATTTTAGTATTATATTTTTCTACAACTTGTTTTTACAACTTCTCACTTTTTCAAAAGTAAAATCTATCACAAGCACTTCTTAGAGGTGTTTGGCTAAACTTATCTAAAATATCTTATAAGATGTTTTTGGAACTTATAAGATGTTAGATTTGATTTTAAAATTAAGTTGTTAAGTGTTTGGTTAAAATAAGACCTTTTAAGTTATAAGATGTTAGTAATGACAATATTGTAATTAAAATAAATAAAATTGAAGGTGCACGCGAAGATCTTAAAAATAAGTTAGGATTTTATTAATTACTTTTCTAATATTTTATTTTGAGAGCTAATAAGATTTTCTTTAAAAAAATTTACCAAACACATTTTAACATTTTATAAGTTCTTAAATATCTTATAAGATGTTTTGAAGAGCTTATAAACTCATCCAAACACTCATTTGGGTGAGCTTATAAGCTCCTAAAAATATTTTATAAGATGTTAAAATGTGTTTAGTAAAATTTTTCGAAAATGATCTTATTAACTCCAAAAATAAGATATTATGAGCTTATAAACTCTTTTTATAAAAATAAGAAGATCTTAACTTATTTTTAAGATTTTCGCATGCACCTTGATTTTCAATTATTTTAATTACAAAATTGTCATTACTAACATCTTATAAGCTAAAATGTCTTATTTTATCCGAACATTTTAACAACTTTTTTTTTTAAGATAAAATCTAATATCTTATATGCTCTAAAAAAATCCTATAAGATGTTTAAACTAAGCTCAGCCAAATACCCTCTCAGTCGAATGTGCTATTCTATGCGTCTATTGTATTAAAAGAGATGCCATTGAACCAATGATTTAATTTGTCAGGTACCTTCCTCCATACACTTCATTTCTACCCATTAGGAGGGATGAAGAAAGCTCTCAAGGAAGGAAGAACAAAAGAAGAAAAACAGTTGCAGAAAACCTCATATTTTCACAGCTTTCTTATCTTGTCATCTTCATTGTTCTAATATGGATCACGGAGAGAAAAAGGCTTAAAGAGGATCCTCTCAACTTCAGCGTGTTGAATATCATAGTCGAAGTCATAAGGTAACCATCTATATATAATATTATATATTTTTGAGCAATTACCTGAATGGTCCCTTAAAATTTGGCTTAATTACAAAAATACCTCCTGTTGTTAGTTTGTTTAATTAAAAATTTAATAAAATTTGTATAACATTATAATTATACGCATTGAGAATCTGACGTATTGATCACTAAAATATTATAAGCAAATCCCTCTCAGGGGATTTACTTGTAATGTTAAACTGGGTCCATTAAATTTTTTATTATTTAAACTAATGACAAGGGATGTTACTATAATTTTTTAAATTACGGAAAATGTTTCTGTAACTATGTGAAATTTCAAGAATATTGAGGTAATTATCACTATTACTTTTGTCTCTGTGTGGATATATCCTTACTCTTGATTGACATAAATGATTTAATTGTCTACTAGAGATTCTTAGCGACAATTACTAATTAAAGGTGCTTTTGTCACTCATAGTTTTTATCCAAAACCTTTACGAATCTTTTTTTTACGAGAGGTGATTCCATTTAATTATATGAATATATTTTAAATATCAAATACACGAACCAAATACAAATTAAATTTCTAAATTACCATTCAGACAAATAAATACTATTACACAGTATACAATTGCTCATACACTATTGATGGAATCAAATCTACACTTTCCTTATTAGAAAAGGAGACGGGGCCACTTTTTCCAACGGATGGTGGCAAAACCTTCATGATAACGATTTTAATTTGGTGTTCAAATCTTTCCAAAAATAAAAATAATGTAGGCGAAAGTCCAATACCCATATGAATAGATTCTCCAAATCACCTGTTATTATTTTGTTTTGGTGTGGCCGTTAAATCTCGACATTAATTGCGTGGTCAAAATGTAATTATTCTTTTATTTAATAGTTTTAAATTATCTCCATAGTACGTTGATGGTTATGAATCATTCTTAATTCCTTTACATCCTCGAATATAGGGATCTAGTAAAGCTACTAAACCTTCATAATTTACATACCTAATTCTATGACGTTTGGCAAAAATATTCCATGGTTTGAAAATAATATAATAACATCTTGTTATTAGTTTAAGTAATTAAAAATTCAATCAAATTTCTCTAAGTACATTACAACTAAACCATTGACATAGGGGCTTGCTCATAATGTTTGTTCAGATTTTCAGAAAGTGTGATTGTTATAATGTTATACAAGCTTCATCGAGCTTTTCATCAGCACATAATTATGTTACTCAAATTATATGGGATGTTTTTGTAATTAGGCTAGACATCGAAGGGAATATATTCATATTATAAAATGAAAAACTAATATCAAGAATCTTATATAATTTAATGATGCGTAATCCAATTGACTAACATGAAACATCTCCTCTTCCACACTACAATTTTTCTGATATTTGACCAAAAGTAAGGTTTAATTATTCCCTTTTTTTCTTTCTCGGTATTGCGATTTTGTCTTAAATGATAGATGCAAATTAGCTAAATAGTAGAATAATTGATTTATTTACTTTATTTTATTTTATTTTTTTGGTAATATATAATTGCAGCGCGTATGGAAATGTGGGTTTCACAACTGGGTATAGTTGCGAGCGTCAGCTCCGACGAGATCCAAACTGTGTGAACAAATGGTACGGAGTTTCAGGAAGATGGAGTGATGAGGGCAAAATAGTCCTCATAATAGTGATGTTTTTTGGTAGATTGAAGAAGTTCAACATGAATGGAGGTCAAGCATGGAAGCTCTTGTAAATATTTATTAGAAGAATATATGGGGGCATCGGATTACATTAATATATATATATATATATATTTCAATTATTATATACTTTTTGGGGCAGCTATACTTATTTTGGAAATGAAAATGAAAATATATATCTTAGATTACCAAAATTAATTAAAGAACCTTATGCTGTATTATTGCCATTGAAGATAAGTGAAAATAATCTTGAATCGGTTGATTATAAGAAGTGAAAGATTAAATGGATTCATGGCTTCACACTTTTTCTTTTTTTTATTTCTCTAAGAAATTTATTTAATATTTATAAAAGTATTAGATTATTGTAATTTACACCATAAAAGATGTCAATTATAATGTCTTTAATTACTCAAAATCAATATTGGTGAATGGTATTGCCATTTAAATTAATTAATTATTGAAAGGAGAAATATGATATGCGAAAAGACAAGCATCAGTATATCTTTTTCAATAATTGTGACTAGTGTACAGTCCAAGACTAAATGAATTTATCACACACTTTTCCCCCCTCTCAAAAGGGAAAAAAACGAAAGTTGCTAATGTGAGTAGACATGGCATTTTAGTTAAATTATTTAGAATATATTATAAGTTTCTACATCTTATAAAAGTTATTGGAGTTGATACGATGCTATATCTTCACTTAAGGATGGATCCTGAAGTGTTTCGATAAAACAAGATTTTGAAATTTATAAAATTAAAATAGTGACAATTTAAAAGTTAATATTATTAAATAAAAGGAGATTTTACTAAAATTTTGAAAATAAGTTAGGATTTTTTTTTTCCCCTTAAGAATTTATAAAATTTAAATTAACATGATGTTCTCTCGAGAACTTATAATTGTTTTAATAGGGGAAACAAAGGCTCAATGGGTAGTGCACAAGGCCTTGCCATGTATTCATCAAAGAATTAAGAAGACTCATGCAAGAAGCCGAAAACAAGAGAACCTCTTCAAATCACAAAACTAATGCTTACTGCTAGTAGTTCATTGCAATAGCTAGAATAGCAACAGTACGTACGCACGCCCAATTTTCAAGTTCCAATCCATTGCTTAATTGATAATTATGAAGTAATTAATACTCTAACCCCGACTATAAAGTAGTTGAATTAGGAAGGTCTAACGAAAAGGTATAATGACACTTTACCTCCGAGCTATGATCTTTCTTATAGTTCATTTATCATTTATTTTTTGCCTCAAATGATCATACGAACTTTTAAAATATTTGTGAAAGATATCCTAAAGATACCATTGACAATTTGTAATTGAGGGATAATTTTGTCCTATGACAGCCTGATGAGCACACTGGAATGAAAATGATATGTTTGAGATGAAAGATTGTATTAGAAATAAATTAGGCTTAATCACATTCCTCGTGATCATGCAATTTGAAGGCTATGCAATCCCTCAATTTCATTTTTTTTTTTCCCCCAAGAAACACTGGTCTTGGTGATCACTTCGAGAGCTTCTCATATGATGTCTATGCACCACTAAGTGTCCAGGACTCTTAGAGATCAAGCTACACACAGATGATGTTTATTCACTAATAGGTGCAGATTCAAAGTACATAAAAGGTCTGAAAAATCAATATATCAGAGTACTAATTTTCTTACAATTAAACACGTTCAATATCGTAACTATTAATGTCTAAATGTCCAGGGCATCCTCCATTTGTCGACTTGAATCAGCACTCTGAGCTCTCTAGTTACCCCATCCGGATCAATAATAGACAACTCCATCTTCATGCACGCCAAGTTCACCAATGCATTAGCCGCGCGATTTCCCTCTCTGAATATGTGTGAAATACGAATGATGTAGAGCGTCATGGCTTGGCGAATTCCTATTATGCAATTTCGAACCATCCGAGAACATTCACTCTTCTCTTGAAGAATTAAAACAGAGGCCATAGAGTCAGTTTCAACTCAAATATTCGTGAATCCTTAAGCAAGACAAAGATGAATGCTTCTATAGATAGCTGCAAGCTCAGCAACAAGACTATTCCCATAATGAAGATAATGAGTAAATGCCAACAACAAATTGCCTTCATGGTCCCGATAAAGCCGCCAGACCTACGGCCTGATTATTAGCTGTAGTTGCACCATCCATAATCGGTTGTTAAAATTCAAGGCCTAATTTACAAGCCACTTTAATACCACCACGCCAGTCCCTGAATTTGAATTTCCTAGCATGGTAAATATTAGCAATATGTTTTATAATTTTCCATATAATTCGACTGTCATGGAATTTCTTGTTGTGATGCCTTGCTTCATTTCGAGTAGTCTAGCTACGTTAGAGAACCAAAATAGGAATGATGATCCGTTTATGGCTGTCACAATAGAAATACCAAAATTTTCGACGAAGAAGTCCCAGACTACACAGCAAATGGGCGTTTTAAAGGAACACAGGCACTACACTTCTAGATTTAACATAACAATAACGCTTGGAAGCAAGATAGATATCTTTTTTTTTTTTTTTAATACGCACATTAAATAGGGATTTTGTCGTGCAAAGCAAAATAGATACAATAGGTATGATGCAAGGGTGCCGAATTACCTAAAATAATTAATAAATACCATATCTCCGATGGATAAATATAATTAACCTTAAATGTAAAACAAAACTTGACATCACTATCATATAAACCATAAATCAAATAAAAGTTTTAGGTCTCAGTCCAGTCCTCATACGAGACAAATAAGACATTTGCATTGGATAAATTCAAATCTTCACTAAATTTTAAAGTTGACAGGTTCCTTTCTGCTTTTGTCGAAGAATTCAAAGTTCAAATCAAGAGCATGGCTGTCGTGCAATAAAAGTGACTCAAAAAGTTCTTTGAAAATATCTTGGAAGATATTTTCTTGTTCTTTACTTCCAATTTGTTCTCTCAATTTACTGTCGCTAGTCTATATCTACTCTGTTTTTCATTAATTGTGTTGGTGGCTTACTTTTATCAATAGCAACAATCATTAATTCACAACTTGTTGCTTAATTATAATATTACCTTGCAAATTTTACTGTTACAAAATAGCAATTTGCATCTTTGAACCAATTCATATTTTATCTCATATTTCATTATGCAGATGCATGTTATGTGTATTGCATTCATAATTGTATATCTTTAAAAGAAAATATTTAAACACTTGAAACTTATTTATTATGTAAAATAGAAAATGAAACGTGATTCTAGAATAGAGAATCCTGATTGACAAAATAGTGTTTGAATTTTTAGCATTATCAATTAGTGACAATTTTCACATTACTATTCAATTTTTTATTGCTCATGTTATATTACATCGACGATGACTTATACCCAATCTTATTATTTTCAAGTTTACGAAATTCATTATTACAAAATAAACAAATTTGGTCATTTAATTAGTGATAACTATAAATAATTCTATCACTTTACAGCTTGGAACTAACATTATTTTTTCTAAGATCATATTGAATTTCATTCGTCGAGGTATTTTATTATACTATTATGGGGTATGTAATTACCTCAATACTCTCTAAAATGTATCCTAATTATAGAAACAATCTCATAGTTTGAGAAGCTACTATTACACACCCTATCATTAGTTTAACTAACAAAAAACTTAACGGAACTATGCAAAATTTAAAAATCAGAAATCCCCTCCAAAAAAAATAATATATTAATTGAAATATTACAAGTAGATTTGTAGTTAACTTAACATATTTAAATTTTTAGAAGGTCTAATTATAATTTTACACAGACTATGTTAATTTTTCTATTAGTTCAACTTAAAACACGTGTTATTATATTTTCAAATCACAAATTTTGAGGGCAAAAGAGGTAATTAGTCCTATTATTAATACTTAAATTTGTCCAAATATTGGTAATGGTTAGCCATCATTGCTTTTTCCCTAAATTATTAGACAGAAGGGATGTGAAATGACAGAAGGGTGCCCCTATCAATTGGTTTACCTTTCAAGATTACTAGCTGTTATAAACTAAAGTTCTCATGGTGGTCACGCGTATGAGTCCATGACTTCTCTTGCACAACCATCACTTTCTTTTATTAGTCATATTATTGGATCATATATGCTCGGAAATGGAGTTAAAGTTGTTGTTTAATCGGATCTTTTATTTTAATATTATGTTTTATTAAGTTTTTTAATTTATACATTAAGTTGCATCAAGTGCTGATCATTTAACGAAATATTTTATACACTTGATCATGTTTGATCACCTCATTTGGTGTATCGCTAATTTAAATATTTACTTTAAAGGATAAAAAATCCCTTCGCATAATTAAACAATATTATCTATTATATTATAAGGAAAGTATAGAATGAGATTTGCGAAAGGAATCCTAAATCTCAAGTACTTCTGCTAATATTTTACGGTTGAGTTATAGGAAAGAGAGAAGCCTTTAAAGGCATGTGAGAAAGACGACGATTATTTAAGAGATAATATAATCCAAGAAGGTTGTTTTGTTGTAGATCTAGGCATTTTTCTCCCATTGATGCATGTCATATGTAGATGAAAGTGAAAAAAAATACGAAAACAATCATTTTTTGCGTTTTTCACATGAAAATTATTACTTAAGTACTTCTTCTAACGTTTCAAGGTTAAAGCGTATAAAAGAAACATGTCCCTGATGGCACAACGAAAAAATAATTATAAGCAAAATATGAGAAATTTTGTCCCATTGTCGCCCCTAGCCTTGAATTAGGCTCATGTCCAAGCTATTGCAGGCAAACCTAATTATATCGACTCCATGAAGTTTTACTTTTTGCATATTTACCTAGTGTTACTAGCAGTGTAATGTCATTTATGCAGTGCTCTGTAGAAACTAGTAACCAAATGAAGTTTTACACATGTTGAGCTTTGTATTGCAAGAATTATGACTACTTTGCAGTGGACAAGCTTTTAGTAATCTAATTATATCAACAATTAATTAATATATTATATCCATTATAGTATTGTTTGCAAATCAATATAATTAATCTAGTGTTACTAGTAGTACAATTTTATTTTTGCTTAATACAATATACTGTAAAAACTAGTAACCAAGTGATCTACGTCTAATAAGCATTGTGTTAAAATAATTATTATCGTATCGCAATTATCTTCTTGATCAATCTTATTATATAGTTTTAATTTTGTCGGTATACATATTTTTAAAATATAACATTTACTTCCATTTGTTTACAAAGACATTCTTTCAACTATAAAAATGCCCTATATATACCCCTTCACAGATATAAATATTACTAAGACATTAGCGGCAAAATAGTCATATAATATATTAATAATCTTTCTTTGAACAAAATTAAAATGAGGGCAAAATGGCACCACTACTTACAGTAAGTTTTCTAACATAGTACTTTTAGATCATAAAAAAGGATTAATTAGATCTATCTCCCTCGATTATTATTATTTTTTTTTGAAAAAAAGAAGCTTTTTTAATGTCTGATTTTTACATATCAAACTATCATTGGTAGCAACTGCTATTTATTATAGACAAACACAAAAAACTGAATCCTGCAAGTGCATACAGGCACATTTAGCACCTATTATATAATGCAATTAAATTCCGTTCAAAATTCTCACGTCAGAGAAGTCTATGTAATTTAATGAAGTTATGGGAGAGTTTTAGTAATTATGGAACTACAAAAAGATGAGTTGATAAATTCTATATTTTTTAGAGGGTAAATGTAACTAACCCCGGAAAAGGGGATGAGCCGGTAATTTGACCATCTTGAATGGGGTACAGGCGTGATTCACCCTATATTCTAACTAACAAACTTTCTTGTAATTAATAAATGAATAAAAAACAAAATCAAATTCTAACATACTTTTTTGTAAATAAAAAAAATGAAAAACACAAATGAATATTCCCCTTTGGTGAGAAATGTGAAAGAACAATACAAAAAACATGTCACGGGGGTGTTACAGGACAAACTACATTGCCCGCCTCCATCTGCTGTTCAACCCTTCTTCTTCACGTTGGCCTCACATTTTCTGCGCCTACCAACCCCACCCCACCCAACCCCTTCTCCCTATAAATCAGAGCTTTTAAGCAAAACCAAGCTTCCATTTTCCAGCTTGTATATTATTCTGCTTCTTATTTTCTTCAATAATGGCTTATTCTCCACAGTCATTTAAGTTGCTTTTCTTGGTTGCTTCTCTTATCAACTTCGGATTTTATGCTCTTCCCAGTCAAGCCCTTGAAATTGGTCTTCATGCAAGCGCAAATCTTAATTTGGTAAGAATATTTCTCTTTTTCCTCTTTGATTTGATTTCTTGTGACCTTCTTAGCAAAAAAGGGTAAATTGCATTTGGGCCCTTTGTGAAAGATGAAATGGACAGTTAATTCCTATGAAAAGACAATAGGCATTGCTCTAACCTATAATTTTAGGAAAAATGCATTTCACCCCTGGGAAGGCAATGAACTTCATTTTCGAAAATATAAAGAGGATTTGTGTTTTTTATTTTTTGGTAGGGGTATTTCTACCATTTTCATTTTTTACAAGGGAATAAAATGCAATTTACTCGTTTATCTAATATGGTTGATTTGCCTTTTCCATTTTAATCTGTTGTAGTTTAAGAAGTGCAGTAGAACATGTGAGTCAATGTTCTGTGAAGGTATCCCTTCTTTTGCTTGAATTTCTGGCGTTTAATTTTTTCTTATTTCATTAATCATCAATTAACTTTATATATATGTTTTTAATAGTGTAATTTTTGCAATATTGCAGCTCCTCCATTCTTGAGATATGGGAAATATTGTGGGCTTTTATACAGTGGATGCCCAGGAGAGCAGCCCTGTGATCGTTTGGATGCTTGCTGTATGCATCATGATCAGTGTATAGCCAAAATGGGCAGTAAGTTCTTCATTTTTAAATATTTAAATAATTAAAGTAGATCTCAATAATCTGGCTCTGATGGGAACCCTTTAACTCCCTTAGTTTTTATTTTTATTTGGGGATAATTATCTTTGACACCCTCTAAGATTTACCATAATTACCAAAACATCTCCTAATATTTAGGTAATTATCTTTATATCCCCGAGATTTGGGTAGATATCATTGCACCCGTTGAAAATCCTAAACACTACAAGTACACCTCCTGGATAAGGGGGTGTAATTGTAATATTATACGTCAGCTTAGGGGGTTTAATTGTAATTATACCAACGTTCAAGAAGTATAATTGTAATTATGCATTAGCTGCACTAAACACTAGGGGTGTAATGATAATTATCCAAACATTATCGTATATTTTGACAATTAGGCTAAACTTTAGGGAATGTAAAAATAATTATCCCCTTTATTTGTCGACTTAGGAGAAGTCTCAATCACAATCACAAGTTTTCTTGATCCCCACCACAAAATTAAGAATGTTAAAACACTTAATATTGGATTGCGGTTCATGGGGTTCTGGTTAATTGGTCCCATTGTACTCGAATTTCTTGAGATTTCAAAGAGCTGAGAAGAAATTGTCATATGAGTTCAGGGTTAATTAATTATCTCTACACTTCTGAAGTTTATCATAATTATCAAAACACACCCTCTGACGTTTGGATAATTATCATCACACCCTTTAGTGTACTATACAGCTAATACATAATTACAATTACATCCCTTGAACGTATACATAATTACATTTAGATCCCTGATATATAATATTACAATTACACCTCTTTATTAAGGAGGTGTTGTGGTAACTATCTCAACCTTGAGGTGTAATGATAATTATCCAAATATCAGATGGTGTTTTGGTAATTATGATATACCTCAAGGGGTGTTGAGGTAATTATCCCTTAATTTTTTGGATAGGGCCCTCGTCGGTTTCCAAGTAAATTTGGGTTAGAGATAGGTCCTAGTTGGGATTAGCCCATTAAAGACTTCCCGATCCTCAAATCAAGGCTACTCGAATTCAAATAATGTGGAGAAAGTTGAGAGAACATAGAGATTGTGTACTTATTTCTAGAACGCATCGATTTTTACAAGACTTGTCATGTGTTAGAACCATACATATTAGCATGGGACGATCTAGGCCACTAGGTCCCTACTAGGTGATGATTGTGATCTACCTCCATTAAATCAACTCGAGTCGAGTCGAGTCGACCCTTTTGGCTAGGAATATCATTACCAACATCAAAAGGTAAAAATGGGAAATCCACTTGTCACTTTCAATCCAGCCACAATGGTAATTTTTCAGCTAATTAGGTGTTCTATAAGAGGGTTAATCGCATTAGTAGTTGTAGGAGTTACCAATTATTCATATAATTATCTTCAATATTATCATCTCATTTTGCCAATTCGGACTAACAAATATAATTAATTAGGGTAATTGATGTGGATGTAATGCTTGAATTAATCGAGCACATGGTCTTCATTTAATCAAGAGAATTGAATAGTATTAACGATAAGTTGTGAATAATAATGAGGGATTAATCTAATTAATTAATTGTATTTGGGTACAGATGATTACTTGAGCCAGCAGTGCAATAAAGAATTTCTAAACTGTGTGGAGGCATTCAGAAGATCTGGAGCACCCTCTTTCAAAGGAAATACATGTGACGTTGATGAAGTTGTAAATACCATTAAAAATGCCATGAAAGCTGCTATTGTTGCTGGAAAAGTTTTTGGTAAACCTTAAAAAAAAAAAAAGAAAAAAAAAATCATTTAAATTGCCTAAGTTGAAGACTAACTATGTTTCCTTCTCAATTAAATTGCTTAAATTTTGTTCATCAGTTTATGTTTTGTTTGTTCCTCAATCATTAAGTAGTTTCTTTATCTTAAATAAGTTCAATCTTAAACTTACGTTACGTTGGTAATAACAATTTTGTAATTAATATATTTAGAGTTAAAAAATTGATTAGAATCTTAAAATAAGTTATAAATTCAGATGCTTTTTTTCAAAAATTTATGAGATTCTAAGTTGTAACATATAATTTTGAGAGCTTATAAGTTTTTCTGTTGAAAGCTTGACAACATATTATAAACTCTCAATTTTGTTTATACAATAATTTTTTTATTTAAAAAAAAAGAAAAACTTATAAACTCAATTTAAGATTCTCTATGTATAAGTTCCCGTGACCAAGATTCACCTTTATATAAAATAGTCTTTGTGATCTCAAATCTGAAGAATTTGATATTGTTTGTCACATGTGTTGAATAATGAGACTAACGCATTTGACATACTTGATCCTCTTGGACCCTAGAGGTATCTTTTCACGATAAATTTCTCACTAGATGCGTGACAGTGAAATATTACTTCAATAATATGCGGTCTTTGTGTTGACCACGACGGATGCAAAGACTAAATTAAGAGATCATCAAGTGAAATAATGTCATCATCAAAATGCCCAACACTCTTTTAAAATGAATTTCGTAATCATAATTCTGTATGTGTGGATTTACGGGGAAAAAAAATGATTCTTGAGATTGAATATTACCAAGATTAATTTTAATAACTTACGTAATTTTTAAGAATCTCTTTCTTGGAATCAATTTTACACATATTATCACTTTACCCTAATCATGTAATGGTGTTGTAGTTGACTTAACAATTTGATGATGACAACTGTCTCTCTGGACTTAGTTACATATAAATAATTATGTAGTTATTTTATCTCCTTTCTGTGCTATTCTGAATTGGCTGTGAAATATAAATATTCAAACTTGGTTATCAAGAAAGTTCGAAACGTGAGTTGACATGCCATTCGAGCTTAATAATAATAATAATAATAATAATAATAATAATAATAATAATAGTAGTAGTAGTAGTAGTAATATGAAAGCACATTTCAAGAGTATGGATCGATAATATTTGGGATGGATGTGCCATTAACTATCAAACCTCTTATAGCATGAACAGTTAGGGCCCAAGGCTAAATGCAAGGCAACCTAAAATTGTAATCCATGCTATCGAACAATCGATTAGATCACCCCATCTCAACTATTCCTCCCAATTAAACATTTGGAGTGACTAATTCTATATAAAAAAAAAAAGTAAATGAATAAATAAAATGTGTTTATAAAATTAATTAAATGTATATATTCCTAGGGTAATATGTTTGAAAGGAAATAGATGGTTAAGGTGGTAAAACCAAAGGGTTAACATTATTTCGGTCAAGGATCAAACCAACTAATTAAAATAGTGGGGATTATAATGTATTGTATGTATTATGCTTATTATATTAGTTGGAGTACCAAAGAATCTTTTATGATTGTCAACCAATAATATAATAAAGTCATCTCGGATTTTATTTGG
>JACFYI010001344.1:156638-174458 GCA_014898755.1 Handroanthus guayacan | reverse complement strand
TTTTTAATATATTTTCTGTATTGAATCAGAAAGTTTGTATTTGTGTGTTCTTCAGTTCCATTTTTCAAATGGTATGTTGGCTAGAGTATATGGAAAAAACCCATCACACAGAAGTATTATGTGATGATGTTTTGACCTTGAGATCCCATTTGCATATATAAAGAAAGATGTTTAGGATAACGGAGTGTTGTTATTTAGATTTGATTTATCTATCCCTTATCGTGAGAGGTAGGAGAGAAAGCAGACTGTCTCGATTGATCATAAGACAAAAACATCCGTGAAATTTTAAATGCTTTTAGGCCGGTTTTTTTTAGTTGAAATTAGCCATTGTAATTTTTCCTCTTCTATGTTGAAGAAATATTGTATCTCCTCTATTCTATAATTTCATTCTTTTGTGAATTAGTGTGCTTGTTTTAGGATTGTACTTTGCTCAAAACAATATCAATCTAGTTCCCTGCTTTTGTGTATTTGCAGGGTCATTAGTGGATCCCAACTCTAGATGCTCGGTTCAAGAGTTGTTTGTAGTAGGCTAGAGTATATTCCTATTTGAAATTCGTTATTGACGATGTGGTCTACTCCCGATGCCCAATCGCCTTTGATGGAGGAAGTTAATGAGGAATATGATAATTCAGGTATGGATGTTTTAAATTTACTATCGGCTTCTTATTTAGTTGGGCTTTGTGCATATTTGTGGATGCAAATCAACTTAATAACTATATTACAACAATAAACCAAAAATAAGAATAATAATAACAATGATGACACTAAGTCACTAATTCTTCTTTTGCATTTTGAATTGTCATCCCAATTGTGAGCAATACTGTACTTTATAAACTGAGTAGGAAGTAGTGTGCTAATCCGGTTGGAATCCAAATGAGCAACCAAAAATAACCGTATAGAAGAAACGGAAACAATGTTTGAAATAAGCTCAATACGTGTTGATGTAGATTATACTCCTTAGCTAATACACATGGAACTATCCCTTGAGGAATAGCTACCTGCATCACAATTAACAATGGCCTTCACATTAGTGTAATATGAGTTATAGTATAATTCTTCAATGCTGTCAAAAAAGACAGTGCACTTATACACTTGCACAATTGCTAATTTGAGCAATGTTCCTCTTAGTCCAATCGTGATTGAAGGTACAGCCATGAGGAATGGTCCTGCTAGAAACTTCATGGCCATAGCTAAAGCTGCTTTTTTGGTACCACATGCTATCCCTCTATCTTGTGATGGCATGAAAGGCCTGCAAAGCAATATAGTGCAGTGGTTGATGAAATTCCCTTATAACTGTATGAAATATGTGTGCGTGTGTGTGTGTGTGAGCATGAAATTTATGTCAAAGAAGTAAAACTTAAAAGTCTATACCCAGGCTGAACATAGCCATTCCAAGTCGTCCAACAGAGAAAAGTGATATTGAATCTTGAATTACTCTAGGTAATTTTACTACCCACCTGTACCAATTTCATAGTCACGATGTGAGGCTCGGAATCCATGATTTTTATTGTAGGTTTTTTTAACTGACTGCAATAGTTGGATATCTTAACTATTATTGTATATTTTTAGTAGTTTTACAATTGGGGCCTACAACCATTAGGCAACCCATACACTTAAGACTGCTTGGGCTTTTCTAACACTGAATGAAATAGCTAAACTGTGTTAATGGTTCACAAATTCCTCTAATGAAATTATGCAGTCACCTCCTTTGGGATCAATCAGGAAAATGCAATTGCTTGTTAAGCACAACCATCTAGTTTATGGCCATGTTTGAGATATGTGGTATTTTCATCATTTGCATCCTACGTTCTCTTTTTCTAGAGTAGCCACATCCTTACTAAAACTCGTTATCTCTCAAGGCATATTTTATACAAAAGCTTGCACCCCGTAATCCCAAAACAAGGCTTAAAGACCCATACCCTTTTGTTATTCATTTTCTAGAGAGGGTCGCATTTGGGTTTCAATCAAATTCCTTTTTTTTTTTTTTGTTTCTTTAAATTGAAAGTACTATAGTCCTACCTCAGCAATCTCGTTCTTCGCAATGCTCTCCTCTCTTTCTATCTCATCAAATAGATAATTTGTTAGTGCTTATATGTAGTTGGTATGAAGGGACTTTGATATAGTAGTATGTGCCGTATAGAGTATGAGATCCCTAAGTAGTTATTTTGATATGATTTCAAATGCATTGACAAAATGAATCCCATTTTAAAAGAAAATTACAAAGTAGTTTTTCTATACAATATATAAAACATGAGACTCCTGAGTAGTTATTTTGGTATGTTTTTAAATACATTGACAAAATTAACCCTACTTTAAAAGGTAATTACATAGTACTTTATAGAGATAATTGAAAATAGTAGTTTTATTGCTCTTTTAATAATTATTTTTCTTCTGTTTTTTCTACAATTATCAATTTTTTTTATTTCCAACTTTATTCTATCGAACTTTATTTTTCAACTATGTTATTCTATTTAACAAAATAAAGCAAAATATTTAAAAATTTTAGGAGAATTTATACTATTTAACATAAATAAATATTTTTAGTTTTATCTAATAAAAAATTTGAGCACACACATTGAGTGTGCCATAGCGACTAGTATTTTATAATTAACTAACCTATGCTCGGTACAATGTATCATAAAATTAATAATTAATATAATTAGTTTTTATTTTTATTTTACCTTGAATGACCTGTTAATAAATAATATTTCAAAATAAAAAATTATTATTTCAACATTAAATAGAAATTTTAATAAAAGATAATGTGGAGCTTATTATAATAATTATGATCACCTGATATTTTTTATATTAGTGATTAGGTTCAATCTATATTACGTCTTAAGTTGTGGTATTTGTTTGATCATTTAGTTCAAGTAGTTCATGTACATCCTTTTTTTTTTTTTTTTTTTGACATATTTCTTGTCTTCATTTTTTTAAAAATTGTCTTCGTGCTTACCCAAAAAATAGTAGAGTTACTTATAGAGGAGAATTAAGATTTGTTGTTGTTTTTTTATTTTTTACTTGTCTTCTAATATGACATTCAATCTAATTTGTTGTTTTGATGTATATTGGATGACAAATTCATAAGTTAGTGAACATGTTCATCAAATTTCATAGTTGATAGAGTTCTTCTCAATATTGTTACTCCACTAACACTTTGCCACACACTCGAAGTAGGAGGATAAATGGACTTGTCATTTTATTTTCTTATTTATAAGTATTTAGATATTGGTGAAGAAATTGGGGGGCTCAAAACCTAGTGAGCTCGAAAGTGAGGAAATTTATCGTCCCTTCTTTTTTGTTGAATTGAAATTGAGTAATGATATTGACTATGATGAGGACAACTCTGAGGATGATAATGAATCTAACAATGATGCTGAATGTGATCTTGAAGATGGGGAAGTTCTTGATGGTGATGTGGTCTGTAAGATGATATTTTATAGTGTAAAAGATGCTGAGAAATTCTATATTGCATATGCAAATGTAGCAAGCTTTGATGTTCGAAGAGAAGTCTTGAAAATGAAAATGATGAAACAAACCTTGAGGAAAAGGAAGGTAAACCCACACAGATAGTAAAAATGAGGGAATGGGTTTGGTTTTCGTCGAAAACCTAAACCTGAGACTAGGTTTGGATGAAAAGCTTGTTTTCACATTTCACATGATCGCTTTTCTGGGCTTTATAAAGTGAGTCGATTTATTCAGTCACACAATTATCCTTTGGAGACATGGTCCACTACACATCGTCTGAGGTCAAATAGGTACAATTTATTTTTAAAATGAACATTCTGGTAAAATCAATTCTACTATATTAGTTACGCACTAATTGTATTATAAGATAAATATAATGTCATGTTTAACGACTTGTACAGGTACTTGACTCCATTTTATAAGTCATTGCCTACTCTAATAACAGATAGAGGCTTTAAACCATCTATGGTTATGAATTTCTTGGAGCAGTTGGAAGATGGTGTTGGGAAGCTTTCATTTAAAAGGAAAGTTGGATATAACTGGCTCAATAAGCAAGGAAGAGAAATGATATGAGGGGGATATGTTGATACGGCATTGCAATTACTTGAAGGATTGCGATTAAATGACCCTGATATATTTTACAAGTTCACAATAGATTCCAACGGGGCATTGACTAGATTATTTTGGTGTGATGGAATGTCAAGAGCCGAGTTTGATCCGTTTGGGGATGTTCTAGTATTTGATAGTACATATAAGACAAATGCTCATAGATTTCCGCTAGTTATTTTCTCAGGTGTAAATAGCCATTGTACTGCATGTGTTTTTAGTGTTACAGTCTTATACAAGGAGACAACGGAATCATATCGTTGGTTGTTGAGCAAATTCCGTTAAGCAATGAAAGGTAAAACTCCAAAATTTGTATTGATTGATCAAGATTACACAATGCGTGCCACAATTGTCGTCGAATTTCCTAATGCCACACACAAACTTTGTAGTTGGCACCTGGCTAGGAATGTGGCAAATAATATTTGCAATAATGACTTTAAATACAGGTTAGGTTGCTTAGTGAAACGACCATTTTCAGTTGAAGAATTCGAAGAGAATTAGGCGAATTTGATTGAAAGCGGAATATATGGGTTGAAGCATTCTTCTGTGGCCAGTTACCATAGGCATGAGGACCACTCAAAGATTAGAATCAATGAATGTATTGTTGAAGCTTTCCCTTAGTCAAAAATTGACACTAACAGAGTTTATGAAACACTACCATCGTGTATTGCAAAAGAGACGGAGTGTTTTCTTTGAACTACAAGAAAATTTTGAGAAGACAAGACCTGTTGTGAATGAAGGACCTTTGAAAAATTGGGAGCAGCATGCAATTTCAATATGCACACACCAAATTTTTTATGCTATCCAAACTGAAATATCAAATGAACAAGGTCTTGTTGTTTAGAGCTTAAAGCAGATAGGAAATCAAATACATAAGTTATCATTTGGTGAGTACAATAGTGCAGTTGGTCACTGGTACAATGTTAGTGTTGATCTACAAGAGGGAAAGTTTCATTGCTCATGTTTGTTTTTGGAATCATTTGGTTTACCATGTTGTCATATCATAGATGCATTGAAAAAGTTGAGACAAAAGAAATTTTCAAATGGAAGCATAAATCCACGATGGTTGATAGATACAGGGACGAAATTGAGGACCGCATTCCTAACCCTATTCCTTGGTGAAGACAAACAGCAAAGCAAATTTGCCTGGATGAACAAAGAATGTTTGAATTTATGCTTCTTGTCATCATGATCAGACAAAAAGTTTAATTTATCAATGAGAAAAGTTGAAAAGGGAACTAAAATTGTTGGGGAGCAATCCACCATGCCTTCCGACATGCTTAAGGAAGAGGACTCCATTGCGTCTAACAATTCGGAGTTTGAAATAGGCGTTGAACCATGCAATTCTCCTAGTCAATCTAGTTTTAGACAAAACATTCGTGACCCTAGCAAGATTCAACCTAAAGGTGGAGTTCATTCACGTCAACAAAAATGCAGCAAGTGCGGGTAAGTGATTCAGTATAACTATCCCCATTATCTCCATTTCTTTAAATTATTTTTACATAATAAGTGTGTGTTCACCCTGTACCTTGTAATGGGAAAAATTAATTTGTCATTGATTCGGAGTGGGTTTGAGATTACTTGAACTATTAAGCTATCTCACTGAGATATATTGTTTTATTGTACGCATCTAATACTTATTTTTAGATTCTTACAGATTCTGTTAGTAGTTGTTAATTGGATATGGTATTGATTTCGTGAAACTTATAATTTAATAGGCTAAATTTGTGGAAAACTGTAGTGAAGTGTTGAAGTATGTCTTTATAATTACTATTTACGGCTTATTTCATTGACTATTCATTTTATTTTCATTTTTTTATATTATTAAGACTAGTGCTATTATCTATGTTAAATTTGAATTTACGAGTCATTGTTGAACTGAATCTTACATATTCTATTTGCTTTGTGGTAAATTAGTTGGAAATATAATTAAAATTTATTTGGATGTTGAAGGGTACTCGGGCATAAAGCCAATATTTGTACAAAGAATGATAAATAGAATCTCAATGAGCGTAAAAATAGAAGAAGTGGTCATGCCAAGTCTAGGAAGGGGAGGGCCCAAATAAATGGTGATTATGCAAATAATTTTGGGCAGACTAAAAATTGTGTTCCCATTGAAAAAGCTACAGTAAAACATATGAGTCAGTCGATTGGGATCTATTCGCAACACCTGCAAAAGGTCAAAGAAGAAACGAGGGGAAACGGCATTTGCTCTCCGAAGGATATGGTGACTTATATTATTATCTTCTTTTTTTTTAATTGAATATGCATTAGTAGTGATGATGCTTCAATTTATATTAATTATTTGTATACGTAATGTTTTCTTGGCTTGCTATGATAAATTATGATAACATGTCTGAATTTAAGTGATATAGGTGGGCCAGAGGTAGAGAGGAGGAGGAGAAGAAGAAGAAGTATATTGCTACATGCAATTGAATCTATATGTTGGCTTTCGTAGTAAAAGAGTTATTTCTTAGAACTTTTGTTCAACATATTTATTTTGTTAATTGAAGTTTGAAGTTAGGAGACCTTTTTTTTTATGCAATTGAGGATTTGAGCACTTAATTTATGGATCCTTGGTCTTTGTTTGTCTCTGTGTGTGTGTGTTTTTAATTCCTCACTCAAAGACATTGAAAATTGTAATTGTTATTCTTACATTATTCTTATCTTGATTATGTGAACAATTATGCATCAAACTTACAACAAAGGATATTACGTAGAACATCAACTGATGGGTCAATTAATTATCGTTGTATTGGTAATATTGTTCTATTACTCTTGTAGGGATTTAGATGATGCTAACAATTCAATTACCTCTTCGCTCCATTTTTAGTTGTTGCTTAGCTGGTTAATGCTCTCTCTTCTCTTTGTGCAATTGTTTGAATAATCTGCTTGAATTGGTCGAGACTTCTCTGAACCTACAACATATTTATCCTTATTTGGCTCTGAACCTATTGGATTATGTTCCTTATCTAGTTGCCTGTTGTTAATACCTGCTGTTCATTCCATGTTAGATCGTTGCATACACGTCTTGTTGCAGGATTGAGGGTAAGGTGGGATCGGTTCAGCAACCCGTGGTGAATGCTACGTTTAGATACGGTAAAAGTTTTAATTAACATAGCTGTATAAATATCATTGTGAAAAATAATGTGCCGGTTAGTTAATTCTCTAGCAAACATTGACTTTGTTTATGAGAGTTTATTATGTTTTTTTGTGAGGTATCATATTTAGAGGTTGCTACCATAAATTAGCATTGTCTAATATGATAAAATTCTTTTCTCAACATTGCATTTATTGATGCGTATTTTTTCAATTTGTAGCAGTTTTTTTGGATTTTTGGTATTGTGAGGAGTTGGTACTGCACTTCAAACTGGTTGTTCCTTAGAAGTCATAATCTAAATTCCAACTCACAAAAGTTAATCTGATGAATTATCTTGACATCATAAGGACTGAAATCTTTGTATAAGTTGTTGTGTTGATATTTTTGCCTAGCAGTCATGGGTTTTTATTTGTGTTCATGAGATTTCAAGGTACACGCATTATTTTCATATATATTATTAAAAATTAAAATAGGAGTCTAAGTCCAACTACAATAGGACTCTTTTTCCTATATATCTTTGTTGGTGTTATATATAAATAAAAATAAAAATCCGTTTCAACCAAATAGAATATTTTATTTTAATAAAATAATTTAGAACTCTGAGTATTCATGATTTGGTGAAAATTGAATCAGTTTAAATCAAATACTGCTTTCAAATATATCAATACAATATATATATATATATATATATTTAAGTTTTGCAATTTGTAATAGAACTCATGCCTTTTTATTTATTCACTATTAATTATTTGAAGAAACATGACTCTTCAAGTGTTTAAATCTTAGATCAGAATTATTTTCATAAAACAAACAGGGTTTTAAATATTTTAAATAATCTTTCCGAAAAAATATAAAACGTGTTAAACAAAAAGTCCACGATTGCAGTTACCCACTCCTAGAGGAAGACCCATCATGCTATTCTCTAGAACGGTTTTCATAATACCTTAAACCAAAGCACCACGCTTCTGTTTGCAAATCATTGCCATAGATTCAAAAAGCTCTCGCCTACACAACAAAGCTTGAAGCTGTAGAAACATAATTCTATTGCACAGGCACAGGAAATCCATTCACCTGAGGAAGGTTTGCACTGGAGTTTATTTGTTTATTCGTCGAATAATAATTTTGATTTTTTTTTTCTAGAAGTGAATTTCATAAGCATTGTAAAATCTATTTTGATAGGGAACCTAGAATCATGATTTTTTCATTAAATCGTAAAAGCAAGATGAAATTCAATGGTCTTCAAATTTCTAGGATTTTTGGAGGAATGCATGATAGATAATCTATTTAAGTTAAAGGTAGTTTGATGAACTCCACGTAGACACTTTTTAAACTTAACAATGTCAGCAATGTATTTCAACTGACCCTACCTCATGTTGTTGTTTCTTTTTAGTAGCTAATACATGTTCTAACATTTCCTTTTTGTGTTCACATGCGCAAGGTTTTATATAAACTGCACAGGTTCACCAATACAATTACATCTGGATTGTTATTGGAGACCTACTCTTAACATTTGTATCTTGTGTGCACCTCCGTAAGTGATTCTCTCAACTAAAAAAGGTCAGCAACCTATATCAGAGTTGGATTCTTACAACAAGTCAGCTATTGAGGTATAAATGCTTCTCTGAATCCATTAATTCTTCCATGATGCTATGTGTTTATCAATCATGTGATTTTTCCTCATTATATACATGCATACACACATGAGTATGAATGTATACAAAATGTAAGCTAGAGCTGGTAATGGCACTTGCGATGGGATGAACAAATCATTGGTAGCAGTAAATCCAATTGTTGTAACTAATTGTTGTACTATGTAACTAATTGTTGTAAATCCATATAACTTTCTCTTCTATGTGTTTTAACCACCTAATTTATGTTTGCTATATACAACGAAGAATCTATTAACCATCCAAATCACAAGAGAGAGAAACTCAGTCCACCGTAAGAATGTATGTAATGCAACCTTTTTGTTACACACCATTTATATGTTATGATGTACATTATTGTATTGTGAACACTGTTGGTGTGCCTGTAGAGAAAGTCGCGGGGAAAAATCTGATCGAAAGCAAAAAATTGGAAATGACGAGTCTAGGGTAAATGTAGAAGATGCATCCCACACTGATTATTCTACTCCAACAGGGACGATATTTAGCATGCCAAATCCTCTGCCTAGGCAAAGTAAAGGAAAACGAATTATGCGCAAACATGCTAAATTGTCTTCTAATCTCCACATGGAAAAAGGCAAAAAGGTACATGACAACAATTATTTATTTTAAGAGCATTTCGACTTGGTTATCTATTTCATGTAAATGCATCTCGAGCTCTTTTGGATTATTATGTATATATATCGAGATTTTGGTCAACATAACATAATTTTTTGTTACATTTTAATTAAACGAACATATGCTTATTCACTTTTACCAAGAAAATTTAAAGTTAGTTGAGCACATGAGATATAATTATTCATTAAACTAATGCATATACATTTATATAATAACGAAATATACTTGTCCATATAAATAGTGCTTGAAATCTATTATATTATATAGTTAATAACTATTTTAAATTAAACAATCAAAATAATAAGTTTATGTTTAATATTTTGTCTGTCATTTTACTAATTTGTTAGTTTGTTTTTAAAGTTTCAATTACTGCATTTAGTAACTATATTTTTATAATATATTTAATAATGCTTTTTTACTTTTAAGTTTATAAAGAATTTTAAACTGAACTTAGGATCTATTAAATAGATTGAACTGAGAAGACATATAAATGTAGACAGTATTAAAGATAATTTTGTCTATATATCTAATATAGAGAATCAGTGAAATTGTATTAAATAGAATCCAAATAAAGCTATTGGAACTAGAAAATGAAACCTCAAATATGTTTATGATATACAGTAAGCAAATGACCTTGTTTTACATGTAGGAGAGTAGTGGAGATTTTTTTGTGTATATTGATGATATTGATAGGATTGGATACGAGTATGAACAAAAGCACATTAACAAGCTGGAAGAGTTTATAAAGCCCTATCGTGTAAGTTTGATTCCACTTCTGTATTTAGCAAATCCCCCTCCATAATGACATATTGATAAGTAGTTTTGATCTATATGTACAAATAGGAAATGAAATTAGTTCATTGAACTTCATTGCGTAAGCTAGTGGATGTAAATGTTGGCCTTAGTGAGACACAGAATGAGGCCGTCAAATTTTTAGGCTTTGGTGCATTAACTGGTATTCAAATTGACGCTATAGACAAAGTCATGCTTCGATAGGTGCTTGATCAGTATGACCCTCAGTTAGGCTACTTAACCATCCATGGAAACAAGCTGCTTGTAGACGACCATACAGTTGGCAAGGCCCTTGGCATCCCACATAGTTCTATAGATTTATTGCTGGACAAGAGTTGTACTAGAGGCATGACCAAGTATGGGAAGCTGGTAAAGATTATGAAAGGGAAAGTGGACATTGTGGATTTAATGAGAAAGATAAAAGCGCATAGAGAATCAGATGACTCTTTTAAAGTGGTGTACATGATAATGTTGTTTAGGGTAGTTCTTTTCCTTGGGGCAGCACAAAATGTTCCCGTGGAGTTCCTTAATCTAATTACAGACTTGGATGTCATTAGGGAGCAGAATTGGGCTGGTTTAGTATGAGTTAAACTCGAGAAAGGCGTTGCGACATGGAAGAAAAACAATAACAGTTGCATTAGGGGTTGTGTCCTTACATTATTGGTAATTATCTAACTATATTTGCTACTTTTACAGTCTCTAATGAAGTATGAGAAGTTTTGATAATGTATATTTTAAATTGACAGCTTTTACTCCTCGAAAATGTGCAGACAAGGCTAACGAGGCACATAATCGACAAGGACAGTGATGAACCACTCATCACTGCCGTAACTCAGGAGAAGATAAGATATATTACAACTGACTTGCAAAGTAAAGGTGGTTAGTGGAATCCTAAGGTAAACCCAAAAATGACTTGACTATGTCACATATTTTTCAAACTGTTTTTTTTTTTCTAGGTTTATTACTTTGTTCTATACTCCTTTATATATATATATACATATATATCCATGTTGGAGTTTCAATGACACTTGTTTTAGTGACTATGTGTGTTGGTGAATAACTATGTGATATTGTAGGTTTGCCTCTTCAACGTCCCATACTCATCCTAACATGCATCACCTAATTTTAAAGATAATTTTGATGGAGATCTTCCAAGTGACATACCAATTTTCATGCAAAATAGCGCATCTAAGTCGCTGCAATAAATGTATCCATTAAAAGTGAAAAATTGGTAGTCCCAAGCGTGATGGAATTAAGTGATGTTAAGATACGAAATTAGAGTAATGAGGAACAAAGTACTCAAAAACAAGCAAAAAACAAAATCTCGATGGAGTATAAAGCAGTTGTGGATGGAAATGTTGAATCTAGTCTATCCTGCACAAAAACTAATGAAATGGATAGTGTGAATTCGAATCTGTATAATAGAGTAGGAGCATTGGAGTCTGAAGTGAAAGAGATGCGGCAGAGCATTACAAGTCTTCTAGGTTCCCTTTACAAAGATACTGGAGATGGTTTGCAGGATAAATCACATTCTCCAATTGGCACCCTCACTGGTCTTGTGCGTCAATTGAATAATTTTCTTCCATCTCTATCTAGCACAATCAAGGACACCATATGATCCGAGATACATGTACAAATGAGGTGTGCAGAAACGAAAAGAGTTACTAACACAAGTAGCAGGTATGGGGGATTAAGGAAACCATCAAGGTCAACTTGTAAGTGTTCCACTCCACAATCTCGTATAATGAATGACAAAGTGAAGAACTTATCTCCAAAGGTGGTCTAATTTCCCGAGTCTAGTGGATCACCTTGTAATGAAAAAATGGCTATTGATTTAACTGTGAAGAATAGCCCGTCGCCTAAGCAATTTAAGAACACAATCAGGATTAACCCAGAAGCACCAAAAGATGACATTCTTCAATTTATTTTCGACTCAAAGTTGGATCAAAGGTAATATTGTTGGAACATGTTTATACTTTAACATCAAGTTGGTATGTGAATAATGTTAGTGTGCATGATCATATTTGAATACTCATATATATTGCAGTGAATGGATTGGAACATGTTTATACTTTAACATCAAGTTGGTATATGAATAATGTTAGTGTGCATGATCATATTTGAATACTCATATATATTGTAGTGAATGGATTGTGGACTTTGGCATTTGTGGACTTAAGAGAGCTAATTTGGTTTGCTTGAAGCCTAGCCAATACATAAATAGGAGTGTGAGGGTGTCCTGAAATGATTTAAGACTTTGCCTTCTTAATGTATATAGGTGATTGACTATGTGGCTTTTATGTGTTTGATAAGTATGTGAGAGCAACAAGGTCATCTTATAGAATGACACCTACCAGCTATGTTATCTGTAAGTGTTTTTCTTCCTTTCATATACCCTAACCATTTTACATATGAGCTTGTATATGAGAACTTGAACTATTTTTTTTTTTTTTTTTTTTTTTTTTTTTTTTTGCAGCAAGTGATTCTCAACGGCCAGCTTGATGATCAAAAGATCATTAATACATTTTTCACAAATGATTCATTTGCCTACAATATTCAGTCCATTCACCAAATTTTCATCCCGATGAATGATCTTAAGGATCATTGGATCCTTGTCACGGTGGATCTTCATTATGTGTTGTGGATATACATGACCTATTACCAGCACCAAAGCTGGAGAAGTATAGGAATGGGTTAGTTGACAAATTGGTAAAATACCTAGTTATTTATTTAATTATATATTTCTTTATTTTTCTTTTTCTATGTTAAAGTAAGAAATAGCTAATTAATTCCATTGAATTAGGTTGATCACTCAATAGATCTATTGGTGGAATGGGCTCCCGAGAAAAATAATCTTAAGAGTATGAAGTCTCAATTGAAAAACTTCAAGCCTAGTTGCGTGCCATGCCAAAACAACAAGTAAGTATCAAAAACCATTTTCATCATAAATACAAAGTTGTCCACTAATTACTAAATATCATTTTACACTTTAAAAAATTGTAAAATGTGTTCTACTAGTTATCATTGTGGTCTCTACACATGTTTGATGATGTTGTTTGAATGTGGAATGCAATAGACTTTGACAGAGGTAATTTGATCATAGGAGATTAAATTGACATTTGAATTGTTAAATTCACAAATATCATATCTATAACTTATTATATTATTGTAGGAAAAGTCTATCGCTGCTCAGCGCCGTCTCGCTTGGCTCCTGTACACTTCAAAGCATAATAGATTTGCATGAGGGAAATAAGCACTGCATTTAGAGATAGACAATTTATGTAAGATGGACTTATCTTTATTCAGTGATTTTTTGCATACTATAATGAACACATCGTTGCTATCTAGATATTTCTCTTTTCTTTTGATGTTTAGTAGGGCTTTTCAACTTATTTTTGTTATTTTCCAATTTATTGTTATGGAAGTCATTTGTCCTTAAGCTTTACTTGATGTTTTCCATTATGCCTTTTTTAAATTCAACATACAATCTTTGGGTAAAAGTGTTTTTCAGATTATGTATTATTATGCCACTTTAACATGTCTGACTAGTGGTTTTTAACTTATATATGGTCTTGGTTTAGACTGAGTGATACTATGAGCTATACTGTATTTAAAAATATTTTCTTTCTGTTCTTGAGACTTTGAGATATGGATTATGCAATTTAAAATATGATTCTGCTACTTGTGCTGAGATTTAGATGCTTGAAACTGAATGTAGATTAAATAAGTTCAATTAGGTAAGATGTTTTAACAATTCTTTGATTTCCTTGATATGTATTTCGATCTATGTGTCGATGAGCCTATCTATTTTAATAGTATTATAGAATAAAGACAATAGAAGCCTTAAACAGTTGGGGCTGAAGTCAATAAGATAATGATTCCTGTTGGTTGGCATGTTTGTGGATTTGTCATTTTTTGCTTTCTTGGTTGAATTTTGATATCATTGTTGAGGACTGCATATGATACTCTTTATTGGAAGTGAGGGTTAATTCTATCTTCTAGTGGGTTTTAAATTCTTGTTGTGGGTTAACTTTGATGAATATGTTGCATGGCTACCGCAATTTGATTAAGGTTTAATCTTTATTATGATATGTAGTTCATGTTGCATGATGCTATATTTGTTTTTCTAAGATTAGGTTGGAGATTGAACAAGATAAAGATGCTATATTGTGTTCATGTTGTATGATGCTATATTAGTTCATGCTGCATGATGCTATATTGTGTTCCTTGCTATAGGTAAATAGTTGGGAAGTTTCTTTCATGGACATCCCCCTGTTCGAATTTTAGTGTAATGACAGAAGTTGATAGTGAAATTATCAAACCTGAGATATGTCTTATTGACTTTCTTTACGTATCTGGCATCTTAGTTTCCTTGTTTTTGCATATTGTTCTTTTATGCTCATTTAGCAACATAACCCCCCAATCCCTTGCATTACCTATTCAGTTTGTCGTAAAATACATTATTTTAGTGTTGTCTCTTTGGTTTTGGATTGCTGCTGATGTGTATTAGTCTTTGTGCTATGTATTGCTAGATGTTGAAGGCTTATACATGGCTTCAAATATCTTATGGTTCAATACAGCAGGTAGAGCAAGAGGTTGCCATGTATTTCCATTTATATGTCAAGAAATACACTTAGGCATAGGATCTTCAAAGAATTATCCTATCTCGCTTCCTTAACGGGTCAATCCTCCTATGCTGAGCCTCATTCTCGAATACTACTGATTTCATCAAGTACAAGGCCGTTCTAACAAGGTGAATGCATATTGCTGAGCTCTACATTTTATGTCTTTTCTCATGACTTGATTAATTTCCATTGGCAAAGAGAGTCTTTCGAGTAATTCACATAAGATGATAGAGGAAAATAAATTTTCGATGTTGGTTATACTTTCATGCACAGGAAGAAGTCATTTGACGAGAAGTTTGTACGAATAGATACTAAAAAGCTTTGGGAGCTAACATCTGCTACTGACAGTCTGTACTTGAAGCCACTGATTGATCTCACTAGTCATACTCTTGTGTGGGTCATTGAAGGGAAGACTCCTGAAGAGATACGAGAGATATTTCATTTGCTTGATGATCTCACAGAGATGTTCTGAAAAACCCATTGTCTAATATTGTATAATTGTTTGCTTTCTTGAAAGATGCTTACTGATTACTAATGTTATCTAAGATTATCCAAATGAATGAGTGCTCTTATTTTTTCCAGGATTTTAGGTGCTTAGTTATGGAAGGAGAAGATTAGTAATACTAGAAGCTCCAAAAAGTGATCCAGATTGTGTCCTTGGCAACATTTTGGCTACTTATTTTCTCTGATCCACTTATTCATCTCATGTTATTCTACTTATCCGTGTAGCCAAGTCCCATCTCTTGTAATTTCTACCCATTTACTGTAATTTTTCAATTTTGAGGTTCTGTCTTAGCTTCTTAAATTTTAACCTGCCCTGTTTTTTCATTTTTCGTTTTAGTACTTATTTGTGGAATTTGGGTAGGAACATGCTAGCTCATATAAGAAGGTAGTGTTCCAAGCCCTGATATATTTAATTTCTCCTGGTAAAGATGATGATCTGGCTATTGAGATCCATTCCAAGGTGATGTATGTTCTTGATTAGTTTTATAATTTTTCTTCCTTAAGTTTAAGTTATCCTTTTCTATCTTCAACATTTTCGGCTATATAATATTTTTGTGCTTTTGTCTAGTGGTGGATATTCTATAGTTTCTATTTATTTGGGCTCATCATATGTTGCTTCTCCATAGACATTTTTCCCTTCATTCAACAAATTGCATTGTTATACATAAAATCCTTGTATTCCAGTAGTAAAAGGAGAATTATAGTATCCTTTTGAATTATACCTAATGAGACCTACTTAAGCAAATTGGAATCAAATATGCACTGATTTATATTTTGTTGTTTAAATGACTGTGAAGCCTAAGTTAGAGTGTCAACCATGATTCATACTTGAAATTTGCTGCTACGTACATTAGGAAAGTCTTCTTAAAAATATTTCTATACGTGCTTCTGTTTCGATTATGAACAATCTAAGTTTTTGCATGTTAACTTGTTACAGCTTTGACAAGATTTCTCGAGAGATCTTGCATCACTAAAGAAAGCTCAAGTGCTATGCTTTTATATCAGTCGAGCGGATCTATGTCTGAAGCTTGCAGAATAGGTACTTTTTTATCGTGCTAAAGCAAATTATTCAATGCATTTTTTAGCACTATCGATTAACAAAACTAATAGCATTTAGCCTACAGGTCCTGCAAATAAATGAGCATGAGGATTATATGTACGGCATGCTTGCAATTCCATTATTAAAGCTAGGTCAAAAAAAGGGATACGAGATCAAGAAAGATGATCCTTAGTCGCAACATGTTGTGAGTTTGAATTCTTTCTATTACTCGTTCTTTGCTAAATATCAACTTGTCAATATTCAACTATGTGTTGTTGGTTTTTTTTTTCTCGTATGCAGCTTTGCCATGTTTACCAATATGTATGTCATTTCAAAGAAGCAATGGAATTTGTGAACGACTGTGCAAGATCATGGAGTTCTTTGTCATCTTTTATGTATGTAAATATTCATGTCAAAACATATCATAATACACTACCAAATTATTCATCTCTTCTTTTAGCTGGCTGAACAAAACTATTTATTACGCATACCCACAACTAGTGGCATGTCCTTATATGCTACTTGGAAGGCCACGCTCCTAAGGAAAAAGTACGGGAAATTTATGATGAATGCATATGGAAAGAACTTGAAAGAAAAGATGCTATGCTGGCAGAGTTACATCGTAACGCTTCTCATGTGCTACAAACTATATTTATCTAATTACATCTTATGAACGTAAGTGTACTTAAATGCCATTGGTTTGTTGTTAAATATGCATATACGAGGAGGAGATTATGTTTTCTAGGACCGACTAAAGAATTTAGCTAAATGTCTGGTAGACCAAGTGAGTGACAATCTATTTTTTGGGTTTCCATAAAAATGTGCATGCATCATTTACTTTCATGGAATGTAAGAAAGTTGGATTCAATCTAATAAAGGACTAAAAGATAAACAAGATCTAATGTAGCACAACTTAGGCTATTATTTTGTCCTCTGTGATTTTCTGTTACATTTTTCAAGAACCTTAATTTCTACAAATGAATTCGACAAGTTGTCTCCTTTTTTTTGACTTTAATGTTTAAAATCTATTAGGCTTTCTCTTGCTCTTCTCTCCTCTGATCACGTTTTTCATCTAATAGAGCTTTAAGTTCTTATATAGAAGCCTTCTGCTGAAAAGGGATCGAGTTACACTCGTCCCAAAAGAATTTGATTCAATTTGGCCTTTAATAAAAATTCATAACAGAATGTCGTTTAAGATAGAGCACTATGATTTTTGTCTACTACATGTGATTGCTTGTTTAAATTTTTTATATACAACCAGAAATATTCATCAAGATTCCACATGGACGTCTCTTGCCTAAGACCAGATGGACTTTGAAATTAAATAACTACACACTGTCTTTATAGCACCCTCATTTACATAAAAGAAAAAGGTGTAAAGGCCCAGTAGTGTGTTATAGCAAA
>JACFYI010001344.1:144778-155895 GCA_014898755.1 Handroanthus guayacan | reverse complement strand
GTCCTCAATCGCATGTTTTTGCTCAGCATGTATTCTATTTAGCTCTGCTAGTTCCTCGTCTTTTGCATCCAAAGACTGGGTCAACTCACTGAGCTGATTAAGATAAGATTTGGAAACCAATTCTTTCAATTCTCTCATTTCTTGCAGAATAAAAATATCCTTGGTCTTTAGTACTAGCAAACCACGTGAATCAAACATTACAAGTTTCAGTGAAGATAGTCATTAATTGAATGAAAATGACTGAGATTAATAGTCCTTCAATTTACACATATAGGAAAGCTTACAAGAGTAGAGATTAAAGAGATATTCACAATGACCTAACCTTACCTGACTGTCGTAATAAAAGAACAGTATATAGTCAAAGAAAAAAGGCCTCGTAATGCTCCATATGCCAATGGTCAACTCTATTAAACCATTTAATTATAATATGATATGAATAAATTTAGGTCATATTCCACGAACCACAAAACAACTTCAAACATTAAAATTTTACGTGCATAGGCTTGGGCCATCATAATAGCTGGGGAACAAGGAAATAAGAACTGGCCTATATTGCTGCTACAAGTCAAAGCCATTCTGTGAAACCATAATTTTTAGATAAGACAGCATAATAAAGAAAAGATAATGCAGACTCCACCTGTCAAGGGTAGAGCCAAAACTATATAAAAACCACCTTCCAAATAGGAAAGACTTTTAGCACTCAAAAACGTCACTCTCATAAAAAAATGACGCAACAAGTACCAAGAAGACAAAAAAAACATACGGCACGCTTATCATTGCACAAGGATTCAAGAGTCACAACTTGACTTTCAAGAAGCTTACTGAGTTCCTACATATACATTCAACTCTTAATAAAAGAAATTGATAAAATGTAAAAAGGAGAAAGGAAAATTTGAAATCCATAGTCTTGAGAAACAGAAAATGAAGAAATATTACAGCAATTGCAACATATCAATAACCCATATAAATACCACATTTGATGTTTGAAGGCTCTGAAAATCATCAAGCGAGATTGGACCATCAGAAGCTCCTATGCCAATTCCTTTCAATCTCTTGTTCTCAGCAACATGTTCCTCTTCAAGAAATTGCTAAGATATAAGTAATAATAAGTACAAATCTTACCCAATTTAAGTTTATGAAAATAAATAGCATGAGATAGTGTACAAGTATCCATGATATATCGATACCCACCTTAAGTAGTTATATGCAACAAGAGAGAAGAGAAGCCCCCAGAAACTAATAGGTCCATTGGCAATTGATCTCATTAATAAAGTCAACACAACTAGTTAAGGTTGAGCCACATTTCAAAGGAATTATCAACTATCAAAATTGGATATCCGTTATCCAATACTCTCAAAGTGTCATTTGTTGATCTGTTTAGCAAATCAACAAATAAAAACAAGATCGCTAGGTGGGAAAAATAATCTAATCAAGCTTGGACAGTCACAATCAGTTCTATACATGTTACAAGTCTACTTAAAAAGAAAGATAATGTACTTCCATGCATAAATCATAATGCTATAGACATTTGGGCTTTGGTCTTTACCCATTGGAAACAAGTATCTATAGGACTTATTGAGTCTTTACTTCCCAAAAACAAGATATAGTCACCTAATATCCAACATAATTACTTGGTTTTCACTTTAGAGATCCACCATCAGATACATAAGAGGATTTTTTAACTTCCCGAAATACAAATGCAAAAGCAAGTTCTGCAATCATTAGACAAGGGGGAAAAAGTCGAAAAAACAAGCATGACAACAGTCATTTCTTTGGGGTGGGTAAAGCCTTAAAACATTATCCTAACACAATATGTAGCAGAAAACTTCCAATCAGAAATTGGAGTGAAGATGAGAGATATACTAGAAACCTCAGCAAGTATGCTTTAAGTTAAAAAACAACATGTTGGAAGCCGAAAAATTGAATCAAAATAATCAAGAAAAAAAAGGGAAAAATTGTACAACAACATAAAGGTTGGCACGCTCTATAATAGAGGAAAAGTTTTCTTCAAAAAATTAGGCAATAACTCTACCATGTTGGGGGTACAAAAGCTATAGAGATTATGTCTCCATGACGCAATTTTGCCTCAGGGCTACTTTTATTCAACTTCTCCTAGTTCAAATATGTCCCATTTGTGCTGCAGAGAAAATTATAAAGACATCAAGTCTTTCTAAATAAAATCCACCATTGAAAGGAATACTAAAAAATAGGTTACCTAGTATCCTTCAAGGACATGGAAAAATAGTTATCTGATAGATGTTCTAAATCTTCAATAGCAACCTTCTTGAGATACACCTTGCAATGATGAGCGCTGACAGCAGGTGCAATGATCTGAAAACGAGCATCATCTACTAGCCGATCAATGCAGTGTTCATAAGAAGTCAGAAGCGTATTCATGCCCTAGTATACCAATAATTGGATAAGCCAAAAGTCTACAAATGCTAAATCCTACTTGAATATGAAACCATGAAAAGCATAATAGGCTATTGCATAGAAAAAACTAAGCTACAGGAATCAAATAAACTGAGCAAACTAATGTAGATTACCAAAAGGGCACAAAAGACATCGAAAGACCAGCTTAATGAATTATCACCAACTTGTTTAGATTAGCTAACAACCAAGTGTAGAAACCACACAATTATAATTGATGTAAAAGAAATGGCACAGTTAATAAATATTGTTAATCAAGTTTCGAGCTATACTTACCTTTCAATATCTCTTGCACTAATCATAAGAAAAAGAAATAGTGTAAAGCTTAACCAAGAAGGCTATGTACAAGCCAGTATAATCACAAAGAACCAAAGTACTTCCCATAATTGCCTAAATGAACAGACCACCTCTCCACAATAGCCAGACATTCAAATATGCTTCTGAAATTGCAAGATGGATCAGTATCATCGCTAAAACCACCAAGTATTAGCTTAACATCCAAAATCAAGCACACCTTTTACATTTAAAAGTTCAAAGAGATAAAAATCAGAACAGGCTCTTGTTCAATCAGTTCCATGTTATTCGGAATATGTTAAAACTTTTATAGTTCAAAACATTCGCACGCATGTAATTATTATAATGCTAATTCCCTATAGAGCATTAAAACTCATAGGTCTCCAAAGTTTGGAAAATTATTCATATCATGTTCAGATCCATATAATATTGCTAGTGGAATAGGAACTGATGGCAAATTAGTTCAAAATAGAATGTTAGTAATTTTCACTTCCAATTTTTAAGGCCTTAAATCTATGAAACCAAAATCAAAATGAATGAAATATGCAAACATAGCAGTAACTACAAATTTAAATATAATACTATAAAAGTCAAATTGCAGCATGTGCTATTAGGGCCAATATATAAAAATGTGAATGTGGGACCTCTTATAAACGGTAACAACTAACTTGAGAGAATGAAAAAAAAAACAAAAAAACAAAAGAAAAGAAAAGAAAAAGAAACAAAAACAAAACAAAACAAAATAAAACAAAACGAAAAAATCAAAAAGCTATTGATTCAAGTAAAAGAGTGGACTCCACAACATACACTTCAATTCACATTTTAATTACCAAATTAACCAGAAGAAATCAAACATTTCGGTTGGTGGCGAACCTGGTGTCGCTTGCATGCCTTTTTAGATATGGCAGTGAGCACGCTCCAAACATTGGGATCAGAATATTGAAGCGCCTAAGCAGCAATTTTCGCAGGTACTAATGATATGAACTCTTCTGCACGCTGCACATTTTTTGACAACATAGAATTATTGTTGTTGTTGTGGCTGCTGCTGCCATTGCGATGTTCGTCGGAGGGAGATTTTTGGGCCGAGCTCGGGCTCAGGCTCGAGCTGAGCTTCCTGGCCTGCGGAGTCATCGCGTTCTCACCTTCCTTCACCATTCGCCGAGTGTGTGTGAAAAGGGTTTGATTAATGGCGGGGAATTTGAAAACCCTAGTTATTACATACTCCTAAATACTAGATTTTGGTGTTCTGGGCTTTGGCGTGCGGAGGATGCGGAGGGGTATAGCTTTTTCACTCGCAGAAATGTAAAGGAGAGTTTGATTCTTTTTGTTTTTTTCAATTAACAAAGATATTATTATATATTTTCTATTCAATTATAATAAAAGGATATTTTAGAAATTGTATTAATATAAGTGAAAGAATTATTAATTTAATAATGAAGATAATGAATGGTTATCATTAATTTTATTTAATTAGATGGCTGTGATTTCTTTAAAAAAAAAAAAAAAAGAGTAGGACATCAACCCAATACAACATGGAAGTACCATAGAAAGCCCCAACCAGGACTCTTCCTAAACTTGTCAAGTAAGATTACTTGTGCGTGTAGGTATTATTAGTTAATACGTATATTAAATATGTTAAAGTAAGATGTTAATAAACTATAATAGCTGCACCCATACTATTGTTTTTATAAATAGTATAAGTGTTATCATTTTATTAATTTTATTACTATTGAAGTTGAGAAATATATTATAAGTTTAATTTTAAACTTTTATTTATATTAAATTCCATTTCATCTAATTTCTTATTACACTCATTGTGTCAGTTTATGTAGGTAATGTTCAATTCGTTAACATTTTTAAGTTATAAAATAAGTATTTTTCTAGTCATAAATAACTTTTAATTGCATAGAGTATTATTTAGTTTTAAGATTTGACATTTGTATTAATAAAATGCAAGTTTGTAGTCAACACAAATTAAATGGCCTATGGACCCAGTTAATTTATTCGTATTACAGCATAGACTCCATGCGTCATCATAAGACTCTAGGTATTATAAGGTAGGCCCATTTCAAAGATCCAATAAGTGATGGGTAATATTAGATAGGCCCTATCCATTAATAAGCATTGTTGAAAACAAAATTTGGACCTAACTTAACTCCAAAAATTAGCTTGTGAGGTGAGATTTGTTCAAAATCATATAAAGATGTCATGATCATTATACTTTCTGATGTGGGATTCTAAAACGTCTCCCCATGCCTAGAAATGAACATTTGAAGAGTGGAATAATATGAAATGGGTGGACAAACAATACATACCCGGGAATGAACACTTGGAGCATAAAATAATAGGATATAGACAATAAATAGCCCAACACTAGGAATCGGTCTGGTTCTAATATCATGTTGAAAATGAAGTTTGGATTTAACTCAACCCCAAAAGTTAGCTTACAGAATGAAGATTGCTCAAAATCATATAAAGATACCATGACCCCTATACTTCTCCAACGTGGGATTCTAACAAGCGCAGATGATACGAAATACTTAATGACAAAGTTGAAGTTTGAAGGTTGATTGAAAATGGATGAACCAAAATGCATTTATGAAGCAGGGCTTTTTCAATGTTGCTGTGCATCCGGTTGAATGCTCTCACACGAGTTGACAAGTCAAGCCCAATTTTTATTTTTATTTCTTTTCTTTTTGCTTTTAAATTTTAGGTGTATTTTAAAATATTTCCTGTAATTGAAGTAAAAATTTCTTTTTATCTCTATATTATGATTGTTGAAGATAATATTCCTTTGCTACCGTTCATTGGATGAAATGGCATCATCTCTCTTTTCATAGAAAATGTGTAAGTTCAAATTCTACCGAAAAATGTGTTGAGTGTTTGTCTATCATGTATGGTAGTATTTATTTATCGAATAATAGTTAAGAATATTTGAATAATGTTTAGCTCATGTATTTAATCCTCAAAATATATTCATGTAATGATATCGACGTATAATTAAATATAATCGCTTCTCTATAAAAATAATAATAACAATAATAATTTTTTTTTCTTTTAATATCTCAATATACATCAAGAATGTTTTTGTAAATCAAATATGTATACTCAATCGGAAAAAATACTCAACTCCATTTTCAAATCTCACCATAAGAGTACCAACTTAAATCATTCATTAAGAATTTTAATCAATAATTCCATTCTTCAAATCAAGTAAATAACACACAAACAATTTCACTTACTTTAAAATTTATAAATTTGAATTGAATATTCATCCCAGATATTTTAAAAGAAAAAGGAAAAAATTTGAACACTTGTGAACTGCTAGGAAAGCAATATGCCAATATCCCACCGGGATGCATCTCAATGTAAAGAAAATAAGGATGGAAATGGGTATTAAAGAAATCATGGTGGGGGAAAGCGCACTCTCGTCTCTCGACACCAGAAATATTAATAACTCGAGTCAATTTTCTTTTTAATATTTTTAAAATGTTAATAAGGTTAATTTTTTAATATTTTTTAATATTGCTAATTCACTTGGAAAATTTATGGTAACAATATTTTTTAATACTGCTAATAACAACTTTTTATATTTCTTATAATTGATCATTTTTAATCACCAAAATTGTCAAAGTTACGCTGATCAAATTAAAACCATAAAAATTAAATTGGAAACGTGTATAAGTATAGTAAAATTTTATTACTTTAATAGAAACTAACAATGTGAAAATCTTCGTTCTTTGCTTGTATGAAATCTTAATATTTCAAAATAATCCAAATAAACTACAAAAACTCTAAAAAAGAAGAGAATTACAAAATGCCGAAATATCATAATTGTATTAAAAGTTCATAAAAGTATTTCATGATTTAAACAAAATACAACTAAATCTTAATATTTCTAACCTAAAGAACACAAACTTTATTTGTACTAAATCATAAAAATAAAAAAATAAAAAAATCAGGCCCCCTTGATTCAAGTGGCTATGAAAACCCTTACCGTGTTGGTTTTCAAAATAATTTTCATGATATCCAACAACATGAGGCTATTGAAATCTAACTGCAATAGTCGTTGGAAAATCTAAGTCCAAATTATTAAAATTATTGTTCGATCAACATAAATGTGGTAGATGATCACGAGGGCCGTGTTTATAATCAGTTTACAGATGTAAGAATTTCAAGACATGCAACAACAGTAAAAATTCAATTCAAAAATCAAAACCAGAAACTAGTTTGGAATTAAGTAGAATCGAATCAATATAAGAACTGAAATGGGTACGAATAGATAATACTTGTCTCAATTCTGTGTAAACATAGAATTTAAATGACCGGACCTCTAGCTACAAGCTGGATTGCTTTGAAAAATAGTTGCCCGACGCTCACGGGTGCAGTGGCACTCATTCTAGGATAAGACAATTCCAAAAGTTCTATGTTGCATTACATTACACTTCGCATCGAACAACACCCAATAACTAAGAATTTCTAATAGTAATCCAAAAAAGTATGTAATTATTGGGGGCGGGGGGAATAGTATTGACAGTGTAGTTAGTTCTGCCAAAAGGTGGACAATAAATGCATAAAGAGAGCTGACATGACAATAATGAACGTTAATATCGGCAGTAATGATCACAAATGCACCACTAATGGCTACAACAATACACTACTAGTGGCCTATTAATAACATCTAAGATATTCCCTATTTTTGTTATTAATGCAAACAGTCATAATTTAAATTTTAAAAACTTTGAATGTAAAAATTTAATTTAAGTTAAAATTGCACCAAAAGATTAACCTCAAGACAATTCGCCCAAATGGCAGAGCCCATGCTGATATAGCATGAAATTCGACCTCCACGTGGTAGCTCGACATCATCCAGATCGACCGCTTTGCACAGTGCTTTGGACACCTGGAGGCAAATTGAGTCTGATACTTCCACGTATGATTAGGTGCTTGCGCGATCCGCTCCTCGCTTGGTCGAACACCAATGAGAGGGTGGTACTCCAGCTCTGCCTTACCTTCGGTCCCTCTACGGTCGATCCTAGAGGTTGATATTTGTTGCCAAGTGCACGGCTCAAATGCTTTCCATCAACCGCTTGGGTCGAGTTTGAGATAGATAAATGTCACAATCAAGCATTTATGGCAAAATCATTAAACTGCAACTTGCCCTAACAAGCATTAAATGAACTCCATCATCAGATTCCACCATCCATGGCAAATAAAGCTCACTGTGGGCTGGCCGGCGGCGAATTGTAGCTGTAGTAGGCAAACCCTATCGAGCAAAAAACTGATCAGACTCTGCCATTATTTTGTCTACTAATTCATCCCAAACACAAATGGGGGCAAAATAAGGTTTCCACCAAGCTTTCTTATCAGCCGTGTCCTCTATAAATACTAGATTTATTTATGATGCTAATTAAAGCTTCCTTAAATACTCCAACTACCTAAAATTTGTCTTTCCCTGTTCGACCTCACATATACTTGAATCCTGACTTAAGCATCCAAGGGCCTTAGCGAAGGGCATACTCCGCAAATCTAACGTGCTTTCCACCTTGCAAGTAGACCCCACAACTTATAATCGGGTTGATTTGGCGTTCTGAGATTGATTTCAGCTCAGCAGCACCAAATTCCACCCACATCACATGCCCATGCTTAAGCCGAGGCTAGACTGTGTCGAACGAGTGGGCGACAATGTGCATGTGTGCTACACTCACCATGGAGCACGTGGTTGTTACTTTAATAAGCAACAATAGGTAGATTTCATAAAATGCCGAAGATTTTTGGTTAGGAACCATTGGGGGACAAGGATAAGGGACTAACACTTATACTTCACAAAAGTGCACTTCCTTTTTCTCAAATTCAAGGTACGATAACCACATATACACAATCTTATGCTTCAAGAATCCCCCATGTCACAACACTTTTATTCTATAGATTTCAACCAAATCGGCATCCATTCAAAAATTAAATACCTGCCCATTGCTCTTGATATGTAACTAGGGAAAAACCCAATTTGGTATGATATCAATTAAAACAATCCCCACAAATGCATAGAATAATGACTTGAAGGTTATCATAACTTGCTTTCAATAATAGTACCATTTTAATTTTTGCCACCATATAGATAATTGGATTTAAGCCTTGAATTTGGCCCTTACATTTAGTGGCATATGTTGCTAACAATAAGTCACAAGCAACATACTAGTCTTTAGATTTGAGACGTTAAGATTATGTATTCCGATGCTTTATCATAAATGTTTTCAAGAAATAACCCATTTTTCGAGCTGTAGGTAAACAACTACATTTACATAGTTGGTTATCTCCAGGATGTACTCTTTTTTCAAAACTAACTTGGCCCCATTCAGAGTTAATATTCTTACTTTACTAGCATTAATAGCACCTTTCAGATATAGCAGGGGACAGACGCAAATACAAAGTATCAATCGTACAACATTATGCACTCAGCACCTTGTTTATATCATGTTGAACCTTCCTTATAGAATCTCCACTTGATAGGTTGGATTGCTAATACAAATGAATCACAAATAGATTTTCAATCCCATCCCAAACTGGATTTTTGGACTAAGGGCAACTAGGTCCTTTACCAAAGGATTAATCACATTGTCTTTGATACCAGGAAAGTCAGTGGTAATAACCCTATCAAGCACGAGTTTCCTTGTGGACTTCATCCTAAGTTGGTTGTGTCTCTTGATTTTTTCGATAAAACTATAAACATTTGACTTTTTTTAATTGTGGTTTGGCTATCACAATGCATTGTGACCATAGTGCATTGTGTCTAGAGCACAGAACTCTACCTCAAATGTAAACCAAGTTACAAAAGTATGTTTTGTAAACTTTAGGAAACAATGTCCCTATCTAAGATCATATACGCTCATTATTGCCAAGTTATCAGCTATCCAACTCGCATCACTATATCCTGCAAAGAATCTGCCATAATGCAGAGCAAGTGATATTATGCTTTTAACATACTGAAGTATCCTATCCAAAGCATCCCAACAGGTTCTACTGGGACACTTTATGTCTAGACAACGTCAAGGCAGCAAATGAGAGGGGATGTTTATGTACTTAAGAAGCTCAACTGATGTTTTGGATGATATCATCAAATTCCATCTAAAATTCTAACATGAGAGGAGGTTTATATAATTTAGTAAACCTGTAGGGAGTTATTAGTAATTTTTAATTATGAGGAAATGAATTGGTAAATACTATATTTTGAAGGGGTTAAATGTAATTAACCCTATTCAGATAAGGATAAAATTATCCCTTCTTGTATCTATGTTATATATAAAGTAAGAGAGACAAGGGTAGTTATTTTTAGTGGTATATTTTCATATGTTATTCCTAAAATATCGTTAATGTTATTATGCTAAAGCAGCCATTCACAATCCAATTTTTTTTTCTTAATATTGACTTATATATATATATATGTATTGTAATTAGGGCTGCAAGGTGAGCCAAGTTGGCTGGACTCAAGACAAAAAAAGCTCCGCTCGACTCGGCTCGAATGTAATCAAGCTCGAGTCGAGCCCTGCCCTGTCAAGGTCGAACTCAGCTTCGAGCCGAGTTTGAGCTCTAAAATGGTAACTCGAAGACTTGCAAGCTTGAGTTATTATTAAAAATAATATATTATTATTAATATATAATATAATTTAAATTAAATGTATATATTTAAAATATACATAAAACATATATTAAATTATATTCTTTAAACGAGTCTATCAAGCTCGAGTAAGATTCGAGCTCTTCAATTGTATAAACAAGACGAGCTCGGGCCTAACATTTTTGCAAAGTTCAACTCGAACTCGACTCGTTTGCACTCCTAATTGTAATTAAATTCTAATTATTAAATAGATAAAGTGCACATTGTATTTTAATATATATAAAAAAATATATTTTATTTATTTTAAAACACACATCGAGTGTATAATGAATGCCATTTATATTATTGTCATATTATTATCAGGCATTACCATAGTCAAAAACTTAAGAAAGGGGCCTATTTAGACAACAATCACCCATCTGGTCAAATAAACCGAGGGGTATTCTGATAAATAAAATTCACAAGGCCAATTTAGTCATTCGACACGTGAACGCAACCCACTGAGTTTAATATTCTTCTTCCGCCTCTCCTCACTCCTCTCTGTTAACTCCAACGACCGCTCCCACACTCTTTGTCTTCTTCCTCTCTCCTCGGAGTGGCCTCGGCCATCATGAAAGTGAACATGATTACCCCAATCGCACGGCTAAGGTATGTCGTCAACCGCTGGAAAACCAAGAGCTTCAAGCGCCGCGCCGTACTCAGTTATTCCTCCTCGTCGGATCCCGACGAACCGGCCGACTCAAATAACCGCACTGCATCCGGCTCAGTCGCCGGCTAC
>JACFYI010001344.1:106530-121103 GCA_014898755.1 Handroanthus guayacan | reverse complement strand
TATTTTCCTTTTTAAACAATTTATGCATGATCTCTATTATTTTTATTTTTTCTAAGTATTTGTAGTGTACTTTGGGCCTGCTCCTACTTTATTTATTTTTAGGGTGTTATTTCTCCAATTTCTTTTAATCCTTTTTTAAGGGTGTTATTTCTCCAATTTCTTTTAATCCTTTTATCTCAATTTCCTGCTTTATTTTCTGTAATTATATGTCTTTCTTTCCTATTATTCTTTTCAAACATATATTTTTCTTGTACTTGTGGTCCATCTGTCCAAGGATGATCTTGCACTATCAACTGAAGAAAATTTAATCATTGATTTCTTTTGGTGAGAATTATGGCTACTTTCATCATGGTAATTTCTCTTTCACCCTCTAGAAAGTTAGGTGCTTGCCTTATGGATATGTAGCTCCAAAGGGCAAGAAGCTTAATAAGGGAATGTTGGAGTATATAGAAATAATTAAACATGGACGTTAGGAGTTGAATTTCTAAAATATATGTATGGATGTACCAAATAAGAGATGTCCTCGTACTTTTGCAAGAATGGAGCTGTATCCTCATATTGGCAAGAACTTTGATATTAAAGTTTTTACAAACTGCAGATTTATGATGACTTCCTGGCTGTTCTTGTTGTGACCTATTGCGCAAAGCAGGTAGATATCATCAAACAGTCTGATACGACAGCTTAAATAACACGTAGCTTGACACTTTTTGTCTTCTTTCGTGATTATGTATCTTAGTCCTGTGTACTTCTACAACCTCAAAAATTTCACAATTCCTTAACATGTATGTCTCTTTTCTTTTCCTGGAGTGTGTAACATATGGAAAGGTGTCTGGTTCTATGTTGGTTAATACTATATCAGTATTGGTGTCAGTATTGGTGTATGTCACAAAATTCTTTTGGTGGTAAATTGGATGTTGAAACATAATGGATATTGCTCATGGTACAGGTCCTTTCTTCTTCCTTTTCTTTTGCACCTTATTTATCATAATTTCCCTCTTGCATTTCATGTAATCGATGGTTAATCTTCCAATAACTGGGAATTTCTCAGTGCATTTGCAATTAACATATGTTGGAGAGTGCTTGGTTTGGGTTTCGTCCATGTATACTTCTCGTGGCAGGTACCTTGTCAATCACACAGTCACACTAGAGCTTCATGTATCTCAAACACTATAAACGAATCTCAACTATAACCAAGTAAACATCATTTTTGTGGCGCTGAAGATATCCTCTACCTTATTCTCATTGATTTTTAGCATATTCCAATGATTTTCAAGGTTTGAGCGCCAAGACCATGCATTGAGTATGCTGAGACCATTGAGTTCCAATAAACATCTTGTTTGCTCATAGTGTCAAAAACCACATGACCATCCTTAATCTGTCCACTCTTTGCATATGTATCGATAAGAGCATTGTTGACAGCATCATCTCCATCATACATTGTTTATTTTAATGGAGTTTGAATCATCTTTTGAGGTCAAATTCTATCTCTTTTCTCTCAATTTCAATTTCCTAGAATTTTAGTCAATTGTGTATTAAATGCAAGATTTGGTTCTTTAATTCCCTGCCTATATATTTAGGAATTATTTTTTGCACAGGAAATTATAGTACAATTTACAAGAATTTGTTAGAAATTTGGTTTCTGATTGTTATATATCAACCAAGGTGAAGATGATGAAGGGAGCTCACTATATTTGAAATCACTTAACATATTTATAGACTTCTTTATGTCTGCTGAAAATAATTGCTGATGTCATGGTTTGCTTGAATAACGAGTAGAATCATTTGTTTATGTAGCCTTCAGAACCAACTTTGAAATGGTGAAACATTGAAAAGATATCTTTGTTTTTATCTAATTTCCAGTAATGATCAAACAGACCATAAGTGTACGTAATCTACTGGGATAAGCTAATTTTACTGTCTTCTGTAATATTATGATTGAAGTGGTGGTGGTGGTGTTTTTTTTTTTTTTCCTTTTTTTATGTCCCCTTTATTTTATATTTGGAAGGCAAACTAAGATTTACTGTTTGTTTTCTTTAAAAGACCATTATTACCTTCAAGAAGAAGAGGACTTAAGATAGAAACTAGGCACATTGGTGATTTAGAACGAAAGAGACAAAAAGATATTATTATGAGTACTCCATAAAAATATAGATTACTAAATTTTGTGTTACTTCTTTATTTACAGTGGGTACTAAAGTTTCAATTGGGCTGATGAAAGAACCTCAAATTAAAGCATAGCATGAAAATGAGAAGCATGAGATGCTTAGATTCTTGACAACTATATGCTAATTTGTGAGCGAGTAGGGAGATTAACCCTCCATTCATACACTCTTTTTTGGAGGATTCATCTTGATTTTCTTTGATTCTTATATAGGTGCAACTTGAGAAATTGTGGATTGAAATACTCTATTGAGAAGTGGATGGTGCAGCTTACATCAGAGCATAGTATTAGGTGGCTTATTCATGGGGACGGTAATTAATAAAAGGTATTCAAGTCGTGGTGCTCATAAGCCGAAATCACATCACCGTCATTGCCCTTACTCCATCTATCGTATTTTCGAACCTAGAAAAAGTTATCACAGTTTTTTTTTTCGGTTCTATTTGATAGAGGTAATGAGAAAGTCCTTTGGTAATTTCTGTACATCTCCATTTTTAGACTATGTTTGGTTTAAAGAATCTGATGAAGAAAAGAAATGTTAAGGAAAAGGAAAATAAAAGAAAGAAATAAGAATTTTCGAGTTCGTTTGATTATCTAAAAAAGATATTAACACTATGTTTGGTACAAGGATTTTGTTTAGGAAAAGGAAAGAAAATACTAAAGAAAATATTTTTGTTTGTTTGGTTAGTAAGGAAAATATTTAGGAAAGAAAAACTTGAGGAGAAATGTAGTTTAGTTGGGGAAAAGTTATTTTCCTCATAAAATCGTGAGAAGTGAAGGAAAAGTTTATTTAGGCCTCTAATATATGGTGAATTTTCTTCTCCTTGTTTCTTTCCTCAATATTTTGTTTTGTATAATCAAACTAACTTGAAATTTCATATTTCTTTCCTTTTTTTGGCATGGTATTTTCTTTTCGTCATCAAAATCCTTAAAATAGACATAGTGTAAGGAAATAAACAATGAGAAGAAACTTCACAATGTACTAATGAAGGAGAAAGGCCTAGAAAAGCTTTTCCTTTCACCATTTTGTGAAAGAAATGACTTTTCCCCAATTAAATACATTGTATGTAAATATTCAATTCAATGTGACAGGTATTAGAGAAGCCCATTTGCATCAACAAAAATGATGGATCGGGTAAATAAAATTAATATTCTTTCTGCACTTACATTACAAGAACAAAAACATGCAATGTTACATATTGAACCAAAAAAAAAAAAAAAAAAAGAAAAGAAAAAGAAAGAGAAAAAGAAGAAAGAAAGAAAGAAAGATCTGGTGAAACGGCTTGGAACGAGCACTCCTCGATGGTAATGAACTAACCCAATGGTGGTGCTGCCTCTTATTTATTGCTATGGCTTACTGCAGAGTTTATATTAGCAAGCTCCAGTTGTTGCAGCTGCAGCAAGAAGAAATAAAGAATACAACTTGAATACAACTTTGTAAACTAGGGTGATTATACTACTAAAGGAGTTAGAAATTACATCCCTGTCGAATGATGTGCTCATCTTACTCTTGCTTCTAACTTCATTGCTTACTCATTCATAAGTTATAGAGTTTTTTGTAAAAAAAAGTTTCATATAATTGTTAGCTATAGTTTTAAATAAAGTTTTAAGTAACAATTGAAATTCATCTAGCAAATAATTTGAGTGTTGGAAACATAATCAGGGTAGGGATATTTTTATAAGTGATGTAGAAAAATATAATATAACAACTTTCTCTTAAACTTCCAAATATTAGAAAATTTGCTATCAAAATTGTGTTTGCTGCTTTCTACTAAGAAATTTGTTTGAGATTTTACTTCTTTTAATGCTTCATTAGCTTGAGGGTAGACTTGTACCATCAGCTAACAAGCTGTTTGTTTTGATGCTTACACAAGTTCGATAGAAAGAAGTGGTTATCATGCTTACTTGGAACAATGAAGTGCTTGTTGAATCTGAGGTTATTTTCTGAGCCTGAATTTGATTTTCACACTTACTCAATGTGATGTTGGGGTCTGATGTTTTCTGTTGTTAATATTTTCTTTTGGCTTTCAATTCTGTTGTTTTTTGGATAGATGTGCTTACTGAAGGTTGGTTTTATATCTATTGATGAATTTCAGGAACCTGAACTGAATTGTTAGTTTATGATGTTTTGGTTACGTCAAATGGTTGTCATGTACTTCTTCATGTAGGATAAGTTACTATATGTTTTTATCCTGAAAAATGAATGTTGATCAAGCTGTGTATTGTAATTTTTTGTGAAATTGTGGTTTGATTTTGTAATTATTGCTCAATGGCTATGATATATGTTAGATATTTGTGAGGAATTCAGAGATGCATCATAAATTGTTGTTACTTGTTTTTTACGGCTGAATTTTAATACTTCAGGTCTAATTATCTTGGCTGTGAATTTGTGTTGGATACTGCAATCTTTGTGCATCTGCTTTGCCAAGCTACGTAAGTGGCCTGCTACAATTTCTTATGGTCTGGACTATAATACTTGTTGGGAATTGTTATTGGCTATGAATGGTGTTTGTGCAGGTAATAGTTTTAACAGAGGCTGGTTTTTGAAAAGTTCTATGGATTCTAAAATGCATTGGTGCGTGGATGGATAAATTGACTAAATTTTTTATGCAGCAAGTGATGGACAAGGAGTCAACTCATGGTGCTTGAAAGTTTTGAAGATTAAGATTTCTTGTTTTTGAGAAAGCAAATACTTGTAAAGGGAGTCCTTATTTTCTTATTTGCTTTCATATTTCCAAAGGGATTCGACTGTTGTAGAATACTTCTAATTTTGATTCTAACCCATACATTGGGTCTTTTCCTTTTCGTTTAGGGGGGAAAAAAAGGATTATTGAATGCCACTTCACCTGCAAAGGATAATAAGAGCGAAAGAATCACCGGGCATTGGACCGTGCGCCTGCATGGTCGACCCTTTTCTAGTATATATATAACAGAAAAACTTTTGCTCATAAGTTCATTTAATCATGACTTTTCAAAATACAAATCTATTTAGTCAAACAAGGGAGCACATACAAGGTGTTTGGGTGACCATATAAGTTCTTCCAATCAATTTATAAAATGTTTTACTTTTTACTATTTTAGTTATAAAATTGCATTACTAACATATTATTATAAGTTAAAAGGTTTTATTTTATCCAATACTTTAATAACTAATTTTTAAAATAAGATCTATAGGTTGTTTGACTAAACTTATTTTAAACATCTTATAAGCTCCTATATCTCTATAAGCTCATGTATATTCCACCTGAGAGACCACTCAAGATAGATTGAAGGAATAAGAACTTTGATATTGCTTGTTAGGGAGTCATAAGGTTGGAGACCTACCAAATTTTTATAATGTTGAGCCTAATCTATTTAATTCTTCCTTGCTTCATAGTTCACGATAGTGCCAAACTCATTGTTCTCATCCATTACTACTTTCAAATCATAAGTTTCTCACTAAGTCATTTGGACTTATTTGTTTCTTTTCTTCTTATGATGTTATACGCAGGTTAGATATCAAGACGTAGTAATTAAAAGATATCTATGTGCTTTCTTTTGTTTTTATATTTAGTGAACTATATGTAAATTCATAATTAGCTACTTACACGGGCATCACTATAGTATACTATGGATGTCATTTTAACTAAATATCATTAGACTTTTGATGTGCTAGATGTCACTATGTTCTAGTTGAACTCGATGTGTCCTAAAATACCTTTTTAATAAATTTGATTGTATACTAAGACTATCAATTATGATTTCTGTATGGTATATGGGATCTGTAGTAACTCATTTGAATGTCTTGGTTATTAGAATGCAATGCTTGTTTCGTAGTGGCTTGATCCTATCTGGAGATTGAGGTGCCACAGATAAATGGAAAGAGTAGGCAAGAGGGCATTTGAGGCATTGGAGTTGGTAAAATTGAAATGAAAATTGATATTTTAACCCTTAATAGATGGTGGGTGACCTATTTCTGGTGAAAAAAACACTTAGAAAATTGATTTTGGAGCAACATAAATTACTTATTCATTTGATTACAAAAAAATTTTCTGGGGAGAGAGTGTAAAGTGCTCTTTTCAAAATTTTCTAGGGGGTAAAATGCGAAAAAAAAGAAGGACAAAAAATGCATGTACAATACGCGTGGCCAAATTTCAGTGAGATAATGACCGAAAAGTTTGACCTTCGGGGGAAAAAGCTACACTTCTTCTAGTTTCAAGGAGAATAATTGCATTATATAAATTATGGGAGTAACATGCTAAAGCTAATTTTAATTTTTCTTTTCATTCTTTTTTTTTTTAATAAGGAAAAGTGCAACTAATCATATAATATATGATATAACTCCTTCAATATATATATATATATCATATAGATTTGTTATCTTTGTGGTAGTTATACATAGATATGTCGTATTATATGTAATATATTACAATACATAAAATATATCACTATTTTATACGTTCATATATGGATACATCTAAGAAGCAAATAAACAGATACAAAGTATACCAATAGTTCAAAAAGTATACCTATTTCTTGATTTTCAACCAAAATTGAAAAAGAAAAAAACGTTTTCGATTCAAATCCTTTTTTGAATTATCCAATCTTATCCGGGTATGAATATGGTAGTACAAACTATGGATCTTATAGAATTTTGAATCGAATACAGATATGACATATTACAATGGGATCCAAATTTAGATCTACAATGACCTAATCCAAATCCGACCCATTACCAGCCCTATCTAGAATTGTGATGTTTAGGATTGTGCTTAAAGTTTTATGTTTCTTTTTTTAAAAAAAAAAAATTACAAAAAATTTCGCTACTGTGAATTCAACTAACGAAAAATCTACTAGAATTTATATATCATTACAAATAGACCTTCAAAACATATTATCTATTTGTAAAATTTCAATCAGTGTATTAGATTTTCAGGGTGTGTATTTATAATGTCACACAAGTTCTGCTAAGTTTTTCACTAGTTGAACCAAGAACAGGTATTAATTTTGATTTCTCAAATCACCAGGATGTTCCTATGATTTGGAAACATACACAATATTTTATCCCAGTTATTTTCAATTGCTGTTTGGTATTAACTGTGAGAATAAGGCCTAAGTCCGCAGAAGATCATAAGGTCCATAAGCCTAATTACTTTTACATGTCTTGTCCAATTACATCCACACAATGTATCCCTTTTCCCATTCAAAAAACTCATTTTTTTCCCTCATATTTCTTTGAACAACAACTAAAAAGATGATGAAAATACATAAAAGTTGCATGCTCTTTAAGTGATGTTAAAAGCATGCTTTCATTCGTACTTTTGGGAGCATAAAAGCAATAGGTGGAAAAAAAATTTGCGAGACATTTAAAAGAGGATACTTCTTCTTTTAAGTTTCTAAAACACAACAACAAAAAAGAAAATTGTTATTCAAGTAACAGAAAAAAAATAAAAGAATAAATGCATAAAAGTGGAGTTGTTGTCACTTGGTGGTTTTTAAAAATGGAGGAGGACGAGGAGAATAAGAAGAATGTTATTTAAGTGAAAAAAATTAGAAAAATAAATGCATAAAAGTGGAGTTGTTGTCACTTGGTGGTGTTTAAAAAGGGGGAGGAGGAGGAGAATAATGTTATTTAAGGAAAAAAAGAATTAGAAGAATAAATGCATAAAAGTGGAGTTATTGTCAATTGGTGGTGTTTAAAAAGGAGGAGTAGGAGGAGCAGAAGAAGAACTGACACACACATGTCATATTTTGGGATGGTTGCTCAGTCCCAGGGTCAAAGCCCAAGGGAACCACTATTCCAGATAAAATGAACAAGAGGACCTAAAACTAGAATGTTTTTTTTTTTTTTCTTTTCAAATAACTTTACATGACCTTGGCAAAAGCAGCTAAATATTGAGGGAGTACAAGCAACAAGAATATTGTAGTCATTGCTTGTAAATCCCACATCTAGTATCACTATTCAACAAAAATTATTTACAAGATTGTGAAAGTTAGATTACAACTGTGATATCCCAACAATTCCCTTAAAAATAAAATCTTGAATTATCGATTTTTCAAATAATAATTCGTTTTCAAAATCACGAACATCATTTTGATGTCAAAATAAGTTTTGTGCATTCAAAAGATTTTAGTACATTTAAGTTTTATTTTCGTGCCCCGTTTTGATCCAAACGAGCCCCGAGATTTCCTTAGTTTGAAACTACTTGTCGTCAATTTCATAAATCAAAACAATTTCAATAAAACGAGAAACGTTTTAATTTTGAAAACACATATCATATGTTCCAAACATTTTCTCTCGATTGGGGCCCCGATTTCTTCAATATTTTTGGCCCAATAGACCTCAATTTAGCCCAAGAATTAACCAAACATTGCCCCAAAACCAGCCCACAACTTTCAACCCATGTTATGACATTTTGAAAAAAATAAATAAATAAAACAAAATCAGATTTTGAAAATCTAAAAACATGGCAGCCGGATTTGGAGGCAAGGGAAGCCATGGTGGTAGGTAAAAGTTAGTAAGAAATTAGCTTATTTTAATTCACAACAAACTTGAGCCAAGTATTTAAAAAAAATTTCACACTATAAATGTTTGGTGAGGCTCAATACATTGATATTTGTTCCTTCAAAAATCTAAAAAATTTTAGCCTTCCTACCACATTTTTCTCATCTCTCTCGGCAGCCCCTTTCACAGCTCACACACACACTTGAATTCTTTCTAAGAAATAATAGGAGGTTAAAAGGGAAGTCAAGAGTGTTCTCTCCACCATTTGGTAAGTAAGTTTTAGTTATGATTAGATATAGTGATAAGTAAGATTTGAGCTTAATTTAGAGTTTGTTAATTATGTTTAGACGGTTAATCATTTCTCGGAGTGCTCGATATGCTAGCATTTAAGCTTTGGACGACAAGTAAGACTTATGGAACCTCATCTCCCTTTTTCTCATGCTTACATGCTTCCCATGACTTGATCATTTTATTATGCTGAGCTCCTTTGGTATATGATCATGTTGATTTATTGTATATGAGTTTTGCTTGCTATGACTGTTGTTATCATTATTATGAGCTCTAGACTTCGACATTTTGATCCATTGCCTTATGAACAATCTTGATAGCTTTCCTATGTTTGGACTGAAATTACTCTATGGACCATGGACTAAAAGAGGAAGACTTGAACATTTAAAACGTAAGAAAATTAAAAAAAGCAACATCCTCTCGTGCAAGCCTCGCCCAACACAATACTTCACTTCTTAACTACCAAAACTTGACTTTTCCTCATCCAAATGACTCATATAATATACCGTTGGAAACCTCTTTAAGTGTAAATACCTTTAAAATAAAAAAATTATGAAAAAAAAGAAGGAAAATGAGCGAAAATAGCCTCCAAAAGCTGACTGCCATTTCTGCCGTATTCCAGTAATGTCTCTGCCTTATTTTCAACTTCTCGACCTTAAAAACTTGACTTCCCCTCATCCGAATGACTCATATAATATACCGTTGAAAACCTATTTAAGTGTAGATAATATTAGAATTTATATTCACTCAAAAATATAAAAAATTACCGCCAAAAATATCCTTAGAACACGACCTACCAGATTTCCGAAAAGCTGGATTGACTCTGCCTCGACTTCTACTTTCCAAATTTTAAAAATCTAACTTTTTCTTATCTAATTAACCCAAAAAATATATCATTAGAAAGATTATCGAGTCTAATTATTTATGGAGTTAAAAAATGGATTTTAACTCATTCAGATGAATTTTTAAAATAATCGAAAAGTGAACTGCCGCTAGAAAAATATTGATTTTGAGTTATTTTGATATTTTTATGAAATATCTTTAAATTTAAAACTCCATACTTTTTTTACAAAAATTTTTTTTTTTTATCCGAGTGAGATTTTTAACCGATTTTCAAATAAAACAAATATCAAAATTTCAATTATTCCAAATGATTTCTCTTGTATTTTACCCCTTAATAAGATGAAGACCTCAAATGAAAACTCCTCTGGTCCATAGTCCAATTCCGATTTATTTGTTCTCTACAGTCTATGATCTCAATTCAATCCATTTGTTCTCTACAGTCTATGATTCCAATTCTGATTTATTTATCCTCTACAGTCTATAATCCAATTCTGATTTATTTGTCCTCTATAGTTTATGATCTCAATTTCGATTAATTTGTTCTCTACAGTCTATGATTCCAAATTTTGATTTGTTTAATTGATATGATTGACCCTGTTTCTGAATTATTTATTTTAAATGTTAATTGGTAATCAAATATGTGCCGAATGACTTCATGATTATAAGATATGTTTGAATGTCTTATTTATTGTTAGCCTCATGAAAGCAAGCAAGTTGGGCCCTGGGGGTTTGCAGGGGTATTAGATTGGGCAACGTCGGGTTAACTGTCTGAGCTCTTGTAAATTCCTGCAAGTAGAGTAGTCCGGATGACCCTGAAGGTAGGGTTCTAATGGGCTATCCTAAAGTACGTACGTCGGCTGTGCTTTACTATTTATAAGTTGCTCCTTTGGGAGTTTGGAGGGAGAAGAAAATTTATATGATGTATGTTGGAGTTATAAGGGTGATAGACCTACCAAAATATTTGTTTCAGCCATACGACTTGAATGTGATATATGTCTATTATTATTTGTTTGTTTCGTTCGTTCTGATTGATTCTGAATCGTTTATTGAAATCACATTCTCGTCTTGAAATCGATATGCCTATTTTTTTGGAACTCTTTCGTTTCTGTCCTCATGCCATAAGTTTTAATGGGTCAATAGACTCATGATTTCATAAATATCATGGAGGTCCTTAGACCGTGGATTTAGTGACTGAAACCCCGTGTCGATATATGGCATTCCTTTTGGAATTTATATGTATAAGTTTGTATCTTGGCATGTTGAACGTTTAGATTTATGACTTGTTAAGGATGTATAGATGGTTAGTTTGTAATAGTTACAATGTTCGGATGTAATATTTTGGTTTAGTTGGTTCCCGTTTGAACTACAGATACGTTTGGCTTATAATTTGGATCTTGTAATGTATTTAGTAAATTTTCAGCTTGTAATTTTGAAAAACTAAGTTATGAAATTATGTTTTGAAATTTCTGTTTATGATTTTAGTTAGTTTCTAATCGAGAGTAACACTCCGGAATTCGGGGCAGAATGCACTAGAATCCGGGGCGTTACAATAGCCCTTGCTCTCAAATCCCACGTCTACTATCCTTATTCTCCAAAGAATACACACAAGGTTGTGAAGCTTTCTCGACTAAAATCACAACTTTACCAAATTTTACTGATGCTTTGCTGCAGCAACCTTGTCAGGAGGTTCATGCTTCAGAGCCCTTTTTACACATTAGCAAACTGTTGACGAGATGGACCAACGCCTGCATCAAGGTAATTAACTAGCCTCACTTCTTCCTTCCTTCCCTAATGTATCCGTTGTCGTTGCATCCTCAGTTTCCAATTCAGAGACTCGGGAACCTCCTAAGTGAACCTTTTCTAAATCTTCTTCATCCTCGTAAATGCAATATTTTGTTTCCTTATCCACCTCCTATTACTGCACCATGACCAAAGGCTTAAACCATGATGCCCTTAGTAGAAGGCTAACACTTTCTTCGAGCATGTAGTCATGAATATTGTATAAAGAGTAAAATTTTTGTAAGATGGGGAAACTTTAAGAATCACCAAATTTTACCTTTCAATTGTCTAGATCCTTATTGGGAGAAAAATTACCAACCGAAAAGCAATGTTAGTTTTGTTTTGTCCTCCCAAAAACAATAATAAAGATGTCTTTCAAAATTTAACATTTTATCCCAAAATCAAATTCTAAACATTTCAAACTCATTACATCAATGAGAGTTATATATAAATATATATCTTCTAATACATTCTATTCCAAACATATATGTTTCAATTACCATACCACTTCAAAAAATACCTTACAATAAATTTTGATGTGATACCAAACAAAACTTAACGAAAAGATATCTGCATAAAAATTTTGTCTTTATTCATAATATAAACAAACATAACTACCATGTTCTCAACAAATTTTCCACCCCACACCACATATGAAACATATTTTCTCAAAAATTCTCCTCCAACTCTCTATTCATGTAATCATCTAGCATGACAAGGTTGTTGGTTCTATTTAAATTGGCTATATTGTTCTAAATAATAATAACCAGAGAAAGTTCGCCATTCTAGCTAGTGTAAAAAAGATAGTAGATCACACAAATCAGTTTACTTGGCCGTCAGTATCATATAAAAGCCAAGTTTCAGCATCTTTGAGAACATAAACTTGTCTTTAAATTTTAACGTGGTGTCACTCCACTACAAAAAATTTGAGCAATTACCACAACTAAAAACTGATGCTAATAGAAAAAAGTGGTGGTGGAATATCATTTACTACGACTTCACAACGGCAACGATCCGTGGTTTATGGATGTTTTTCATCTCAGCGTACCCACGACAAATGATATTTCTATCATGGTTTTTTAGATAAATGGCTACAACATTCACCACGATTGTTAATTTTGAATTATCAGCTACTATTTTCACCTTATGTATTAATCTTTTGGTTGCAAAAACCTCAACTATTCTTACACATTAGTGAGGCAACTATAAAACACTGTTCCTAAGAACGAAAAGTTGATATACCTTCCATCAATGCCACTATGAATATTGAGGAACTCAAACAGAATTTTATACTAAGGGTACGTTGGTTCCTTGTTGTACAACACCCATGGCAAGATGCATGTCACACTGGAAAAAAAAATAAAGCTAATTAATAACAACAATGACATATCATCATGTTGGCAAGAGACAATTGAAAGCATATTATCACTCCCAAATCAAGAATTCTACTAACATAATTCTACAAAAATATTAAAAGTCAACAATTTACTAATAATCATATATTTACAAACAAGAGTTTTTAGGTTCCTCCAAAAACAAATTGCCGGTTATGCAACATAAACTAATCTTAGTAGAATCAGAATCACTTCCTAGAGTAAGAGATTATTAAGCATCTCACAACTAGTACAAGTAAATAAATTAGAGATTGAGACAAACCAGTAGGCATGCTTGCATCCTTGTACATGAACAATTTCTTGAAGCACTATCTTATCCAAACATATAGCGCAAAACCCATGATGATTATTGTCAGGTCCTTCTGCTACTAGCAAAATCTCTTTTGGTTCATTCTGCAATCCAAAGATTTAGCTCACTTACATTTTCAACAAATTTCTTTTTTTTCATCCTTTGATAATGACATCAAGACATTCAAAGATATTAGCAGAAAATCTAATTAAATCGTTATACATGTTCTCCACATTTGCAACTAAAAAAGAAAAAAAAAATCTAGGATGGAAACACAGATCCTATCAAATTAAATCAGCTGAATCTCCATTTCCCGTAGAATGAAATAAAGATTAAATCCACCCAAAACAAATTAACAAATCATCATGCCAAATACATTTTTTTTCATTTCCTTTGAACGTCAATCAAGGAAGACAAGATAACAAGGAAACATAGGCAAAAGTTCGAACTTGATCCCAGATAGAAAGATCTTGAAGACCCTCGACTTGTTCCAAACCAATAATTTCATGTGCAGTGAATATGGCAATCTTTCTTTGTTGTATATAGGTGTGAAAATCTATATACACCGAAATCTGCTTATGAATCTATAGATTAAAGAACAAATGGAATAAAGGGAAAAATATGAATTCAAAGATGAAAGATTCGAAGAGAATAACTCTAAGGCGAGAAAGAGAGGAGGTGAGTAAAGGGGGCCAGAAGGGAAAAAGGCCAAAAACTGAGAATGCATGGTGGTGATACTGATAAGTGATCACATATATAAGGATTTTGGTATATAGGGATTTTGGTGTAGCATATGCCCCCTTCCTCTAGAAAATGTTTTCCAAGACCCATTATCAAAACTAAGAGGAATTGCACAGCATAGAGGAGACTAACAAGTAACAGTGCATGTAATTAATTTCTTATGCTCCTCCTTCTCCTTTTTTTTCTTTTATATAGTATAGATAGAGATAGATAGTTATTTGGGTTAGTCATTTAGTGAATTATAAACTAGTTATAAAAAGGGACAATTATAATTTATCCCTTGAATTATGGACTTTTCTATACTTCACCCACCAAACCATTTTCCATTACAAACAATTATATCAACTTTCAAAATATTTGCACGTTGCCCCTAGACCAGTTTCAAGCAAAATATATGGAATATTCCATCCACAACGCTAAGTGATATGCATAGCTATTTTAAGTTGGGATAGAAAATTTACACGTTACCTGCCAAACTATGTGCTTTTTACATTTTACCCTTTGAACTATGCATTGTGAACGAAATATTCTATAATGTTCCCTTGGAAGTTGGTCTAAGGGACAATGTGCAAATACTTTAAAAGTTGGTATGGTTAG
>JACFYI010001344.1:88342-106430 GCA_014898755.1 Handroanthus guayacan | reverse complement strand
CATATGCATCGAGCAGTGATATTATGTAAGTAATGAAGTGTTACAAAACAAATATAACAAGGTTAATTTGCACAATTAAAAGAAAAGAATTTCAAAATGGGAAAATTTCACTTTTAGTATCACAATTTATACTCCCTGAAACACTGAAACACTATGAAGTGCCACAGCCACTTTGAGCTTAAGGTTGGACAATCTTTGGACTAAACGTGACTAGGGAAACTTTGCCAGCAAACATTAAATGGAGATCAATGGACTCATGCTTTGCAAGCTTTCGGTACACTGAGCAAGGACTGGACTCTTCTTCTAGCCTCAAACTTCGAAGTTAAGATGTTTTTCCAATAATCGCAAGTTTGATATTTGTCTTCACCCCTTCGGGTCCCTCGAGAAATACAAACAAAAGAAAGAATTATGATATACAAAAAGCATATTAAGACTTTTATGCACTCTCAAAAATGCTCTCTTCAATGCTATTCAAACGTTTTGAAGATGAATAAATAAGCAAGGCTTTTGTAACTCTGTTAGAGAAAATCATAGAGCAAATTTCACGATAGAGATGAAGTTCTTCCTTTAGAGTTAGAAATTAGTTTTTGACGAACACTCATAGATGAAATAACTCAATAAATGTAGATGGATATCATAATGTTATACAATTTGCTTTCAAATATAGGAGATATTGCAAAATCTTTTCAGATATAGAACATATCATCATATCTTTTCAAATATAGGATTGCACCAAAGATTTGAATTCAAAATATAACTAATTTCACCAAATTTTCTAAGATACGGAATGCCCTTAACTATTATCATTATCAAAACAAATTTCTAATTTATAATGTCCTTCAAGTATTGTCGAGCATCCGAAATCAACTGCCAAAAGATGCCAAGTTCATCTCTGATTTATGGAGCATCTGAATGGCAGTCAAACAATCACCTTCGATCTCAACTGCAGTGCACAAAAATTCCTTGATTTGCGAATAAGCTACCTTTGCTGCCTGTGCCTTAGCAGCCTCTGGTTCCAATAGACATTTCACCAAGTTGGTTCGTCGTGCTTGTGAGCTATAGTGCCTATTCTAAACCTTGAAAACCACCGCATCAAAATTAATTTTGATATCCATATAATCTGATGAAGTCCAATATCTTGGAGCCTTAATCGAAACCTCAATACCAAGAGGATAAAAAGTCTAGCAAAAGTAAGACAAGAAGTTCCAAGCAAAAACCACAAATTCCTACATCCGCATCAATAATAATTTAATTTTTGGTAGAAGTTTTAGTTTTCAAATGAAATGAAAAACCCTAGTCTCCGAAGAGCTCGACAAGCAGGCAAAGTTCTCCTTGTTCCTATTCCTAACCGAAAGTGCCAAGAAGTATGCACTACAAACCGAAAAGACCCCACCCCTTGTATAATTCTAGATTACAAAGTAATTGGTTTGAATTAATAGGGGTTAAATTACAATAAATACATATTATACATTCTAATTGACTTTTGGATGAAATATGGTAAAACTTTTCCTCAAAAAATATTTCTTAATACATGAAATAAAGATATTTTCATGATAATATCATCTCAAAATAATATTTTAATATCTCATAAATAAAGTATTATTACAACAATATCATCTCAAGTAAAATAATAATATGATCAATCATATTTTTAATGGAAATAGTATAGAAACATACAGATTTTTCACTAAAGAAGTCATTTTAATATTTAGTTTTAGTATTATAGTCCAATTGCTACGGCAATTTCTTTAAGACAAATTGCCATATGAATTCAGCAGATTGCATTTATAATGTATCTATAATTATGAGCATAATACACTTTTAAACTCTAATTAGTTTCAAATCTCTGAATAACTCATGGTATATCTACTGATATGACTACATAAATCTTATTACCACAATTATATAAATATAAAACTAAGTAATAGTATACAACCATATTACAAATAAATTATAGAAAATAGAATACCTTTATATGTGATAATACCTCACCATATAAATTCATTAAACTGCATATTTATGTTGATAAATTTTTATAAATACAAATTTAAATTCCACCTTAAATGCATCTGTGGTGGTTTCCTCTTCTCTTCAGCTGCAAAATTCTGATACACACTAAGATCATAACACAACTGCCTCCGGTTCTTCATTCTCAAGTTTTCTGCAATGTGGTGGAGTCATCTGTTGATGGGCTTAGGTAAGATTGTCGGCCCAGAATAATACAATGGGCTTTATTTTGTAGTTAAAGTAAAATAGAGATACATAAAATGGGCCAACACAAGTATCTACGCTCTGATCCAGTCCAATGTAAAGCCCACAATAAAAATATATATATTTCACCTTTTGAATTTGAAGAAAAAAAAAATGATAGATAAATAAATAAACCAATTAAAAACGGAAAACCTCTCTCTCTCTGTATTGCAATTTGCCAGGCATGGTGCTTCTAATTATCGTCAAAAAGTAATTTTTCTGCTTTTCCTATGTTCATTGTGCTTTTTTTTTCCCCCTCTTTTCTTATGATTTTGTATTTTGGAGGGTTTCTGTTTGTTCATGTTCAATTTCTGTTTGGTTGACATGTTAGAGGGTTTCAGTTTTTACAATTTTCTAATGCTTCATGGATTTGAGCTTTTTGCATAAGTACCCCGATGAAATTCTTAATTGGCAAAAAACTCTCTCTGTTATTTTTATTAGCAAATATACCCTCTATGTTAATTAGTCAATACATTGCACGCCCCTATACCCAATGTGTGTAACTCACTCGTTGCTATTGAGAATGGTTGTGTAACTAATGGCATGAAAAGACAAAATTACCCTTATATTTAAGAGTTTTTTTATGTAAAGACCCCTTGTGAAATTCTTAATTGGCGAAAAAAAAAACTCTCTGTTATTTTTATTAGCAAAATATGTGATGCAACTAAACTCAAGCAAACTCAACCTAACGAAGCTTGGAAATGTAAACTAACCAAACTCAACAAAACAAGCAACATTCTAAAATTTCCAACAAGAAAAAACTCAAACAAACTCCATTACAAATCAATAAGTCACATTATAAGGCTAAACTCAACCAGCCAAGCAACATCAAAGAAATTTCAATAAAATTAAACTCAACTAAATTCCACAAAAATTAATAAGTTTAAATTTTAATACTAAACCAAGCAGCATCAAGAATTTTCGATGAGATTAAACTAAAAAAAATCAATAAATTCATATTGCAATACTAAAACAACCAAACAACATCCAAAAAATTCAAATAAAATTAAAAATTCTAGTATATTTACATTATAATACTAAACTCAACCAAAACCAAGTGCAAATAGTAAGTTCATACTCCAAAATAGACCATCAAATTTCATTACAACAAAATACACAATCACTTGTTTATATTTCGAAGTAAATCATCATCAAATTAAAATATCATTGCCAAAATTGGGATAAAAAAAAACTACCTATCTTTGACTCAAAAAGTTGGGATTTTATTGGAAAAATTTTTAGATGAGGGTATAAATGAAAATTCACTTCCCATCAATAGTAAATTAAGGGTAGGGTGAGGTGAGCAAAAGTTTAATTAACAGGTATGTTTGCTAATAAAAATAACATAGAAATTTTTTGCCAATTAGGAATTTTACAGGGAGTATCTAGGCAAAAAGCTCTCATGAATTTCCATAAAGTTCGGCAATGCCGCAAAGTGTATGTTCTTTGCCAAAGGAGAATTGCCTGCCTATGTTGTCTGATTTGATGGATGTTACTGTATTAATGTTGTGTAATTTTGATTGCATCAGAGTAGTAATTGGCTTTGGGATATAGGACTCACTGCTTGCATTAACCATTCTTGAGGAAGCCATTTTTGGAGGACAGAGAGGTGGGTAGTATTGTGAAGCTCTTGCATTTTGTTTGAGGTTTATTTGTGGTTTATTGTCCATTCTTGACCAAATTGGTCCATAAATTGATGAAACAAGCAACCATCCTCTCAATTTTCTTTGTGCTGCTCGACAATATTCACCCAACTTACAAAAAACGTGGAATTCTACAATTATGAGTGAAACAAGTTAGTACCTTAGGAATTGGATGTTAATTTACTTTTCATGCCTTCAAAATTTTGTAAGTTCTCAAGTTCGAGTAAGGGATGGCAATTTCACCCTATTTCATGGGTGCGGGGTGGGTTCGGGCTCATAGTAAACTCGTCCCACCACGCCCTGCTCTATATATATATATATTATAAAATATATATTATAATATATAATGATTAAATATATTATATATAATATAAAATAAAATAAACAAAAAAAATACTACTAAATACAAACACCACCGGTCTGCCCCGCTTAGGGGTATAAGGTGAGTGTAGCCGGTTCGCGAGCAGACTTGGCTCAAAGCAAAAAAGTTCGGCTCAACTCGAAATTGATTGAGTTCGAGTTCCAACGGATTGGCTCGAACGCTTGCGAGCTTGGGCTATTATTAGAAAACTATATTATATAATATTATTATAAAACATATAAAATATATATTTACATTAAAAATAAATATTAAAATATATAATAAAAATATATATAATGTATTATATTAAAAAATATACTTTTAATATCTAATATAGTATATATATTATATATATTAAAAATACATATTAATTATTTTTTTCAAAAAAGAAAATGACCTGTCAAACTCGTTTAAGGCTCGAACTTGACTCATGCTCGAGCTTGAGCTTGATTTCAAGGCTCAATCGAGCTCGAGCTCATCAATTTTATAAACGAGTCGAGCTCAAGTTTGGAATATTTACCAAGCTCGGCTCATTTACAACCCTAGCCCTCCCCCTTAGCATCAGGTGATGAGAAAATTGACATGTGTCACTTTCTGTTGCCCCATTCTTTTCCCCCACTCCATTTCCTTTTAATATAATTTGAAAAATAAGAGAATATGCTACTATCTTATCAATTAATTGTTTAGCATGACTTTCAATTTAACAAATAAAAAATTATAATTTAATGGTTAACCTCATTGAGAGAAATAAAACATCTCTAAGTTTTGAAAATAATCACATCTGTGACTAATGCATTAAAAAAAAAAAAAAGAGAACATTAAAATTAATGAATTATTATCTTAATTAAAACTATAAAACACAGTGTTTTGATTTCTTATTTATAAATTGGATATGAAGAATCTCTATTAATAAAGATATCCAAATTCGTTCACTCATCTCCCTTTGTTTTCGTTTATATAAATTTAATTCAAAAAATAAGTAATTGTAGACATAAACTATACTATGAATTAATTGTTTAGAATGATGAATCTCAATTTGGTAAATAAAAATGGATTAATAATATAAGATTGATTAATCTTAATTTAAATGACACCATGATTAAGAGACCTAAGAAAATTAGAATTTAAAAATTACAAAATATACTGTTTCGATTTCTTACTCATGGATTTGAATCTAGAATTTCTATCAAATAAAAATATTAGCACTTACTAAACATGTGCAAAATATTCTATCAAACATTAGCATTTATTTTAATTAAAAAAAAAAAAAAACATTGGCATTTATTAACATTCATTCACAAAATTGAATTGACAGGGGGCCAAAAAAACAAAAACGGAAAAAAAAAAAAGGAAAGAAAAGAAAAATCTCTTCTTCCAGACCGACCGCCCCCACATTCTCTTCTCCCAAATTCAATTTTCACTCCCGTCTCTCTCAAATCTCAAAACCCTAGCTCCTCTCTCATCTCCCAACTCCTCCTCTATCTCTCGCTTGGGCTGCCGTCAAATTTCAGATCTATATCTCGACCTCAGTCATTAAAACTTGCAAGAATTGGTATGTAAGATTTTATTTTTCATTTCCCCATAATTATGTGTATAATTTGTTAAAATTTCAAATTAATTGTGTATTGTGTCTTTAATTAATATACTAACTGTGTGTATTGTTTGACTTGTGTGAGCGTGAGTGCGCCTGTTGTGTTGTGTGTGTGTGTGCTACTGTGTATGTGTGTTGCGTGCTTGTGTGCCTGTGTATATGTGTTTAATTATTAATTAAAAAGAAAAATGTGCGGGTAGGGGTGGGGCGAGCGGAGTGCTTGCGGGGCAGGTGCGGCTGGGGGGAAACCCGCCCCTACCCACTCCATTGCCAACCCCAGTTCGAGTTGTGTTCTTGGACTCATTCTTCATTGTGAAATCCTCCATTTCAATGCATGTTTTATTTTTTCATCAATTGTATGTATTCGAGGCGGATTAGATATTTCTTTAGAACACTTGAGTCATGTGGATGCAATTTATGTAAATCTATTTATGCAATGGAATAGGATGAAACTTGTATTTGAATAGAGGATACAAAATGTCAGCATTCCTGTTTACAAGAACAATGAAAAATTAGAATGCTTCCTAGAATAAATTTCTTTTGTCCGTTAATTGCACTAAATGCTCTTTCGAAAGCCCCCCCCTTTTTTCTTACAACTATTATCTTAAGTTGAATATATTTGTTCTCATATTAAAAAGAAAAATAAAAAGTGAGTTTAGTCCATGCTCCTTTGTAGTTGAGAATTTCCAATGAACTAAAAAGACAAAACCATGTTCTGATGATAAGGAGACTAAACTATCTATGCATTTTTATCTTCTATGTATGCCTAATGTAAAGTATATAAAGGAACTGTATTTTAGTTTATCTTGCATTTTCTTAATTTCTAGCAATTATAGTTAGAAGAATTTGAGCACTTGACCTTGAGAACAGGCAAACAGAATGAGGTCATGTTATAGATTGAAGCTCTATTTATTTGGCTATCACTCAGGTATCTGTGAATACGTTTTCTAAGGAGAAGAGAAGGTGAAAGGACAAATACACCCTTGTCTGGTGTTGTTCGTTTGCCCGAACTGATTTTTTTTCTTTATGACGTTTTCTTGCGAATTGATGCATGAAACTAATTTCTAGAAACTAGAAGTAAAAGTTATTTTAATGAACACGTATCCAATTTTTGCAAGTTTCAGTTTTAAGCAATAAGGTGATATGCATATTCGGTAATTGGTAGTTCTGTTTTGTACAGGAAAACGACTTGACTTTGGATGAAGTGGTTTTTTAGTAGTATGATCCAACGAAGTGGTTCTTTAATTCTGACCACTAGAAACAGTTAGGGCAACTATTGAGAGATACAAGAAAGCAAGTGTTGATCCTTCAAATTCTGTGTCCACTTCTGAAGCTAACACCCAGGTAAGAGCTTCTACTTATTCCTGTCCTTCCGCTAATCCCAGCTATGCCACTTATTCTATCTATATTAATAATAGTAAGGGATAATTACCTCTACAGCCCTTGAGGTTTACCATAATTGTTTAAACGCTCGTTGAGATTTGAATAATTATCATTATATTCCTATACAATTCATCTAATGAATAATCACAATTACACTGTTTTAATGTATGCATCATTACAATTACACCCTTTGAGTGCTAAAATATAATTACAATTACACCCCCATATCTAGGGATCTAGTTGTAATATTTAAAATTTTCAGTGAGTGTAATGATAGTTATCCAAACTTCAAGGACTATTTTGGTAATATACCAGATCGCAGGGGTGTTGAGGTAATTATTCCTAACAATAATAATAATCTGTATGCTAGCAGGTTTTGGTATTATCCCAGTAATCCTTATTACAGTTGCTTGCCATCAATTCACCAATCCCGCATCTTACATCCCATCATGGTACTTTCCTTAAATCTCAAACATATATCATATATACGAATCAAAAAAAAAAAAAAAGAAGAAGAAGCATACATTACATGGCAACTCTTCAACCAACCAATGTACAAAATAAATGTACAGACATGATCCTATATATGGAAAATTGTGTGTTAAGTCTTTCAAATTCTCCTTCACTTTTGGCTTTTTTCTAGGCGATAGAAACCATCCTCGTAGAGTTCTCCCCATGTCTTGTAGGGAGGGATGTGTTGGCGGGATTAGCGAGGGACATATTCCCCCCAAATTTCTGATTTTCTAGCAGTGACAAATTTTCTTTTGGGAATTAAGGAATGAGGACAGATCAATTTTAGTTATTTGAATGGTTAAAAAAAAAAACGCATATTAACCCTTTAATTCAATTTGGTGTTTCATCATCTATTCTATCTTATGAATATACGATAAGTGTATTTCATTTGAAATGAAAATAATTATTACACCTATGTTGAAGTACACTTTATGTTTTATAATAATGCGTTCAATACAATAAAATAATTGATTAAACACCTATAGTATGGGTGTGGAGGGGTTGGATTCGGGTCAAGTTAGTGTTATTCGAACTTAATAAGGAATGCATTGCAATATTCTATAGGATTTGTGCTTGATAATACCATGTTAAAGTGTGACGCACATCCAAAATCTAACAAAAAACAAGAAAAACAAGAAAAACCTTGACCTGATTAAATATATTTTTCTTTAAATCTAATTGGGCTGCATGAGATATATATTTTGCAAACAAAAAATTTGCACAAGATTTGAGTTTTTGACAATCTTCTCCCATATTGGTTCAGAAGTTTTTATTTAACATTATGGTAAATTATTACACATTATTAAAAGTGACATTTTTTCTTCTTTTTTCCCTTTTTTTTCTTTTTTCTTTTTTCTTCTTAGTTCCCTCTTGTTTCTGGGGCTTGTATCTAATGTTAGTAACAAAGCATGAATGCCAGAGCAACATGTTATATATGTTACATTTTATCCAGAAGTCTTTATTAATATTATGTATATAAAATTATTAATTTAATAAAAGATATTATTAAAACTTAGAATGGCATCTTTTTTTTCTTTCTTTTTTTTTTTTTGAGGGTGGATTGGCATCTTTAGGATTGGATTGATATATAATCTAGATAGTAGATCATCTACTTTATCTATCACATCCAATCCTATCCTACAAAACAAACGAGCCCTTAGGTTGCGAAGATGGGATGCTATTTTCATATAGTTGATTTAGTTGTTTATTTTCATAAATAAATTTTGCTATTAAAAATTTGCCTTCAACGAATTATGAATTAGTTTAAAAAATTAATTTTGTGCCATAATCAATTTTAATATTAGTTGAATTTATTAAATAAAAGTTTATTAGTCAATTCTTCTATTAAAATTTGTTTCTAAAAGAATATTAATTTATTTAACTAATTAATTTCGTGCTTAGATACATATTAATCATTTTCAATATTAAGTTAATTTATTAATATTCTAGACTTATTTATGTTTTAATAGTTAAGTTTAAATTTAATATTTTTATTTTTAGAAATATCAAAATAATTTGAAAATGAAAAAAAAAATGATAAAGGCTACAGGGTCTGTTGATTTTGCATAGACACAAATTAATTAGGAAAAGGGTAAAAAAACAATAAAAAAGGAAGAAAAAAGGAAAAAGGGGAAAAAAAACGAAGGGAGGCTCACGGCTTAATTAAGTGATCTTCCTTCCTTTTTTTAGGGTAATTTTGTCATTTTTTATTAATCTTTAAGACCGATAATCCTTGGATTACGGATCCAATCCCCAACATGTGATCCACAATCCAAGAGATGTCAGGATTAAATACAGGGCCACATTTGAATCATGGCTTTAAATATATCAACCAAACACTGAATTAGGGTGGATTATGAATCAATCCTATGCAATCATGTCAACCAAACTAGCCCTTAATGTATTAGAACTGTTTATTTTGGATTATGAATAATTATAATCCGATCTAGTCCATCATGTAATTTAATCGGTTAAAGATTTTAAAATTCGAGTTGGATTTGAATTAAAATTTGCCTCATAAACAGGGGTGGTTAATGAACCGGATATGGATCAAATTAGCATAATTTTTATTTGAATCTAGCCCGAGATTCAATAGGAATGGGTCAATGAATACCAAGTGCGAATATGGGTAAAATATGAAACTTGGTAAGAAAATTCAACTCGTAATGCAGGAATTAATAATTATATTATAATGTATACATCATACCTCAACAAATTTAACATTTCTATATTGTTAGCTAAAATGTCTCGTATATTATTTTGTATTTTAAGAGCTTTTGTTAGTAGTATAAATTGTTATTTTAATAAGAAATATCATAAAATTCAGAGTTGGAAATGGATCAAATGACTTTATTTTATATTCAATTTAATTTGCCAAAGATCCTAAAATTCAAATCGGATATAGGTTAAAACCTGCTCTATTGGCAACCCTGAAAATTTATGAAAAAAGGGGGTCCAAATTTAGACAATCCAAATCTACTCCACAAGCCCAATATCCAAAACCCACTGGACGTTTCATACCTATTTCTATCTGTATGTCCAGCAACCCTGTCAGTGTTGGGCCAGGCAAAGGGGTACGGAAATTGTGGGGCCGGATCTTTTCAAATTTGGAGCCGGTATTTACTTTTATCTTTTCTCCTTCTTCCGCTGCTGGGAATTTTATTTATTTTTATTTATTTATTTATTTTTTTTTTAAAGGAGAATCTTGGATTTACAGTTTTACGGAGATAAAAGGGCCAAAATAAAATGAAAACAGAAAATAGATATTGTCCTTTTGCTCCGGCCCACCCCCGGCGCGCTATTCCTCTCAACTATCTCCTGTCGCCAATTAATTTTATTTTTTCCAAATATTTTGCGATTGAATTGACTGATCATTTTTAGGTTTTTCTAATGGCGTTGAGATCGATCTGTCGTGGCTTGAGGAGGGATAAATTTCTGTCGTCGCTCTGTAATTCGTGCTCGAATTTGCACTCACATGCTACCAGTTTCGGTTAGTCTTCTTTTTTCTTTAATTACCGTGTTTGTGAAATAATTTAGATTATTTTTTGTTATTATTTTTTTTATGTTTTTGTCTTTCTGTTGGTTATATGTTTATGAAAAGGAAATGTGTCTGTTCTCCCTCAGGATTTAAGGAAGTTAGGGAGGAGGAAAAGAGTCAAATGGTTGGCAATGTTTTCACGAGTGTTGCATCGAATTATGATCTCATGAATGATGTAATGAGTGCTGGTTTACATAGATTATGGAAAGAAAGGTCGGTTTTCTTGTTTGTTTCCAGTTTGATATTGGACGATAAACTAAGTTATTTGTTTCTTTACGTTAAATTTTAGTTCATTGATTTTTCTTTGCGAAAATCTTTGTAGATTGGTTTCCAAGTTGAATCCATTCCCAGGAATGAAACATCTGGATGTGGCTGGTGGAACAGGCGAGCTATATAAGTAGCGTGATGGCTTGTGTATTGAGCATGTACAATGTTAAGTAGATTATTATGAGCATGTAGATGAAATGAAGACATAAGACCATTAGAGTGGGAGAAGACTGTTGTTTTCTTTTTCAAATATTCTCTATTAACTAGTTGCTCATTGAAAAGTGGGAATTTTGCTGCAAAATGTTGTGCATGTGATATGATTTTAAACTTTCTACTGCATCTCTGGGTTATTGAACCACAGGGGGATGATAAAGTCATGAACCTGCATATTGAAATTTCTTCCTAGATAATTGATTTTTCTTACATAAAGTTTTCCTTTCTTATGTACAAGTTGTAAATGAATTCAGAAAGAATGACATGCTAGATATGCATTACCCTCAAAAGAATTTTGCACATAAACTTCTGTGTGCAAGTTGTATTTGGATAGTCAGTTTTGTTTTGGTTCTATAAGATATGGAGCACTTTTTTATTCTTAGCTGTAAAATTATTCACTCATTATATTTAGGTGAAATGTCTTCTCATATCAGGCTTTCTCTCTAAAGGAAGAGGAAAGTAGTTCTTGCTGTTTAAATTTTCTTTTGACAGTTAAGCTGTTTTAGTTTTTATAATATATGCATGAGAGGCGCTTCCCTAATTTTACAGGGGATGTGGCTTTCAGAATCTTGGAAAGCATAAATAGCGTCAGAGATAGAGCCATGAGGGATATTCATGATGATAGTTTACTGGAAGAAACTCAAATTTTTATCTGTGATATTAACCCAAATATGTTAAATGTTGGCAAAAAGAGGGCCGAAGAGAGAGGTAAGTCATACACTATTTGCTATACTTCACTTATGGAAAGCGTAACCTTAATTTTCTTGCAAATTTTCCCCAAATTTGAACATCATTTTTTCTTTTTCATGGAGCATTGCCCTTAAATACATGCAGGTCTTGCAGTGAATAAATCCCTCATTTGGGTTGAGGGAGATGCAGAAGCATTAAAATTCGAAAATGATTCAATGGATGGTTATACCATTGCATTTGGAATAAGGAATGTTACGCATATAGAAAAAGCTCTTTCAGAGGCTTACAGGTTACCTGCTGATTCCATGTTTTCGTTTCTTTCTTTGCTTCATAATTTGGTACCCCTGTAGCATCGTGCTGACTTTTTATGACTGACCATGTATTGCATTTATTGTCTTTATTGTGTTTAATATTGTTGATATTTCTGATTATTTAGGGTTGGGGAAGGGGTTAAATTTGCTAGTTTTGTCACTGTTCATATATGAGTTGTTGATATCTGATTACTTGTTATGAGAACAGTAGAATATTACTAATAATATGTATTTTATTAAATGGTTACATGAAAATGACAGGTTCTAGGCATAAAATCCGGGTCAATCCCCATTTTAAGGAATAGAAATGACAAATTTCTGTTTCCTTATTATTGGTTTTTGTTGAGACACAAACCTTTTATTCATTTATATATGTATGCTTTACTGTTTACTTTGTTGTCTTACAACCCCCTGCCCTTTATTCTTTCTGTGTAAATTGATGTCATTTGAATTTTCTAACTTTTCTTTGTTGTATTTTGAAGGGTACTTAAACGGGGAGGAAGATTTCTTTGCCTTGAATTGAGCCATGTGGAACTTCCAATTTTTAAGGAGTTGTAAGTATAAAGCCTCAATTCAGCTTATATTCTCCAATGTAGAGGATGTTATCTTGCATTACCATTAGTGGGCATTAGTTCTAAAATATCACTAGTTGTACTTAACAAAATTTGGCATTTATGTCCTATCCTGAGTTTTGGTTTTGCATCTCATAAATATTTTTATGTGGAACAAGAGGATAGAGTCTTATACACGGATGATTTATTGGTCCAGGTTGCAGTTAGTTGCTTGATATACTTACTCATGTGCACATAAGTGTTAGATTCGACCTGTAAAATAAATAAGTGTTGGATGCTTCAGACTTCACGGTTATTGCAACTGTATGGATATTCTTATGGACAGGTGTATTTATTGTGATTTTATTTAGATAATCATTGTTGTTGCTAACAACAACTCCTTTTGTGGTGAGTTTTAATTTTCCTTAACAGTTAATGAATCTAATTATAGTTTCTCTTTTATGTTGCCTATATTTCTAAAATTACTAGTAGATATATAGGTAGGAAGGGGTTGTAGAATAAACAACATATAAGATATTGGTATAGTTGTTCCCCTGCTTTTTTGTAAGATTCGATGTCCTGGAATATTTATCCTTTAGTATTCAATGTTTAATTTTTGCTTCTTCAGGTATGACTATTACTCGTTCTCAGTTATTCCGGCACTAGGAGAGCTAGTTGCTGGTGATCGTGAATCTTATCAGTATCTGGTTGAGAGTATTCGCCGTTTTCCCCCACAGGTATGGATTAAAATGCATGCTGATCATGCTCTTTTGCAGATTTACTAAACCTTGTTGAATATCCATTGACACTGTGACGATGATGCAATGCCTGCTCACTATTTGGAGAAAATTATATAAAATGCATATGGCTCATCTGTTGAGATGGTTCTTGAATGCATTTGTATTAGTGTAAACACATGCTTGCAGTATTGTTTTTTCTTTCTCCTTTTATGTATTAATGTAAATACATGCTTAGAACATTGTTTTTTGTTCTCTTTTGTTTAAACCTCTTTATTTATTTATCCATCTATCTTTTTCTATCGTTTTTTGGATAATTTTACTGAATGGAGGGTTTGTTGAAAGGGTTGAAAGAAGCTAATTCTTGTGTCATTTAACTAACCACCTGATGTGCACTTGTCTTTTTACAATCATATACAGTCGAAAGGATCATTTTCTGATTCATCATTATTTTAGCCTTTTTAATCAAGAGAATTTTTAAAATACTTGGACCAATGTAAAATTTTTCATTGTGAGAGCTGTTGGCTTGTGATAAGATAAATGGATAAATAAGAAATAGTGATGGAAAGATATCTTCAGGGACTTAGGAAGTCAAGTTGGAGATTCAGTTGTGAACTCTTGATTGGAATATTTTGTACTTTTCCCCCATTTGGTATGTATGTGTCTCATTCGTGGTATTTTTTGTCTGTGTCATCCTTATGTCATATTTTTCATGAAACTTATCTGTATTATCAGTTACAACTTTCATCTTCTATATCTTCTTAAGCAAAATGAAAAATGTGGTGTTTTTACTATACTGTGATATGTTCTGCCCACCTTCACAAAGTTGTTTTGAGCTTATTGTGCTTAGCTGAGTAAACTCTAGTTCTTCAACTTTAGTAGCTCTCGGGGACGGTGCTGGGTACTCGTTTTGTTCTGTTTTAATCGTAGAGTATTGACTTATAGTGGTGCTTTATAGATTGAGTTGAGCATTTCTTATTATTACTAAGGCCTGCTTTTTATTAGAATTTTGATATATGTACTTCTGTTACTTTATTATTTATGAGGGCCACAACTTTTCATGTCATTCTCTAGAAGGTCTATGTACCTTTCACACTTGGTTATTAATAAAAACGCCTCTTGAGTTTGATTGTTTATCAATTTAACCTTTATGCTTATACTGTTACCTGCAACCGTAGGAGAAATTTGCCACAATGATAGCAGATGCCGGGTTTCAGAAAGTTGAGTATGAAAATCTCGTTGGAGGAGTTGTTGCCATCCATTCTGGGCTGAAGTTCTAGATTAGAGCATTCTTCACATCTCGTGTCTTCTCGTCTTTTCTTCTAAATGACTCATTTTGTTCGATCAGATGACAAAAACATATGCAGAAATTTTGAAGGAATTTTAGTGGAAACTGTAATCAGTATCATTTTTTTTTTTTTTTGATAGTTTAAGCAGTATCAGTTCCTTGACCTGCTTTCTGCTGGATTTTTTATTTTATGTTTAACTATATTTTGCCTGCTTGAAAAGATATATTCTCGATGTAAAACCCGTGCAAACGATGTACTAGATTAGTGAAGTTATGCAAATTGCATAAACTAAGATCTTCTAACAACAGGCTGCAGTCCTGGGGAAACATCGAGTCTGAAACAGGCTCCAGTTGAGTGCAGTTTTTGATCGAAAGCTTCTTAAGGGCAATGGGGAAATGACCTGTTGCCCATGTTGTCAGAGACGAGCATTCCTTAATCTCCAATCTTTCAAGGTCGGATATGTTTGTTGGCAGGGACTCAAGGGCACTGCAACTGAGTATCTCAAGACGTTTAAGAGTTGGAGGAATACCATTCTGTGGAAAGTTAATGAATTTTACACAATTCTTGATAATCAGCTCCCTTAATGACCCGAGGTTGCTCAAGTCATTTGGAAGAGAAACCAAATTCGAGCAGCGAAATAATTCAAGAACTTCAAGGTTGCAAGGAAGCTGCTGGTCTCCTTGTCCCAAGGATACAAGCTGTGAACAATCTGCAATCACTAGGCATCTTAGCTGTGTAAGATGTACGGGCAGAATCTCGCTTGGCCATAGCGATAACAGCTCGTTGCAGTTACAACAGTCTAAAACTTTCAGCACTGCTAAGGACTGAGTGAGCTCACTTGGCAGATGAGACATCCTTGTAGTAGCCTCGACTTTCAAGTTAATTAAGGAATCAAGATAACAGAAACTTTCTAGCAGGACAGGACCTTGCTGCATTCCTTGATATCTAATTCACGAAAGAACAGGAAAGTTCAACGGGGAAACATCAGTTAATTTGCCACATTTGAAAATTGCAAGATGCTGCAGATGTGGGAACCGTATTTGAACATCCTCACCATCACCGAAAGCAGTCCATTTCTCCCAGTTTGGCATGCTATCAAATCTTAAGGTCTCGAGTTTTGGAAACGGAACTACAATACCCACCCCGTAGAACTCATTTCCAATGCATTTCACTTCCGGCATCCCACCTACCTGAAGGTGTTTAAGCTCAGGAAGCTGTCCTAAAGGTGGTAAAAACATGCACCCAGAACGGCTGCTGATGCTTATACTCGAAAGTTTGCGGAATGCAGGATCACCAACCCGTGCAAGGGTTTGGTGGGAGGGTTGAAAGAACCCATTTCTTGTGTCATTTAACTACCCACCTTATGTGCACCTGTCTTTTCACAATCATATACGGTCAAAGGGATCATTTTCTGATCCATCATTATTTTAGGCTTTTCGATCAAGAGAACTTTTAAAATACCTGGACTGGTGTAAAATTTTTCATTGTGAAAGCTGTTGCCTTGTGGTAAGATAAATAGATAAATAAGTAGTGATGGAAAGATATCTTCAAGGACTTAGGAAGTCAAGTTGGAGATTCAGTTGTGAACTCTTGATTGGAATATGATGTACTTTTCCCCCATTTGGTATGGATATGTCTCATTCGTGTTATTTTTGTTCTGTATCATCCTTATGTCATATTTTTCACAAAACTTATCTGTATTATCAGTTACAACCTTCCTTCTCTGTATCTTCTTAAGCAAAATGAAAAATGTAATGTTTTTACTATACTGTGATATGTTCTGCCCACCTTCACAAAGTTGTTTTGAGCTCATTGTGCTTAGCTGAGTAAACTCTAGTTCTTCAACTTTAGTAGCTCTCATTTATATATTGTGTGTGTGTGTGTGTGTGTGTGTTTAGTTAAATGTAAAAATAATTATATGAGAACGAACTGCAAGTTGTGTCTTGCATTTGACTTGGATCCAGTTAATGCAGTCTTCAGACAAATTTCAGTAATGTTATAGATTGGGTGTTTGTGTAATAATCATTATAATTTAATACGAAGACTATTGTGAAGATGTTCGGTTTAAAAAAAAAAGCAACTTTAGTAGCTCTCAGGGACGGTGTTGGGTACTTGTTTTGTCCTGTTTTAAGCCTGGAGTATTGACTTACAGTGATGCTTTATCGATTGAGTCGAACATTTCTTATTATTAGTGAGGCTTCCTTTTTATTATAATTTTGATATATGTACTTCTGTTACTTTATTGTTTATGAGGACCACAACTTATCCCCATAGTTTAATTAGTATCGGTTCGTTGAACGGCTTTCTGCTGGATTTTTTTATTTTATGTTTAACTAGACTTTGCCTGCTTGAAAAGATATATTCTCGATGTAATATTTTTACGGACTTCTACTGTTAGAAAGTGCCTATAGATTTTTCGAATTAGAGTATTCATTTTTAATCATGTGGTAAGATGGAAGTTTCGTGATAGGGGTTATGTTTTCGAATTCGATTCTCACTAACGTGGGGTTATTTTTTCATTGTTTAATAAATTATTGAGGATTTTTGTTTCATGAATAGCAAGCTGTTGAGTTGTATTGATATTTGATTTTTATTGAGGTATTGCTGGAGTGTGACTATTGCTTTGTTCCAAAAAAATAATGAAGATTAATTGTAATCTTTCCCCTGCAAAGATATCTTATTTTTTTAAATATCTCTTATCTTTTATTATTTTAACATGATTAATTGTAACTAGTAAGATTTAATTAACTAAATGTCAATTGAACTAGTTGGTGATTAAAAAATATCGATAACTTATATATTCGAAGTTATTTAATATTCCTCATATTAATGTTTACAATATATATTGATAATAAATTGAATTTGTATCAAATTGGGATAATTTAGATTCAAGCTCAGTTATCGATTTTCATATTCGAATTCAAATCGAGATTTGGATCTATTAGCTCCAAATTCGAACTCGATTGAGACAAATTCCCTCGCTAAGATGAAAGATTAGTATTTTGAAATTTTGCATTCAAGCCAAACTAATACGTGGATACTTGGTATTTGTCAACTGCCCTATGAATGCATTAATCAATTATAGGCGATGGTCAACATATAACCGCTTGATACCCAGCAAAAGCGAAATTTTGCATTTAAGAACGAAGCGAAAGAAGATAGATCATCCACAATAACTCAGACAAACACATCGTCATTCAAGTTTTTCATAGCAATTTTATTTCTTTTCCTTTTCATGACCCTTAGTTTTGG
>JACFYI010001344.1:59291-71777 GCA_014898755.1 Handroanthus guayacan | reverse complement strand
GCGCGAGCAGACCAAATGCACGCGCATTGGCCTTTATATTATATAGTAATATATTTGAGAGCGATCTTTGACTTCAATTCAGTCAATTTTGACCAAAATCGTGAATTCTTATAATTTTGAATTATTTTATTAAATCAAAAAATTCTGATTGGTTGTTAATTTAAATAATGTTTATTAAAAATTTTATTTTTGAAAAATCCAATAACCTACAATTTTCTTTTTAGTTTCATTGTTTATTTCAAACTCTTAATAATAAGGAAGTTATTTTCTTTCAAACTCTTTTTTCAATTTCATGATTTACTTCAAACTCCTAAGAATAAGAATAAGGAATGTTCTTTTTCTCTCAAACTCTTCCAAGTTCTACAATTCTTTCTCTTTATCTCTCTCCCTCTGCAGATTTTGCGGCTCTTTCTTTATTTCTCTCGATTTCTTATCTAAAACTTCAGGTAAAAACAAAATCTCTACTTGAGTTTTCCTCAATTTCTCATCTGAAATTCCCAAGTATAAACATAAATCTTTACTTAAATTCAATTTAGTTTGAACATTTATACCACTCTTATCATAAAAGTTTATCCTATATTCATTCGAATGACGTTAATGATTCACTTTTGCATTTGTTTCATATGTAAATTTTGTTGCCAAATTTTATTGATCTTCTGATTTTGTTTTTAATCTCTACTCTGTAACTTTTTCTTTATCTCTTTACTTCTTGATTGTTACTTTATTCTTCAAGTTATTTATTTATTTGATTGTGTTGTTGTTCTCCTTTATATTTTTTTTGTTCTAATTTGATTGTACAATATGATAGAATACATTTTCTGGGTATTATGTGTATTTTTCTATTTTCATAGGTAGATATTCTATAGTATATTTTTGTTTTTTTGATTTTGCTAATAATAATCTATTTCTAGCTTTTTATTATTCCCCTCATATGTGACTATTAATAATCTTTATGTTTGATTGCACTTTTGTTCTCCTTTAAATTTTATTTTTGTTCTAATTTGATCATACAATGTGACAGAATACATTTTCTAGATATTTTGTTTATCGTTCCATTTTTCATATGTAGATTTTTTTCATTTGAAATTTTTTTTCCCAATTTCTAGCCTTTTTTTCTCTCTCTTTATACATACATGAGCATTACTTTATATATCTTTTAAGAGATATATATATATATATATTATTTGCTTGGCTTCAACATTCTTTTTTAGATTTCATTTTTGTTCATTTAATTTGGCTATTTTATATAATGGAAGACTTTCTAGAATTTTTTGTTCATTGTTGCTTTTACAGTTTACTTCATGTGCAAATTTTGCCATTTAATAAACATCTTTTTGGTATTAATAATCTCTATATGTCCTTTTCATTTTCTCTTCACATGTGGGTTATTGATTTGTTTTTCAAGTTATTTATTTATTTGCTTGATTTAGATTTTTTTTTTTAATCATTTACTTGAATTTCTTTTATATCATGATAGACATTTTTGAATAACAATGGCTATCTTTTCTTCTTGCCCTATTTATTTGCTTGATTAAGTTTTTCCCTTTTTCTTTTTAGAGTTTATTTTGTTCAGTTATTTTGGTTTCTTTAATATGATAAGAGACATTTTTTTTTTAAAATCAATGGTTTCTTTCTCTTCTCGCATTTACCCGGCAGGGGTGGGTGGGTATTTGCTTGATTACTTTTTATTCTCGCCTTTAAGATTGACATGGGATATATCATGGGAAATGAGGCCTTGATTTAACATCTGATTTCGATGTCCATGCCATGATCCAATCTCTAAAGGTGCAACAACTCTATAATCAAATATCATGTCTGTGATGCATTTTTTAGATTTATAATATTACATTAATTTTTTTTTTCTATTTTATGAACAATCTCTAATCTTCAACTATTTCTTTCTTTTTTTTATGTATGAGTCATTATTTGTTCATTTGATTCTGTTGTTCATTTTTAGATTTTATATTTTATTTAATATTTTTTCGCTGTCATTTTTCTGTCTTTGACTACTACAAAGATTATTGTTTACCTTTATTTTTATTTAGATTTTTATATCTTTTATATTTTTCCATCATTTTCTCCTTTAACTTATCATCTTTTTGCTTTACTTTTAAAAGTTTACGACTTTATATGACAGGATATTGTCTTTCATTTTAATATTTCTATAGTGTATTTTCTTTGTAATTATTCATGATTTAGAAAATACATCATTTAATTTTAATTTGTATGCATACACACTGTATGTATAATTGGAATTATTTTGAAAACATTTCATATATCGTTAGTACATTTATGTTCTTTATTTTTCTTTTTCTTTGATGTATTTCAAATGTTCTGAAAATAGATTATATGTATTTCAAATACTCTCATAATGTTCTAATGATGGACATGATTTGATTTTTCAAGTATATTTTGATATTCATTTTATTCCTCTAAGTTTTAATTTCACTTTGAAAAGTACTTACTACTTATTGTACCTTTCCTTTTGTATTATTATTATTTTTTTATCATTATGGTCGTCATCATTGTCATCATTTTTCTCTTACTATTATCTAATAATTCATTTTTCATAAAATCAATTTGACTTTATAACTACTTTATCACTCTTTCTTATTTTTGGATTTTAACCTCAACTATTTTCTTTAATTACTTGATAACTAAGTAAATATTAAACCAAAGGCCCTCACATTTTTTTTTTATGTTTTAAAAATAATATTAACTTTATAATCACTTTATATATATACGATGATTTTTAATTTTTTATTTTTACTATGGGAATCTTATTTGATTTCATTTATATATTAAAAATTAAAAAAAAAAATTAGGCCTTTTGCATGAAATTTCTTTTATTCTATATTTTGTAAACCATCGTAATATTTTTAATCTTAGGTAACCTTAAAAATTTATGATTCATTTTGTGTCAATTTTTAAAAATAATTAAACATAAGTTTGAAAATAGTTACATCCTGTATTGAAAATAATTTGTGCAAGTAAAACAAATTTTATCTCCTCACGATGGAAACGATGGTTATTATCGTGTGAGCCTTCAAATTTATTATATCTATAGAACTTTTAAGATATAATTGAATTATTTCACCATGCCATGCATAGCACGGGAAGAAATGCTAGTATGTTACATATATTATGTCCAATTATAAATATTAATAATTTAAGTTTGATGGATTGAATATGAAATTAATCAATTCTGTTAAAAATTTGAATCTAAATTTTGGTAGTAATTTTGATTGAAGTAATAACTATAACACCCCAGATTTTATTTATTTCAAGTTTGTAACCAACCCGTATTCTTGCCCATTTTAATTTCCGATTTGCCCTAATTGCATGCACTATAATTAATTTTAAGGAGTTAAACATTTAAATTAATTTGAGCTAGCTAAAACTCTGAATTTTATTTATTTTGATTTTTAAACCAACTACTTTGGATCATAGATTATTGTGGCCGCTGAGTAGCAGCTTCAGGCGGCTGCTTCGTTTGGGGCGCCACAATAACTCATATTTATAATATTAAAGAAACCCTTAAAAAAAGAGTATTATGTAAGTAAGGTTCTAGTTAGTAATTTAGAAATACTATATTTACTGAGATATTTTGATTATTAAAGGTTCTAGTTAGTAATTTAGAAATACTATCTTTATTGAGATATTTTGATTATTAAAATAATTTGTACATGTTTTTTTATATAATTTTATTATTTACTAGTATTTGGATTGGCCTTTTTTATCGAGCTTCAAATTTCAATCTGATTCAAATTTGGTATTAGTAGACTTACATCCTAAAATATTTTGGCCCGAATTATTTAGAATTTATCCAAATTCAACCCCTTAATAGCCCTAAATTGGTAAATGGTCGATGCATTTGTTTCTAGTGTATGGGCTTTCCAGTTGTTCTTTTTTCTCAAAGCAATGCTATTAGACATGTCAAAAATATTCGATTATCCAATTATTCGTTCACCTTTATATATGTTGAAAGAGAATTCTAATTGAATTCAAGAACAAATGGATATATTCGCATTTGCATCCATAGGCAAACGAATACAAATAAGGATATTTTTGTTCGTTGAATCCACAATATCATTCAAATATGTGGATATCGCATTCTTATGTACAAAATGTGAGCCCTTTATTTTAGTGGTGTGCTTTCATATGTAAAGTATCTCTTAACATTAACTTACCTTAATGGTAATGAGAACGCACAACCTAATAAAAAGTCACAATCTATTAGTTTATCTTTATATTAAATTAGGTATATATTTTTATTAAATATATCGATAAATTCTAATTACTAAATATATATGTAAAATCAAGCCTGCATTATACTTATATGTATTGGCATTGGGAGGGATTGAACCCCGACCTTCCTTTACCAGGGAGATTATAATATATATATATATATATCGAGTGTACATTGAACGTTAGTCCATTTCAAATATCCAAATCCGATATCAGTATATATTTAGATATATTGATGTATATTAATTATTGTATATAAATAATCCTAATAAGGATTAACTAAAAGATGTTAGCTTAACCCTAATTCCTAATACACTTTATAATACTTCTAGTCTTCCATATTTCCAATTAGGGCTGGGCATCAGGATTTTGGGCACCCGACCCGACCAATTGGGTAGTGGGGTTTTAGGATGCAAATTTCAGGGATTTTTTTGTACTTAATTTAGTATTTAGGATCCTACCTTTCCCAATCACGTTAATCGGGTACCCAAAAATCCCGATATAATATTTTTTCTAATTTTTAAATTTTTATTTTAATATTAATTTTAACTTTCTATCTTAATTTCTTCTCTAGTTTTATTTGCCATTTGTTCCACTAAGGTAATACTCTATATGCAATTATTTCTTCTCTACAGAGAGTAAATGAATTATTTTCGATTGCCAATTGCAAAAATAAGGGGGGTTGATGCCTGCCTCTCGATCTCAAATTTGCTCTGACTGTCTTGGCTATCTTGACGATCTGCTGTCTACCTATAATTTCCAACCTTTTTTCTTCTTTTTTCCTCTTTTGGGTACCCAAACTCGATCTTGAGATTGGGTACCTAGGAGAAGATCGACTAAGAGATCAAGATTCAAAATTCGCATTTCTAAATATCGGATACCTGAAAACAATTCTTACTTAGTGCCTAGACTTATTTCCAATACACAACAAAATTAGTTGCTGCTCTATCATGACGGATGCGGATAAGATCCATTTCCAGGTATTAACTATCAAATAAGGATGCAAATAACATTTTAATATATTCGACAAACACTGATGCCTATTTAACTGTTAGAAGGACATAGTAATGCTCGCATATGAATATTCAAATTGATAAGTCTAAATGTTATTTTTTTTAGGCCTGATTTGAGTTTGAGCACTAACAAATTTTTTATAAGTTCAAATATTGGTAACTTTTTTAGGGAAACAATTATATTCGATTATACATCAATATCATTGTAAGAATACATTTTTAAAGATCAAATATATGACTAAATACAATTCAAATAATTCAAACCACCATTTTAGTGGACAAAGACTACCATTCGGTAGACAAACACTCACACGTTATCGGTGAGACTCGAACCTTGCACCTCCATTATGAAAAGGTGAAGGCGATGACACTGCATCCAAAGGACAATGGCCAAATATTGGTATTCATAAGTCACGTTTAGTGATATTACCTTTGAGACATCTTTTCAAAAATTCATTTCCCACTTAATTTCATGTTATTAATAAATTATCGATTTGTTTTAGTATATATGTTTTCATTTAAATTTTTTAAATATCTCGTTTTGATGCATTTTCATACAGTACTCTTATGATGCCCTTATATTAATGATAACCGAGACTTATTATGTACTGCTACATGACTCAATCAACCACTACCATTGATACAACTTTTATAATATCATAATTATGATAGAAATATTTTCTATAGCTTTTGGGATTTAGAATTTTTGTTATGTTGGTTATACTTGATTTTTGAATGTATTAATGTAATGCTTATAACACTTCTTTGATGATGATAGTAGTAGGGTGAACTATGTAATCTTTTTTACGTAGTAGGGTACACTTTTAAGATAGTTACAACCCTAACAAGTTAAAGGTACTCTTGGACTCACTTAAGTTCAAGTGTTAACTTATTATTTTAAGTCATAACTCAAAACAAAATGAGGCGATCAACCAAAAAGAATATAGCTTCTCTCGGTCGTAGCATAGTTGATAGATTCACGAATTTGAATGTGAAATAGAAGATCTCTTCCTGCGATAAAAGAGTATATTTTCGCAAATTCTCTTACATTACTCTCCCATCATTCATTCTACTTTGCAACTCTATATACATGGTGCCATGATGAAACTTGCATGAACAAAAGTCAAGAATATGTAATGTAAATCTAACCCTGCCCCAAAAGAAAAAGGAGAAACAAAAAAAAGAAAAAAAAAAGAAGAAGAAGAAGAAAGAAAAGATTCAAGATCCCATAGGCACAGGCTCTTCATGCAAGGGTCTTTGCATGAAGAGGAATGCAGCCGGGGATGATCTGCCGTCAATTGCTTTAAAAACCACCCATTTGGAGTTGTTTCCGGCCAGTCATTTTTGGCTACTTGATTTGACTCAATCCTTCTCGTGCAAGACCATGGAGATACATGCATTAAACTATTAATTTAACATTTGTGTCTCAAATGTATCATAATTAATAGATTTCTCCATGAAATACATTATAAACTCTTGATCTATCCTTTACAATTGGAAGATCTTGCAAAACTATTTGGGAGCAAATTGTCGAGGATCCAGTCCCACATCTAGAAAATCGATTATTAAGGATGAAGAGCATCCTACCAGCGCATGCATTCTTACGTTGTGGGCACTAATTGGGCTGGCTATACTTCTACCTAGACACACATCTCCCAACTCTTGGCATCAATAGGTCCCACTCTATACTACTTCATGGCAAACCTAGTCTATCCCTGAAAAATCAATTACTAAGGGAAAAAGATACCTCATTATATATATTGACCGAAAGACCCTCCTAGCCACAAAGACCCATTATAGTATGGAGCCTTCAACTCGCTTAAACAGAAAAAATGTAAGACGAACCTCTTTTTTTTTTTTTGGATTGGTAAAAGCAAGATGAACTTATTATTACTTAATAGTTAGTACTGTCACATCAAGTAATCACATGAAGTTATAATTGGTTGTCTATTTGTGACTCTTGCAGAAATCCAGCAATAACTTGAAAAGACCATAAATAATAGCTGATATCTGTGGTGTACATAAATATGCCTAAACAATTTAGAAGGGGCATCTCAAAATTGTGCATATTCTGCAAGTTAAAAGTTCCAAGCCAAGCCTCCTAGAACGGAAATACATCTCTAAACTTGGAACAAAGAAAAACAAGATCCTCCGTAACTTGTATTCTGCCCATCATGTCTAAGCTGATTTTGAAACTCGAGCGACTTTTACTTGTCCATGATATACAGATCTCCAAGCACTTCATCGATTTTCACGAATCAGACCCCTGCTGATGACGGTAATCAACATGTGCAGCTTCAAAGTGTTCCTAAGCAAAAACGAAGACACTTTTCTCTGATTCAACCATCCTTTTTGCAGCAGCAGAACCAACCATTCTCTCGAGCTAAATATCACCACAAAAATAATAGTTAAAAATGAGTGACTGCTAAATAAACCAGAGAAATCTCCAAGGTTTTATGCTGAATGATGATTCAATGTAGAAAGAACAGGGTAGATATTGATCTATCTTCCAAATATCGTTGATTTTAAGGATAATTGATCTGAGTTTTACATATATTGACATGTTGATAAAGAACCAGAACTATACCCGAAGATGATCCAAACGAGAAAACAACACTCTGCAATTCATGGTATCGGATTCTTCCAGCAAGTTAACAATCTGCCGAATAGATAAATAAAATAAGAAAAATATCTACATGGTTTAAAAATTAATAACCATAAAAAAAAAGAGGGAAAAAAAAACCGAAAACAAAAAGATGCTTCACCTCTGGGTAAAATTCTTTTCTCTCTGGCAGGGAATAGATTATCAGATTCTGCACACCGCGAATCTATTTGTAGCAGGAAAAACAGAGAAGTAAGAAAATAAATTAAGAATGAAAGAAAAAAGGAAAAAAATAATGTTTCAAAACAATCCGTTCACTTTTGACTGTAGCCACAGTTTTGGATGGTTAGACATTTAGAAAATGCTATGTGACTGACAGAAAAAGAAAATGAATTCACTGCACAAATAGTAGCCTTGTTACAAAAGCAAATTATCAACCCTGATAAAACTAAAGGTCTGCTATATGCAATCAATAACTGAATTATTTGGAAATTCGGGTGAAGGCTCAACAACAACTTCCAATATTGGACAACGTTAATTCCAGAAAGCGACAATGATGGTTCAAGGAAAAACTAGGAGGTAAAAGTCTCACACGTGGATGGCAAAATTTCTCCAAGGAAACTTGGTTCCAGCTACTTTCCAAAATATTATATTGCAATTTTACAATCTAAACTAAATTTACTGGAGTGAGATATCATGTTGCGTTCAACGTTTTCCTTGCAAGATATTGGTACCGATGAACCTCAGAAAGGAGCACAGATTTAAGCAAGAAAGAAGATGCTAAGTGCAACTAGATTTTGATATGCAGAGAGTATATAAATCCCTGTAAACAATTCTACAACTCTACAACCACAACACCACTCAAAACAAACATTTCAAGATTATAGGATTTGATCTAATGGCTAAAGAGGCTTCTTGGAATGTGTTATATAAATAGTACCACGGCTGGGAAGCAATCATGGTTTTTTTGCGTTTCACAGACTCAAATACATGCATAGAAGAACTTCTGAAATCTCTAAGCGCAAGAAAATCAAAGGATGATGAAATAATGAATAACCCCACTAAAAGACAAAGAGCCAAAAAAAAGGGAACCTTGTATCTGTATTACGAACGGGTACTGGCAAATAGAGTATTTGAAAAAAAAAAGGGAACCTTGTATCTGTAGTAGAAATGGGCTCTCTCAGTGTAAAGCATTATTTTCTTTTCTCCTCTGAAAAACTGGCCCCGCACATGAGATATATCATTTCGTTTTATATACCTATAAAAACAATGGATGAATAATTTCTCAAGAAACATACTGTAGAAAGCAATTGAAGCACTCAAAAGGGAGAATACATGAATTAACATAGAACAAGCTGCAACGAAAGTTCAGAAATACAAAAAAGAAATGACAGTTACTTACTCCCCAAACAAGCAGAAGGAAGCACCCTGTGACTTTAAATAATTCCGTAGTCGGACAAACTCGAAGTACGAACTAATAAATATCATTACTCCATGCTGCACAAGAAAGCATTGATAGGGCAAGTTACTATTTAATGGATGATCATTAAAGCATACACCAGTATATCCATTAAGCCACTTATTACCTGAACAGAATCTTTTATCTTGGGGAAAACCTGCAAGAAAAAATCTCACCTCCATTAAATTTGGCCATCCTTGAAAATGGGGTTGGGGAAGACAACAGCACAAAATCCACCGTGGCAAATATATTCGCTTCAAGATATGCTCAGTTTAAAATTTTGAAAGGATACTTGTGAATCGTCAAGTTGTCTAACTCAAAAGGGACTCTGGTAAATTAATGAACAATAAAAATATCCCAGAATCAACCACAACTAGTCAATGTGTGTGATCAGTTAAAAGGTCCAGCCCTAAAACCCTATTCTGGATGGTATTTGGATGAAAGATTTCCAGATTCACCACTTGAAATTTTTAATATTATTGAAAGATTTCCAGATTCACAACTAGTCAATGTGTGTGATCAGTTAAAAGGACCAGTTGAAAATATTGGACTCTGTTCCTCAAATAGCAGGGTTTCTAAAGTAAACCTATATACGGATAATTTAGAGGCCTCACACTCTTTTTTCACTTCCCATACTACATTTGATTTCAAGTAGTGTTTCTCTATGTTAGCTAACTGAAGTTTCCTGCCTATCCCTACCAGATCTCAAGTAAGATACCACCTCATTTTATCCTCTTTAATAATGCTTATAATATTCAAGCCTTTACGTCTAGTCAATAAACTGATCAATGAAACCTGCTTTTGTAGCATTAATATCAACAAATCTCACAAAGAGTCAACATTGGACCAAAATTTCAACCATTGGTTAATTACTCGGGCAATATAATTTATTAGCTGAAAATAAAAGCTAAACAAGAAAGTAAATGTTAACATATCCCGAAACATACAAAAATCATTAGGGTCTAACCGCAAGAACACTAGTGCAGTAAGTCTTCAAATTTGGTTTCATCAACGTAGCAGGAAAAGTTCAAGATTCAACGGCACATAACTGAATCATAAAGATGACATCTGATCTAACCTTTTCACAAAAATATTGAAGCCGAGCATTATCAGCTTCTGCTATTGATTCTGCATCAAAACGCTCATAAATCTGCAAAATAAATAATGTGAATTATAACAACAGGAAGCAATTAACCGAAAGTTCCATTTTAATCATGGATACATACATGCATGTTGGGTCAAATAAGGTCAATTTGAAAGGATGCAATCATGCAAATACTTTTTGCAAGTTCAATCAGGCACAAAAGGTAAACTTTGTCAGGATAATGATGATTCTTGTCTTGTCATATAAAGAGAAGAAACAAGAAAAGCTACAATTATCTCACATGACTCAAATAAGAACAAAGAATTGATGACTTTTTCGTAAAAGTTATTACTGATAGATATAAGAATTAAGAGATAATGTACCAAAAGTAATATGCATCATTGGCTTCAGAATTGCACCAATTACAAGATTCCAATTCCTTACAATAGCTAATGGAGATGGCCATGGAAGTACTCACCTGACGTGCATGAGTTAATATTTTTGGAAGAACACCTTTATACTTGCACTCCAATTTAATCTGCAAAAGTAAAACCTTATAATAAGGGCTTTGATTTCCTAACTAAGATATGGAAAATTATCAATACTACACGGAAAAGATATCTAGCAGTTTGAATAAGAGGAAAACCCAACGGAAGAAGATAAGGAAAAGGAAAAGAACATTCTATGTTGGACATTGTGTATCTGTTGAGCAGAAGTAAAACTGGAAAACACACACACATATCTAGAAAGAACAGATAAAGTTTCTTTGGACAGAGATAATAAAGTAGAGCTTTTGAGCCTTGCTCTTTAACTGTGTGTGGACAACTGTGGACATGAGATTGAAAGATGGATGTACTAAATCGAAAAATTAAAATCTGTGATGCAATGTACAGGAAAAATTTCTTCATATTATTTGGGTACATAATGAAATTTCTCGAGGAAAGATAACTTTTTCCTTTCCGTTTTCCAATGTTTGAATAAATTGAGGGTTCATATGCGAATAAAGAACAATATATAGAATTCGAACTAGAGAAAAATAAGATACAGGGATGAATAAGAGCAATTCGCAGTAACCCTCACAATACCCGTAAGAGAAACCCACACCCAATCTTAGCTTTCGAACACCTTCTCGGGGGCTTTCTGTATCCCATGTGAAATTAAGAACCAGAAAGCTATTCACAAAGGCGGTCAACCAAATATAAGTGTCGCAAGGGAGATTATTGGATAACCATACTCCACTTCAAAGCAAGGGGAAAAATTGCATTTTCAAACCATGCCATACAAGTTCAGGAGCATGTAGAATAAAGTTAAAACAGAGTATTCAGTATATCTGCAAACCTTTCCACGGTAATTAAGACAATGCTGATTATACAATGCGTTGAGTTCTGCAAAAGTGATAACCACAGGAAGGGTTAACAAAGAAGCCTGAACGGATGATATTATGAAAAAAGAGCAAATCAAAGAGGCATATCTACCCAACTACAACTCGTGTTAGAAATATAATATACAGTTATGCTTAAATGCTAAAAAAAGTGAAAGACTAAAGAAGGATAAAGTGTACGAGAAAATAAAAACTAAAAAGCAAGATACAAATCATGAAGCTCCCAACTATTATTAAATTTAGAGATCGGCTAAACAATCCTGATCCCATCTACCTCTGACTGTTAAACTCTCACTGGTACATCCATCTCTGTTACAACATCACTAGTGGCAAGAATAAAAGATTACCTGGATTTATATGAGAACCTAAAATTATTGTTTGCCGATAGAAACGGGCTTGTCCATCTAGATACCTGAAAATGAAGACATTTAAATGCAGAAATAATATAATAAGAGGCCACCCAACGAAGAATAAAACAACTTGAAATGCTGCACATCACCTATTAACCTACTTTCTCTCTATGAGATTCTCTAATTTGGCAAGACATAATTGCATTTAATGTACTTGGATGGATCTAAGCAATAACGCTTCTCGAAAACATAATTCATTATATTTCAATTACAGCAAAAGAATGGTGAAGGGCTTTCCAAAATTATATTTCTCTTAAAATATCTTGTTTTTCAAAGAAATTGCAGGCAA
>JACFYI010001344.1:20170-31238 GCA_014898755.1 Handroanthus guayacan | reverse complement strand
CCGTTTTAATGCTCTAACAAGGGCCTACAAGTAACCATAGACATCCTTATTTTAAAATAAATTTCTGCCGTGAACTATTACTTGGGTCAATGCAAGGCTTTATATGTCTCTGGCTGAACATATATATGATAAAATAACCATGTTATGATGCAATACGAGAATACTACTTTCACCATGTACATTTCAACTGAATTTACTTGCACCAATTACATATAACAGAATTCAACATCCCTTTTTCCTAGTCCTTCTCCCCCACCCCTTGAAAAACAAACAACCATATACATATATTTCAGTGTCGTGTTGAAAAAGCATCATCTATAGAGTCCACAAATGGTTAATTATATACCCCCATAGTATTTCATAAAAAGATGCCTTCTAAAACCATTTACAGACAACAGTAATTTATCAACATTTATTTCCACTTAGTAAAGAAGTGATTGTAAGGATGTATAAAGACCTGGTCAGGGGGAAAAAAAGAATAATACAAATATATATTTATACCGTATAAAACTGTAAAATCCTCAACGTGTGTTGCTACATACTGTCTCAAACTGTTCCACACAAAATTCCATCAACTTAAAACAAAGTGCTCCTAACAAGTCCTTATGCAAACAACATCAATTTACAACAAAGTGCAAAGTGATATTGCATCTCCCAAGTAATCTTTTTCTTCAGGTACAATATAAGAACCTCATAAATGATCATGATAGTCCATAAACATGAAAATATTAAAAAAATAAAGAATGTTCTTTCAGGAATAATGTATGCAAGACATTTTTCTATCATTTGGAGCAAAGACGAAGATGGAACCAACTCCTACAATAATTAAGCATGAAGTAACAACCGTGATATTGTCAGCCATAGAAAGGAGATCAAGTGGGAGATGAAGATAACACCACGTAATAAAGAGTACGTATCAATGGAACCTGATTTTTGTGTTCCATTATTATGTGACATGAAAGTACAAGAATATACCTTTGGACGAGTAAAACCACGATCACGCCAAGCTTCAGTGTCTACGCTTTTGACCTCCGCACTCTCTTGATTCTTGGCCAATTTCCTTTCATTTTTTACCATAAGATCCCTACTTTTAAATATATGATTCAACTGCACAAGATAACAACTTCACTTACTCACACAAAGCGATGTCAGCTAAGATATTGTAACTGCAAGAGACCAATGCTTGATATAAGGACAAAAGAGCATTCGTGGCTATCTATGTGCTGATGCACATACTCATAAAAAATAGAAAGGATCGTGTACATACGCAATGCATGAGATACGCATCCATAATGCTCGAATCTTCCTCCAATCCTTCGAGGTAAAAGGGCTTCTTATTATGGTGCATTATATCATAATAGCTCTTGCCTAGATAAGCAAACCAGATCATCAAAGGCAGCAGTAAGAACTCATCCAGATTTACCAAAAAAATTAGAACTCATCCACATTAACCAGAAAAATTAAGAACTTGTCCACATTTACAAGAAAAATCACTATTTCCCAAAAACATAAATAAAATAAGTAATTTCAAATGGAATATAAATGGAAGCGCCTCCAAAAGAAACAGTTCAGCCAGTCAACACCACCCCCCATCCCCCCTCGGGACCCCGCAAAGCAACCTATCCACTTGAGCTATGCCAGCTAGATACATAAATGAATAAAGTACTCAGAAATAAAGCTAAGCGACCAGCCTTATGTGCCATAAAGCCACCCTTACTCAACTATTCAAGTATCCATCTCCAAACACATATATTTCCAATTATATTTCAATTTATTCAGATTATCTCATTCAAAAAATATACTCCCCAATGTTCATAAGCATAATATTTGTCAGTTAAATAAAGATTTAACATTTTCTATACACATGACATCAGGCAATTAAGTTAGGACGGGGCTGAATTTAGAAGATATGAATATTAATACATGCCAAGAAGCAAATGGCTATTCCACATGGGAAATGAAACAACTACTACTAACATTTAGCGGCAGAGAGCTCAATTTAGAAAGCACAAAATGGTAATAGAGGCAGAGCTTCTCCCAAGTCCTAAAACTAGAGGAGGTAATCGAACCAGTTAAAAAGCATTGTCTTATTGGAAATTTGGCCATATCTCCTGTAGCTGATAATTAACACAATGGCAACAAAACATAATGACATAAGGCAGAAAAAATAATACTTGCAATTTATATGGTTGAGTCACCCTTAGTTGTTTACCTTATACAACATTAGCAATTGTAAGCAGATGATATCTTCAAAGCAAGACATAGAAACTATGAAGGAAGCTTAAAATATGTCTTTTACTTACAAATGGAGAAAAAGGATCTCTGTTTAGATTGATAAAATTCATTGCCTCCCGAAGCCTTGTAGCATTCTAACCAATGCTTGTATAACCTTGGCTTGAGCCCATAATAAGAATTTGTGTCCAGATCCTACATGTACAATCTTTTCTTACACGCAAAAAACTAGTACATTTAAAGAAAATAAAAAGATAGAGAATATAATAAAAGCCCGATGTACTGACCCACATCCTTTCAAGATTTGACAGTTAGAACTACTAATAAAAGAAACTTATAATAAAGAAAAGAGGAGAGGAAAAGACTACAATTGGGAATTCCAAGGGATATGAACCATATACTTAACTAAACGTAACTTTAGAGAATGCAATCAAAATTGTGCCACATTCAGATGCAAATGGAAGTAAATGGGTCATTTAGGTTCTCCATCAGGCTCACCAGCATACCTTCCTCCATATTTGTAACTCCCAGCTTCACACCCTAACTCCCCCAACAAAATGGTGCCAAAATAAGGAAACAAATGACAACACCATCTACCACAGGCACCAAATTGCCCCTTAGAGTGCTACGCCCATTCGATACCTCAAATACAAAAAGCCTATGCTTAAGAAAGTATTTATAGTTCCTTCTTCAGAACACCGTTCAATGAGAATTGATATGGACATCACAGCCACTGCGAATGAAGATTCTTATTCACCTCCATAGATAAAAATTTGAATATAAGTTCAGAACTCTTTTGCTTAAATTCTATAACATTGAAATTTGAAACTAAAAAAACAACTGGCTACAATTTTCTTTCCCTCACCAAAAACAGACTTTTTGCAAATATCTCTAACAGAATTTACAGGTCTTACTTGAATTCAAACTATCAAGTCATGTAAGTTGCAAACCACTAATAAATAGTTCAAGAAAAAATTGGCAGATATGACCTCATAAAATTACTAACTTATGAGTCATGAGAGGAATCTGATAGTTGATGCCTTAATCTTTGGATCCACTCACTTCCACTCAAGCTAAGATAAGTTAACCAATGAGCACAACAAGACGAAAAATACTACAACAAGAAGGCCAACATAACAGCATCTACAACCATGTCATATACAAGTTTAAGTTGTTGACTCCAGCAAAAGAAAGGCAAAAGATTTCTGAACTTTACAATTTAAGCATACAAAAATAGGTAGGCTACAGAGAGAGCAGCAAGAACAGACGATGCTTCTAAGGTTTGAGCTAATGAAGTAAAAAGCTACAGTGAAATTCAATCATATAAACTGTAGAACCAGGAGATGCGCAATACGGAACATTATGCTGAGAAAGATTGATGACATGCAAAAGTAAAAGGGGAAAAAAAGAAAGAAAAAAGAAAAATCATGATAAGAGACCTTAGTAAAGCCTGGTCCTGTTCCTCGCCACTTGCAATTCGACATGTTAAAAGCAGGCATCTTCCATGTGTACCTCTATTTTCTTTTCAATACATTGTCAATCTCAGTAGATGCTAGGTTGTAACTCAAATGATTGTCAAAAGTACTACAAACAAGAAATCCACAAGTGAAATTTCCCAAGAGTTGAAATAAAAAGGAAGGATGCAGTGTGAATAAAGTGTGAACACATTTCAATAGTTTCCACTAGCGCCACCCCAAAACACTCAGAAGAACAGTTGACCAATAACACAAATACAAAAAAGAGCCTCCTACATTACGGTCATTTTTTTTTTAAATAAAAAATAAAATACACTAAAAAACAAAAATGTGGAACAAGTCTCCATAGTATAGATAAGCATTTAGTAATCCCATTTATTCGAGTTTTTGCAACTGATTCTATAACAAATCAAATTTTCAGTTAGTCAGCATATCAAACATTCTCATCATTTGGAAACCAATCTTATCCCGTGCCAAGTAGTAGCACAAAAAGGCAGACCAAGTTAGATTTGAAGCAATTCAATTTTTTGCTGAGGGAAAAAGATGATGCAGTTCTCCTTCACAAAATTAAAAATGTAACTCATCAGGCTCATAAATATTGCACCAAAAACCAATGCCCCTCTGACTTAACTGGAAGTAGAATAAGGATTAGGATTTATTTTATGACAATCAGTGCAGTGAAAAAAGAAAAAGTGGACAGATTGGTACTTAAGGAAATGCAAGCTATATTTCCACAATAGTAACTTATTATTTATTAGTACTCTGAACAAAATCTACAAGGGTGAAAAAAACTACACTTGAATCGGAAAGCCCTACATCATAAACCAAGTTCAGAAGTGTTCCAATCCATTGGTACTGAGCATCAGAAGGAGTGTTAAACGCCACTATAGTATCGCAAATTCCAAATATAACCTTATAGTTTAAGAACACGTCTCAAGAAGAAGAAGATGAAGAAAAAGACAAAGAAGTTACATGTACTGAAGTTTGGAATATAAAGTTAGGAACTTAGAATCTCAATCAAAGAATAAACGGTCATCAAAGCCCTTTCACCACTGTTTTCAATTATTTCAGTAATGGATGGTCGAAGTACCAGAACACAATTAGGTTTCCAAACGATAAAAATATTTCAGGCAAACAGTACAAAAAAAATTTCATTAGTTTACAAAAACGTTGCTTCCCTCAAAATCATGTAAAAGCCAACCCACCAACACCATCTTAGAATGCACATTCAATATCCGAAAAATGGCATTTAAAGTAAAATCAAGGATCAACTTATAGAAAGTGAGAAGAATACCTCATGACCATGGATGCATCATTCACTCTCGCATCACTATCTTCATCCAAGTCAGACAGTGCAACATCATCATCATCATCATCATCAGTCGCCACATCCTCACCCACGGCCACACCGTGTTTTGGGCCATTTTCAACATTGAAACTCCTTGGTGACTCATTATCATTTCCTAAATCCAAGAAAAGAATAATTAAAACACAAAACATTATCCTTGCTCTCAACAAAGATTTAGTAGTATAAGAAAATTTGAAGAATAGGTCAGATAAATTTCAACGCCAGAGTTTATGAAATCATCACAGGATTTCAGTAAGATGAAAAAGGAAATGTTTAGTGTTCTCTCTAGAAGTGTGGATAAGACAAAGAATCAATGCAATACCATCTATCAGATAGCATATTTGTTAGCAATTCTTAAAAATTAATTAGAAACTTCTTCCTTGGTATACTGAGACCAAGATATCCATATACTTCTCAATAACTTTAAAAGGCTCTTGAGGAGTCAGTGTGCAATTTGAGATTCATTAAGTACATAAATTCTTATTAAGAGTTAAGACATTCATAAATTCATGTATATCACACGGTTGACATATATACATCCACCGATGAATTGCTAAAAGTACCATAGTCCTTGATCATAATTTTGTGCCCTGGGGTTGTCACTTTAACAACAGGGAAAACTTAGTTGCCTAGTCTCTTCAATTGCAAACTTAGAAAAGTACCTTCCAATTGCAAAAAGCAGCAACCTATTATCAATCTTAGTTCTACTGGAAAAGGAGTTTATTCTATGGTCATATCCATATGTTGTCCAAGCGTACAATAGGGCTAGTCTTACGAAAAAAAGGCTGCTGGTAACCATAGAAGGAAATGTGCATGAAAATCAAAAACTGCAAGTGTTCCAGATCAACTTACAACATGCAGATTCCTAATGATGTTAATGAAAAAGTTGAGACTCCACTATTGAAAGACAGAAAGTATTAAGAAGCTCTGCTTACCAAATCACTATATGCCATTATATCATGTTAGTCGTCATCACACACCAAATACATTACTTGATCTTGTAATATTCTATAAGTAGGATAATTACATAAATTCCACCTATGGTTGAGCATACATCACCCAATGAAGCATCTTACACAGCTAATGTTATTACTATTGAAGTGGATTTTGCTTACTGTCATTGCCAAAATGCCATACAACTCTAACAAGACCGCACCATTGAAATTTTCATGTCAACAAATAATTTAAAGTACATCAATTTGTACACCAATAGAATTGAGTCACCTTATTTACAGGAGGAAGTAATCAATTATTTTTTCAAGGTTTATATTCGAAGAGTTAATTCTTTTTACAGCATGCAATTCATTCATATAGCCCACAGAAGTTTCTTCTCAGTCAATATGAAAACTTAAATGTTTTAGCTCCAAACATAGCGCACAATCAGGGTATCTAGACTGCTAATACATTATAATAGAAAAGTGTAAACTCAAAGATTCAGTCCAGTTATTACCATCATCTCCATCATCCTTCTCCTCTGACTCACTAGAAGATTCCAAATCGCTGGCTGCATCTTCTTCTGTGTCACTTTCCCCTTGTTCTTCTTTTTGCCTACTCGTCATAGAGTCATCCAATAAAAATTCATAGTGACTACAGCATCCAAGTATTTTACCAAATGGAGAACAAATAAACTTCAAGCCATAAAACCATCAGTTATTAGAAAGATGTATTGTGATTGATTTTTCATTGAATCCATTAACATTACCAAGAGATTTAGTGCTTTGACATTTTTAGGATCCAGGCTGGTAGTTTTAGACACAAAGGTCATGTTTCGCACACATTATGGAGTTTAAGTGTCAAATTCATACATTTAAAGGTTACTTTAACCCTAGTTCCATGCATAATATTCAATTAAGACAACCAGATTTTCAAGCACTTCAGAAATATTCTACATGCTGACTATCTTTTACATAATTATTTCACAAATTGGTGCACCTACGTCCATTTACGTTTGCAAACTCATATACAGCTGATGGTTACACAACTCAATCCACTTGGCTTACCGATCCTGCCAACACCTTTTCGAGATTTGCATAAAAATCAAAGATTTCACATCTTTAGGCTAGCAGCCATTACGCGGCTTGACAATTTTCCACAATCCTATCCAAACCATGGAATCCTAGGCTCCCTATCAACTCAAGCACAAGTATCACAATCACATTTATTCATTATCTTTTAAACCTAAATACGAATTTCATATGTCATAATTATGCCTAAAAGAGAGTCTGTTTCTTATTCTGGCCAGGACCAAGCTGGTCAAACTTCTTTTTCCCTCTTATTTTTATGCTACAAACTATGCTCAATTTCCAAAATAGATGAAACTATCTAAACACGTGTCACAACCCTTCTCTTACAGAAATGACAGCTATTTTATATAAAATTTCTGATTCATGAAATTAAAACAAATACTCAAATCTATTCACGGAACCCCACATTCCAGCACCCAGCCTTCATTCTTATCCGTAACCAGTACAATTTACATAGTTGATGACTAAATAAGAAGGCTTCTAATAGAAACTTCATAAGAGAATTTAGAATTCAATTTTACCTTCTTCTCAAAGCATTCGCAACAGATACATTACGTGAACCGAGTTTCTTCAACAAATCGTCATACATTGTAGGCTCTCTATATGCAATTTCATTCATTTCTTCTGCCTCAAAATCTCTATCCACCTGCTCCTCAGAGAACTTCCCTGTATTCATCAAAAATCATTACACATAGTTCGATGGAAACATAACAAAATACCGCATAAAACAAAATAAAATTTTTTAATCCAACTCAAAAAACTCAAAGTTTCAATTTTGAACCATCTTGCCTGAGTCGTCAATCTCGGTTCGAGAAACCTTCTCCTCATACTCGGGACGCCTCTCTTTTGCACTTTTTCTTGCTTCACTCTGTTTCTTAGACCCTATTCAATAAAGTTACAATCCCAATCATTTACACACAACAAGAATATACTTATACACAAGTAAAATAACGCATAAATACCGTCTTTTTTCTCTGTCTTCCTTAGTTTAGCTGTGCGGCCAAGACTCTGAGAAAGCGTTTGACGGCATCTTTTTATGGTTCCCATTGGATTTGACAGCAAAGAGTGATTTGCTTCAAAACCCTGGTAGTGGTAGTCTGAGTTGAGAAGGGGAAGACCTTAAACCTCAGCAGAGCAGGTTGCCGAAGCTGTGGCAACTGGCAATGGTTGGGAGGGACCTGGGGATTGCGGTTTGAGCTTCTTTTGGAATTGAATTTAGGGGACTATTCTGTTAAGACCAAGTAAATTGTTTAAGGCTATGTTTGATATAGTATTTCACCTATATACCATTATCAAGCCCGTTAGTTATTAGGTGAGATGAGTTAATCTCATCTACCATTTGATACATGAGATTGCATAGACAATTACAACATTCTGTAATCTCTTCCCTCTTGTTTGATTGTAGATATTACTTTGGATTATTGTTAAAATTACTAATATATCCCTTGAAGTCTTGTGTATTAAAACCAAATGAAAATTAGTATTTTTTTAAATAATAAACTAATAATGATACAAAATTAGTATTTCCAAGCTTATATGATGCAAGACATATTTCGCAATTCTTCTATGTTACAAGTGTTGTTTTTCTGATGTTGCAATACATGATTCACTATTAATCACACTATCATACAAGTCCACAAACTAGTTTAACAAAAACCAATATCAATTACCAACTAAACAAAGCAATTCACACCTAATCATCCATGTAAGCTATGTCTCTTGTGAAATACGAAGGACCTAACATGTAAGCCATGTGCATTCATGTGTCCCACACTCACTATTTTAAATTGAATACCAACCTCAAGAAGTTTGAAAGCGGACATATATAGTAAATGCACTCAACATACATTCAATATAACATCTGAAACACATAAAATGGACAAGCTGTAAAGTGCACCAACACTAATGAATTGCATAAACATGCTTGCATTTCGGCAGCTCCAATCACTATGAGTGTCTTCACATCCCGACAAAAGTTAAACAGTCAGAAAGAATGAGATCCAAATACAGAATGAAAAGAAGCACAACTGTAAGACTAATTATGTCTATCGGAATCAAAGTATTAGACCAAACACAAAAATGAAAAATAGCAATGCCATCAACAAATTCAGTACAATAAGCCCCTTTTCCTAGCAAGAGCAATACACTAGTCGACACAAAATTGTTCACTAGCCATTTTGCCTTTTGCTAAGTGAGCCTTAACTAAGCTACTAGGTAAGCAAGTTCATTTTCCATCTATCGATCATCTCAATTCATTGAGTATTCCACATTATCTAAAATATGATAAATTAATTATGGTCCCATATAAAAGATCAATGACATTACACTTCTTAGCAACTAACTGATATTTGATTACTCACTTTCTGCCTGCACCACATTTTTCAAAAGGAATTTAGAGCTTGGAAGTTTTCCCTTAACAACCAACTTTCTCAGAAGATGACAACATTTTAAAAACCCAATAAGCTACAATTGGTATTTAGTCAATAATTTAAACAATATGCAACAGAAGACAAGTTGGGACTGGAAAAGTGGAGAACATAAGCCAACTTTATTGGAGTAAAGAAGACAAAAGAAAGCATATAAATGGGGATAGATGATGGGAGATGTCAATATGACCTTCACATTAAAACCCAAATTGTCTATGTACAACATGTTCACAAATTTCCCTCGAAAAGAGAAACCTGATTCTCAATTTTGAGTCATATGTAGTTCAGTGGAAAAATATGGTCCGTATATTTCCAGACAAACCAATTACAGTAAGACCTGTTAACCATATTTCTTAGTCAAAATACATTACCCACTAACAAATACAAGAATTTGTATTTTCACATCAATTGAACAAGGAGCTATCTTAATATTTTGAATAGTCTACCTTCTGTATGATATGCTATACACTTACACACACAACTGATAAGTGATAACACAATGTCACAATATAGTACACCCGCAAACACAAGACACATACTGACATACACACACGCAAACACAACACACATGCACACAAAACAGAATTATAATTGAAATTTTAACTTAAAAAAAAAAAACCCCCCACAAATTACACAAAATGGGAAATAAAAATAAAATCCTACATACCGATTCTTGCGAGCTTTAATGACTGATGAGAGAGATTAAGATTTAGCTCTGAAATTTGGCGGCTGCCCAAGTGAAAGGGGGAGAGAGGAGTTGGCTGTCGGGAGGTTAAAGGGGGGCCAGGGTTTTGAGATTTGAGAGAGATGGAAGGAAGTGAAATGAGAAAAGAAGAGAAGGTAGGTCTGGGTCATAATGCGTGGGGGCGGGACCGGTTTAAGTGTGTTCCTATACATTATATATTAATTATATTTTAATTATTAAATTCATATGCGGTGAGCGTGAATGAAAATCTTATGACAAACTTCATAAAAATAGATTCAATTATGTTTTGAATTTGAACATCAAAACTCTACATGATTTTGTTGGTTCACCATTTCTAGCAATAATCTTAGGACTCGTTTACTTTAGTTAATGGGATAAGTAAGTAATAGATAAAATAAACGATAGGATGTGGGATGGGATTGTTTAATATTAATAATTCTACGTTTACTTTGAGAGATTGAATGTGTGATAAAAATAATACGATATTTATATTGATTGATAAATTAATAGATGGTTGGGAGTAATTTTTCGAAATACCCTTTGATGTAAAGTAGTAAAAAGAAAAAGACAATAATAATAATTAAATAATAATTATTATTATTTAATAATAAAAATATTATTATTAAATAATAATAAATAATATGTAAAGTATTAAAAAAGAAAAAGGTAGTAATAATAATAATTATTATTATTTAATAATAAAAATTCCCGTTAATTTCATGATTACATAAAATAAAAAAATTTATTAATTATATAAAATTCTATTATTAAAAGGATATTCTTAATTTCGTTATGTGAGTGATTTTTTTATTAATTATAATGTTAATTCCATGATTACGTAAATGAAAATTTCATAA
>JACFYI010001315.1:70982-95477 GCA_014898755.1 Handroanthus guayacan | reverse complement strand
TGTTGATGACTTAATTGTTACTGGCAACAATGGTGCTGCTATTTCTTCCTTTATTTCTCTTATGGCTAACCGTTTTTCTATTAAGGATTTGGGCTCTCTTGGTTATTTTCTTGGCATACAGGCAACCCGTACACCTACCGGCCTTTACCTGTCTCAACGTAAATACATCAAAGACATTGTTGCTCATGCCTCCATGTCAGGTGCCAATCCAGTCTCTACCCCCTTGGCAAGCACTAATACCCTTGCTCTTGAAGATAGTACTCATCTGTCAGATCCGAAGGAGTTTCGTACTCTTGTTGGCTCTCTTCAATATCTGTCATTGACTCGGCCGAACATTGCCTATGCTACAAATAAGTTGTCTCAGTTTTCTCACCGTCCTACGGTCAATCATTGGCACTATTGATCAAGGAATCTTCTTTCACAAAAACTCTCCTCTCACACTTCATATTTATTTCGATGCTGATTGGGCTGGCAACAAGGATGCTCGCTCCTCGACAGGTGCCTACATTGCATTTCTTGGAAAGAATCCTATCTCCTGGAATTCTCAAAAGTAGCAGACCATTGCCCATTCATCCACCAAAGCTAAGTATAGAGCTGTTGCAAATGCTGCTGCTGCAATTTGTTGGCTCAAAACTCTACTTAATGAGCTCACCGTCACACTTACACAAGTTCCTATCATCTACTGTGACAATTTAGGTGCTACGTATCTTTGTGCCAAGCCAGTCTTTCATTCTCGCATGAAGCACTTGGAGGTTAACTATCACTTTGTTCGTTCCTTAGTGCAACAGGGCTCTGTTCGAGTGACTCATGTTAATGGTAATGACCAACTTGCTGACCTTCTCACCAAACCTCTTCCTTGCTTTGACTTCCAGCGGTTGCGGTCCAAGATTGGTGTCTATCGTCGACCACCATCTTGAGGGGGCGTATTAGAGAATCTTCTCTCTTATTTCTTTCCTTTTGGAGCTGATCTTGATTGATTCCCATCACTGATTTTGCTCCCCAGTTCTGTGCTGTTTTGTCTAGGTTTTCTATCTTTAGTTATTGTCTGTGTATATTTATTCTGAATTGTTCTCTTTGAATAAAATAAGTTTTCTGGTTTCTGTTCAAACTTCTTCAATGGGTACCCACCTCAAGGATCCAAATCCCTGCAGATATTTGCGGATACTCATTAATAAATTAAAATATTTTAATAATTCTAAAAAATATTTTAAGTGGGATTTTAAAAATCGTAATCCAAAGGATTTAATTAATTTTTAAACATAAAATAATAAAATAATTTCAATAAATACATAATACCTAACATAAAAAAGAGATATAATTAATAATTAACAAGTATAAATTATAAAATATAAGCGGGTGATGAGTACCTATAGGTGCAGGGACTAAGATCTTTGTCCCCACTCGCGAGTACAATTTTGTCCTTACCTCTTATAAATAGGCAAATCTTCACAAATATCCGTTTGAACATGTAAAATTGCCATCTCTATTTCATTCAGGGGACAATGGCTCAAGAACTAGATTCTTAATGACCGATTTTGAGGGGCTTTATTTTGGAAATTCAATCCAGAAACATTTCTATGGTATTTTAATTTACTTTACCACAATTCTGACTGCAAATCAATTAACCCAAAATTTCCTGACCAACATTAAATTAAGGATACCTCCCACCTCGAAATATAAAATTACTATTATCTCAATAATTAAAAAAAAAATTAATGTCGGTGATTCTTGTGTTTGAAGTCTTCCAATTTGGAGCACAAAAATAGATTTAAATAAATAAATAAAAGATTGCTTCTTTCTTTATAAGATGAGGAAACAGCGTACCCTTCACGGCCGAGCGTTTAGGCATCTGACATTGTTGCTCTCAGGTTGAAGTTTTTAACATTTCAATATTATTTTTAAACAGATCCTTAATTTAGATTTTAATTATGGAATCAACCATTAGTGATCAGAGACCTGATTTATCAAGTCAACAATCTGAATTAGAATTTAAATATTGATTTGTGTTTCTCGTCTCTTTATAACTAAACGCGATTATCATGTTGGCCACTTTAATAGTCCAGAAATTATCTTAATTTGATTTGGCTTGAATTAGATAATGTTCGACTAATGCTTCTTTTTTTAAAAAAATAAAAAGAAGTAATTAATATATTCGATTAATCAATAAATTAATAATATTTAAAGATAAGATAATAACTAATAAACGAAAAATTTTTAATCCTTTAATTATGAGAACTCCACCTTACTACTAAAATGAGGGCTCATCTGCATTTGACTAAATTTAGTTGAATAAATTATAATATTTGATGTTTCATAAGAATTTGATGTTACAAAAATATTAAATGTTATTTTTAAAATATACTTTTGAAATATATACAGCATTGCTATGAGATTGATTGCATTGTAATGAGATTGATTGCATTGTATTTGGTTAATTTTTCATATCAAAATACACAGGATAATGTAATGATTATTCCCTTTGAAAAAAAAAAAAAAACACACTAAAATCACATTATTCACAAGTCAAATTGTTATTTAAATATACGATGAATTCAATTGGTTTTTCACTTTGGTGTTAAATTTAGGGGATTCAAACTAAAGTTCACTTGCCACAAGTTTACGTGGGTCAAATTCACGATCTATCTACTTGTAGGTACACCATAATAAAATTAAGCAAGTATAATGGTTGAAAATTGATGTCAATAGAAAATAGTGTAGCAAAAAGTCATTTGTTATGATTTTACCGTAGCAATAATGCATAGTTCAATGAATATTACGGAAAATTCATCATGACATATAGCCGTGATAAATGTATTACTTCATTATAGGCCACAATAAATGACATTTTCATCTTAGTGTTTTGGATTCTTAGTTACTGCTTCCTCCATTACTATTAATTTTGGAATATTAACTATGGCTTCCATTATAACTATTAATTTTCTGTCTGTCTTTCTTTCTTTTTCTTTTTCTTTTTCTTTTTTTTTGCCAAAATTTAATTATTTTGTTGTCGCATGGGAGCTTATGACCAAGCTTTCTATGCATCCCTTGGTGAAATAAACACAAATAAACACTTAAGAATTATTCCTTAGTGAAATGAACACTAAAGAATTATCAATTTTGTGCAGGACATCATTCTTGTTGTACCAGTCCAAAAAGATCCTTAGGCCATCACTTTGTTGAAATCTATCCTTGAGGTCAAGCCTAAATCCCAAAGCTGATTCAGAATAGATGATGATGTTAGGTGATATTTCGTTGGATCCAAACATGAATGGATCCTACCTTATTCATCACAGAAAGAGCATTATCATAGATCTACTCCAAGGGGCGTAGTTTTCTCAACAACTAGATATGTTCGTGAATAGGCATGTAAATAATATTCAAATAATCATTCAATAGTTCGTATTTATATTCGAAATTGGTGGATGTTGTTTGCATTTGAAAATATCCAAAAATATCTGTGTTCACATTCATCGTAAAGCAATTCGAAAAATGGATATAGTTCTATCCATATCCGAAATGACTATATTTGAAAAAAAAAATTCAAAAAATAATATTGAAAGTAATTTTTAATTAAAATTTATTTATTTAATTAGATTCACTTATATATATTAGTTGTTAAATAAAAAATAATAATTTACAAGTTACTAATTACTATAATTTGCAAAAACTAATAGTATAAAATAATTAAGTGTTTTCGATTTATTTTACAAAATATTAATAGATTAAATGTGAAATTATTCAAATTATAATAGAGTTATTCAAATATGTGTTTGTATATTTAGAATAATAGACTTGGATACCAGATAGAGAAATTGGATATTGGATGGAGAATGTGGATAACGGGAATGAGGGTAAAAGTGGCTATAAGGACGAAATGGCTAGAGTATCCCTGAAAGATGCAGAATAACAATATAACTATTAAGATTTGTGTGTTTCTATTTGGGTCAAGTCTGACATTCAACCCGCTCGAATTCGATGGCATGATTCGAATATCTGACTGACAATCGGTTTTGAGACAATTACGAGAATCATGCCACGTGTCTTATACCCAATTATGTACTGTAAATAGAACCATTTGTCATCATATACATCATCTTATACTATAGCAATTAAACTTTTTACTGTCCAAGTACTCGTGACCTCGACTTTAATTGTTTACTATATTGTACTTTTTGTATTTCTTTTTTAATTAAATATTCGACCCTGTGAGGTCTTATCAAACGGATATAGCAATTAAGGTATTATATCCGCATTTAAATTTATTAAAATGAATATCGAATACTTGAATCTGAATTCCAATATTCATTTTCAATATTCAGATTGCTCTAAATATACATATCCTTATTTGGATATGGATGTATTCATATCTGCATCTAAATATTCCAATTTTCAACCACTTTGTGGAGCTTACACAGACTATCATCATTATTCGTTTCCAAAACTGAATATACTTATCAAACTTACCCAGAAAGACTATTTCCTACTACAGAATACAGTATTTGGTAGATTTTATACAATTTGAATGATCATAGAAAAGTTCCATATTATGGTATATTTGTTACACTTTGAAACTAGAAAATGACCAAGGACATTACTGTCTGTCAATTTTCGATCAATAATAGACAAGTTGAAAGGGACTAGGCCACATGAATAACAAATTCAAGTACGTTCATTTAATCATAAATTTATCATTATTAACATTTTAAAAACAATAATATATTATTTTATCCAAATATTTTAACAAAAATAAGATCTTATATTTTATAGGTTTTAAAAACATCTTATAACATGTAAGAAATTATGACATGTTTTAAATAAACTTATTGAAATACCTTTTTAATCATTTTCTATATAAAAGAAATATTGGGTTAATTATGATTTCATTTAACAATATTAAAATAAATAGAAAAAGGAAATAAACAATTTTACTAATGGTCGTTTTTTCCCGAGTTGTCACAGCTATGTTGAATTAATATTTCTGTTTCAATTTGATGTAGCCCAAATGATGTAGCCCAAAATTTGGACTAGGGATCACAAAGGAAATTTTGGGATCTTGACTCGAGAACGCGACAGACTACGATCCAGGAAAATTCGTGCCTTGCTGACTTTGAAATTAATTCTAGTGCTCTAGTGTATCGAAAAGTGTGCGTACCCTAATTACTCATCATTAGAGTGTATTTATAGCGGTAAAACTAGGGATTTACGGACTTATGGGCCCATCGGCCCATCTCCTCAGTTAACGGGTATGTCGGTTAATTATTTATATTTTACGCTTAATTTGGTATTTTACTCTTGTGCCCTTGTGGGGGTATAATAGGTATATCACAATTAATCATTAAAACCAACTTAAATATTAACTAATAATTACTTGTGAATAAAATGAAAAGAAAAAAAATATTGGAAATCCATTTGGTAAATTAATTTATTGAAGTGTGAGAGCAAAGAATGGTTACCATCAAGGACGAATGGTTTTTTTTTTTTTTTTTTTGCTTTCCTTCCACTACTCTCTATTTTGTATTAGTATAAATCTTGTATATGGAACCTATATTTATCTATACTAATATTAAAAAAAATGGGGTCATTGCGTGGATGAAATCGCAATTTAGATATCAACTTTAATATTTATAAATTAATTCTTTAATTATAACCTTCCATTACTATCTTAACGTACAACCATTTCTTAACTATCATTTTGTTTTAAATAATATTTTAGATATAGGTAGAGATTGAGTTGTAAAATTATTACTTTAATTTAAACTAAAACAAAAAAAACTTACAAATGTATTTCTTGTACTGTTTCAAGAAAATATATACATTATAATTTTCTATATTCAACCAAAAATTACCATCATTCTTCGCATTATTTCAAACAGCTAGTAATAATGTCAAATAGTATTCATTAAAACAAGAAAAGACTTAAAATTTTAATGTGAATTTTATTTTATTTTTTAATGTGAAATTTTTTTATCCAACTTCTCTTCAAGATATTGCTGACTCAAACTCGAACTCACAGTCATTTCTTTGAAGTTAAACTCGAGTCCAATTCTTCTGCACCCTTACTATGAAGAAAAGAAAACTTATCTTTTATCTTTTCTTTTTTTCTTTTTTAATAAATCAAGAAAAGAAGACTTGAAAACATTTATTATCAGAAAATTAAGCATCTGCCGAAAATTTACAATAAAAATAAATTTGCAGCTAGAGTTAAAAATAAAACTACAAATTTTTCATAGCAAAAGTAATTTCTTTCAAATAAAAAAATTATTAACTATCAATCCATAGCCATATTTCGAATCATGCATGGTAGACAATTTCACAACTATTTAGCACGAGATGCGCTACTTTATTTATTTTTTCCCGCTATTTTCTACTTACATTATTCGCATTACATGGCCTAATAACTAGTAAAATTAACAGCATAAAAAAAGATTAAATATTGCACATAAAACTATAGATTATGTGTCCTATTTACTATTTGCTACTTTATTTTAAATTACCTCTGCATTATTCGATATTTTAATCATATTAATAGAATCTAATTAGTATAATCTGTGTGGAGAAATTTCTTATAAACTGATCGTCTGAGAATCCTTTTGACTTGTTTCCAGTTCTCAATATGCTTGGACAATGATCCTTTGTGTATCTTGACGTGGTTACTAGTTAATTCCATTTTTGGTAGACCTAGAAACTCTTGTACATCCACTAGTTTCTGCAAGAAAAGTGAATGCAATATAAGGAAAATAACCATGAACTTTTCATGATACATAGACTGGCACATGGATACTCATGGGTAATTCGATGGCAAAGTGATGACAGGTTGAGTAAATTAATTACTTATAGATAGAATTATCGATATTTTATTAAGTATGAGATAGTACACTACAAAATTATTAATTTTTTGCAACTAAAAGATTAATAGGCAGGCGGAAGCACTGAAGTAGTAGCTAATAATCCAAAATTAACAATCATTATCGATCTGATTGCCAATGATCTAAAAAGCTGTGCTGAAAAAATCATTTGCCGTGACTACAATGAGGTAAAAAAAATCCACCACGGCTATATGCTATGGTAGATTTTTCGCTTACCTCATAGAAACCACGGATCAATGCCGTGGTGAAGCCGTGGCAAATGACTTTCCATAACTACTTCTTTTCTATTAATATCAATTTTTAATGGGAATTGCTTAACTTTTTTTGCAGTGGTTGATTCATTGATTGCAATTTACATAATACTATTCAAACACCAATGAAAGAAAAATAAAGAGACTACTTGCAATTATCAAGTTGCCGTGGTGAAGCCGTAGCAAATGACTTTCCACAACTACTTCTTTTCTATTAACATCAATTTTTAATCGTAGGAATTGCTTAACTTTTTTGCAGTGGTTGATTCATTGATTGCAATTTACATAATACTATTCAAACACCAATGAAAGAAAAATAAAGAGACAACTTGCAATTATCAAGTCCCAATTTAATTCCGGTTATTTTCAAAAGTTTCTTTTTAATTTTCCATATTCTTAATTTATAAGAATTAGAGTGAAATTTAAAATACAAAAATTTAAGTACAATTTAAAAATAATCTTCCAAAAATACCCTTTTATCCCTAATTACCACTAGATCCACAATCGCATTACTACTACATCTAACTTACAATTCACTATTATCATAACAACTAAGCTACTACTTCATTAATAATTTCATCAATTATATTTTATATGTATTAAACACACATGCACGGAATGTGTACTTTATAATACTAGTTCAAAAATTGATTCTCAAAAGGAGAAAAGCAACTTACGGTATGATTTTTTACGAGATCTTCGTAATATAGAACGATGTGCCTGGTGCTTCTATAATACTCCAATGCCTCGGAGATGCTCTTCTCCATGAACTGAAGATCCCTCACCACTGATTTTGGATTGATTTTTGGTTTATATCTTGAAAGAATTTCAGCCTACAAATCAATTTATCGAGACGTTTTAAAACATTGCTCTAATATCTTATTTTATCAAGACAGATTAACAATTTATTTTTAAAATATGATCTAATTATATCTTTTAAATTTCAAAATATAGGAAAGGGTTACCTCTTTTTGTGTCTGGACGTGGGCCTTGTGGGTCCCATTAAGGAGTTTAGCATCAGTATCATACATATTAGCGAGCAAAGAAATCATTTGGCGCAGTAGATTTCTTCGGAATAGAAATATTACAGATACACCTTTATTGTTGAAATAGTCTGCAATTTCTTTGTGGTGATCCATCAACCCCTGAATTTGCATCAATGTAACATCTATATTAGAGATATAACCTAAGTAGATATATTAAAGATGCCATCTCTTTAGCATCTATACAATGGCGTTAAGACGTGGTATAATTACCTCAGCATTTTAAATGTTAGTCTAATTATAGAAGCATCTCTCGTATGTTAAAAAATTACAATAATTATCCTACACATTAAATTAGATTTCCTAAAAGTGTAACAAATTGACTAAAACATTCCGAGTGGACTCCATGTTAGTCTAACAATAAGGGGTATTATTGTAATTTCTCAAATAATAGGGAATATTTCTGTAGTTAGATCAAACCTAATGGGCATAAGGGCAATTATCCCTTAGAAACAAACTACTCCAAGTGCAATTTTAGAGTTAAATTTTTTCCATGGAAATGGTATAGATAGGAATAATTACCTCAACACCCCTGGAGGTTTTGATAATTATCTCAATGCTCCTTGTCGTTAGTTCAGTTGATGAAAAAAACTAGCGAAGCATGTGCAAGAGGGGGTCTACTTGTAATAATGTTTTATATGTTATATTTTCAAGGTGAGTAACTGTACTGTCACATAAGCTCATTAAGTTTTGCACCAACCAAACTATTGGTAAAGGTAAGGAATGTCATAGTAATTTTTCAGATCTCAAAGGGTGTTTTGGTAATTATGGAAAGAACATTAGAAAGAATGTGGAAAGATATATCTTAATTAATTACCTGATTAAGCATCCACTTGAAGCCAACTGCACCCAAACACTGATTCCTGGGAGCAGTATTAAACAAGTCCAAATTGTAAACTCTATCCAGGGTGGACAATATGGAGGAAACATTGCTTCTCTTATCTTCAAAATAAAATAGCTCTCCATTTGAGCTCACATTAGTGTGACTGTTCAAAAGAGTCTCAAACCATCTGCTTCCAGATCTTTGCATCGACAAAATCGCGAAAAGTTGAACAGGATTACAGGCACATTCTTCCCTGTAAGAGATTGAATGATTAATATTACGAAGGTATAATAACGTCAACTGTCAACATTGCCTCCGGATTTTGGTCTAATTACAAAAACAGTTCTTGTGTGGTTTGAAAATTACAGTAAATTCCATTGTCGTTGGGTTAACTGGGGGTCTAGTTGTAATTAATCTTTCGATGTTGCACAAACTCTATTTAAGTTTTTGGTCAACTAAACTAACCGTGTGGGATGTTATTGTAAATTGTAATTCCCAAACCATAATGAGTGTCTCTGTAATTAGACAAAATTCACTACAAAAGTAAACAAATTAGTGACAATATATTAAGTGGCAACATGAAATTAGTCATTAATTATACACAACAGATAATACAAAATCTAATTTTGACATTATTCTCTACTTAACAAACTTAATATTGACAAAATTGTGTTTAAATTATCACTGTTGACAATTATGACACATACATTTTGACGTTCTAGTGACAACGAAAACGTAATCACAAACTATAATAACAACTTTTATCATCACTATATATGTAACACTAAGTGATAATAAACACTCATTTTTATCACTATTGAACCATATTGTAACAAAACAAAAACAGTTGTCACTTAAATAATATTACCAGTGATAAAATAAATGCTTTTGTCCCTTAATTAGCACATGCCCTCCGCGACAATTTTATGCTGGTCACCTAATTTTTTATCACTAATGTTATATTTTTTTGGAATGACTTCGGAAGGCATCGAGGTAATTATCCCTATTAACCAATCCTGTAAGAAACTGAAAATCTTTATTCAGACAAAAAAACATAGGAAATTTACCTGTTAAATGAAGTGGGTTTTGGGTAGTGCAAGTAGGGAATCTGAGATCTATCCACGTCGATATTATGACAATCAGTTTGATTAACTTCAGAATGAATCTGATTAACTTCAGAATGAATCTGATTAACTTCAGAATGAGTCTGATTAACTTCAGCCTTCTGGTTAAGTACTTGAATCTTGGAGAAGTTAGGACTTGTTTGGATGTTGTCACAATGAGTCTGATTAATTTGAACCTTGATCTGATTAATTTCAACTTTTGGGAATTTTGCAGTTGTGTGGACTTTGTTCAGCTTCAGACAGATTGAGCAGACATAAAGACCAAACAGTGTTGCAAATACAAAGACCAGGATTCTCAATGAAGCTGGAGAATATTTCTTGTGAGATTTTATGGTAAGGGAAACCTGCAGTCATATATATATATATATATATGTATATCCACTGAATGGAAATCAGTAAGTGAAACAAATTCTGTACAGCAAAAAATTTTTGAAAATTGCATAAACTTGGTTTGAGCTATGTTTGGTTTCTGGAAAATGTTTAGGAGAAGGAAAATAAAAGAAAATAAAATAAAAATGTGAAATTTCAAATTTATTTGGTTGTTTGGGTAAAGTGATGAATATATGATGAGAATGTACATAATTCATGTATTTAAAGAAAGAGATCGAGGGCGTAGTAGGCTTTCTGGGTCCATTTTCTTGCCAATTTTGTGAGGAAAATGGATTTTTTTAATTACGTTGTATTTTTTGTTAATTTTTTTTTAATATTATCGGATCAAACAATCCAAAATTATTATTATTATTATTATTATTATTATTATTATTATTATTATTATTATTATTATTATTTCTTTATTTCTTTATTTATTTTTTTTTGTTTTCATTTAACTCTCACCAAAACCCTTGCAAATATAATGAAGTGAGAAATGTCAAGAAATGCATTTAAGAGTTCGATTGTCACCATCATTAGAGACAAATCAATATCATCCTTAAATATTTTATCTTACATTTCATTATACAGAAATATTTATATTTCATTATACAGATATTATACAGATATATAGATGTCAATTATATTAAATATTTTCATGTAAAAATAGTTGATTCTGAATGCATTACTTGGCATGCATACTTACAATCAAATTCATGAAATTATCATAATAGAAGAAACATGCAAACTCCAAAAATTAACTAAAGAAAAGTACATTAATGGAAGAATCCACTCTATTTAACAAGGATGAAACCAAATTTAAGCTTGTTAAAAAGGGAAATTAAACCAAAATACTTCAAACTGATCATCCCAACCCCTAACAATAAACATTTAAAATCTAAACAGATTTTTTTCAAAATGCTGAGGAAATTAACTAAAAGAACTTTGAATTACGTTCGAAAGAACCTAAAAAAAGCCCAGGAAAAAAGAATCTAAACCAAAAAGCTAAATAAGAAAGGGGGCAAAAAAAGCTGAAATTGCTGCTGTTAATTGACAATCCAACTTTTCCAATAATCGCAAAGAAAATGTGAAGAAATTAAATGAAAAAACTGACCTTGGTGAAGAGATAGATCTTTTTAGCCATAGCAGCTCCCAAGAAAGAAAGAAACACGAAAAGGGTCCTTCCCAAAGAGCTCAAACTTCTTGAATATTTAACCATTAAGCCACCTGTAAAGTAAAATCAAGTGCTTTATATATTAATTATTTGTTTATATATAAAAATTAAGTGCAAATGCAATATGTATATATTTTGAAATTCAGAGCTAATTTGAGGGTTCTGGAATTGAGTCAGCTTTAGTGTATGGACTATGGAGTGTATCGAAGTTCCTCGTAAAGAACAAAGGTATTTAAGGCGAATTGAACAGGTGGAGGATGCTTTTGTAACTTTCAAAAGAAAAATAATAATAAATAAATGAATAAAATATCTTCCTCGTTTTGTCTTTTTTTCTAGCCCTTTTAACATGCCATTCTCCGCCATTGTTTTTTAATTGATAAGTAGTTCGTCAACAAGACAACAATTTTAGTGAACGGAATATACAATTTGATTGCTCTTTAAGTAACTTATACTTTAACTCGAACTCATTCAATTGTCTCATCGATCTTTTCAACCAAGACTTCCAAATAAATAAGATAAGATTTAACTAGTTTTTTCTATTTTTTTTTTTATTTTTTTAGTTACTGTCAGGGTTGAGGTAACGGGGCTTATGAACACGATATTTGCCTAAAATCTTACCGTGTGTATCTGAAATTTAGTTATGAACAACTTGTTTAAAAGAAATGTTCAATTGCTGCACATGAATTCTTTAGCTAAAGTTTATGAGATATCAGTTATTTTAATACTTAATCCATATGAGATGAGATATGACAATCGCATCTCCTTCAAAACAACATATTCTCATTGCAGCATAACATAGTTCAATACTCGACATTGAGATTTTATAGGTGGCTCCTACGCGTATGCAACTCATTGTTCTGTAGGTTCTATACATGGCTCCCAATACCATAGCACTTTGCCCCTCATAGCACAGCATCAATTAGCTTCATTCGAATGGATCTATTCTAATATCATTTGTCACTCCTCAGGCGTGGAGCCTGTGGAGACAAGGATTGCCTAAAAACCCACCTATGTAATTTTATAATTGAGTTGTGGATAACCTACCCAAAAGGAATAGATATTTCATGGTTGTATATAGTTTCCTTCGCCAAAGCATAGAAAAAGATGCCAATTTTTTCACTAAATTTCATAAAAATTTAGTTTACTTATAATTGCTTACTAATGGATAACAATAATTATGGGACGGAAGCTTGGACACCCAATTGGCTTGTTGAGTCTTTATTCACACACAAAAGTATCATAAACAAAGAGGGCCAACATGTGTGAATTAATGAACGAGCACAAAATACACTTGTAACACTTATTACAATTACAAGTTAATGCATCTATGGTTGGAGTATATTATAATTCTATCAATTAATTTATTCAATTTGACCATTTGTTTGAAAATAGGTGGAATGAGATATCCGCTCAAAGTCTTATACAATAATTGACGTTTCTGCCCAACGTATTTCGTCTCAATATTAGATGAGTGTTTTAATTGAGCTTACTTATTAATTGGTGGCTTTTGACTATTTTAGGTGTGGACTGAGATGATCAGTAGACCAAAGATTGGCTTGATATATTTATGGTTTGGGAGATAAGGTTTTCCTTGTCACATCCACTTCATCATCCATTGCTGAATCTCGGCCTCGGGCACCAGCATGCGAGATGGAGAAGATTCATATACAACAAGTTTTCAAAGTGTCCCAACAAAAAATTGGGAGGTAAAAGACAAACTTAATTCCATTGAGCCAAAAGGTTGAGAACTTATGATGAGGAATATGGCATATCCTCCACATCGGCTAGGCCATTACCATTCGTCATTTGTTGATCCACACCACCAGTAGGGGACCCTCATCATGGATTTTGTTAACTATGTGTCTTGAATTTTTCCTTTTGTGGATTCGAATTGCGACTCGAATTGAAATGCTCGCAGTGCGACCCAAATTAGAGAAAAAATAGGAATCTGTGTTGGTAGCGGAGGGCGAGGGCCGATAGGCCTGAAGTTGAGTTTTTTTTTTTTTTTTTTTTTTTTTAAGAGGTTGTAATTGAGATCAGTTGTATTCTTCTTTTTCTGTGAATAATAAGAAAAACTCATTCTATTCCCGCCCTAAGGACGTAGGCTTATTTTGGCCATTTATTCTTCTTCTCTATTCGCTTTGTGAGTGATTGTGTGATAGTGTAATCCTATATTTCAACAATCTGGTATCCGAGCTAGGTTAGGGTTTTCTACAAACAATCTAGGGTTATGATGACGTCTTCATCTTCAACAAAGTATGAAGTAGAGAAGTTCGATGGGGGATCTAGTTTTAGTCTATGGAAGATTAGGATGAGATCATCCCTAGTGTTATAAGGATTATGGAAGGCGATTAACGAGGATTTTCTAGAAGGGATGAATGAGTCAGAAAAGGCAAATTTGAAGGATAGGGCTTTGAGTGCGATTTTCATGAGCGTTAGAGACAGTGTTCTCCGTCAGATTGCAGCTAAAGATTCTGCAACAAAGGCCTGGAAGAAAATAGAAGAGCTTTACTCTGCGAAATTGCTGACAAATCGCCTCTACCTAAAAAAGAGGTTGTATACACTCCAAATGAATGAAGCTACACCTATTAAATGTCACCTTGATGAGTTTAATTCGATTATAATGGACCTAAAGAACATAGATATTAAAATTGATAGTGAGGATCAAGCCTTGATTGTGTTGTGCTCTTTACCACCATCTTATGATACTTTTGTTGATACGTTGCTGTAAGGGAAAGACAATATTTCACTTGATAATGTTAGTAATACTTTAAAATCTAAGGAGTTGAAAAAGATCTTTTCCAGAAAATAGAACAGAGGATGAGAGCCTTATGAATAGGGAAAGAACACAGCAGAAAAACTGTAAGAAGAAAAAGTCTAAGGCTAGGTCGAAGTCTAAAGCGAAAAAGCTAAACTGTTTTGAGTACGGGGAGCAGGGTCACCTTAGGGGAGACTGCCCTAAGCTGAAGGAGAAAAAGGGGAAGCAGAAAGAAGAGAATTCTGCAAATATTGTTGACACTTACAACAATTTTGATGATAGTGACGAAGTAGGGAAAGTCTTTGCCGTGAGTTCCAGTCATGGACAGAATTCCTGGATCTTTTATTCTGGTGCAACTTTCCACATGTGTCCTCATAGGCATTGGTTTGCTACTTACAAGCAAATGAGTGGGACTGTCTACCTGGGAATGATAATTCGTTATCAATAGAAGGGATTGGTCACATCAGATTGAGAATGTTTGATGGTGTCATCAGAAGCATTGAGTATTGGCATGTTCCACGGATGAAGAGGAATTTGATTTCTCTTTCAACTTTGGATGATCAAGGGTTTAAGTTCCATAGAAAATGGGATACTTAAAATGTGTAAAAGCTCCATGATACTTTTGAAGGGTAAGCTGCATTCTAGATTGTATTATCTTTGAGGTAGCATAATTGAAATGGAAGTTGCTATAGCTTCTAGAATTAGTGATCAAAATCAGTCTCAGTTGTGGCACTTGCATCTTGGTCACATAAGTGACAAGAGATTATCTTTGTTGAGCAAGCATAAATTGCTGGATGGGTACAAAAATCAAGCTTTAAATTTTTGTGAGCATTTGTGTTTGGTAAACAGACTAGAGTGAAGTTCAGCAAGAAGGCAGTGCACACAACCAAGGACAAGCTAGATTATGTACATTCAGACTTGTGGGGTCCAAACAAAGTTTCTTCCAAAAGTGGTGCTAGGAATTTTGTGACTTTGATTGATGATTACTCAAGAATGGTGTGCGTGTATTTTTTGAAAACTAAAGATGAGGTATTTCCAACATTTGTTAAATGGAAGACGATGGTTGAAAGGCAGACAGAAAGGAAAATGAAGCGTCTTTGAACTGATAATAGGCTGGAATTCTGTAATTCTGTGTTCAATGATTTCTACAGCAAAAAGGGCATAGTGAGACACCTCACTTGCGCAAGAACACCACAACAGAACTATGTTGCAGAACGCATGAACAGAACACTTTGTGATAGAGCACGAAGTATGCTTTCACATTTATGTGTGAGCAAGGATTTTTGGGCTGAAGCAATTAATACAACATGTTATTTGGTCAACAGATATCCATCTACAGTTATTGAGTACAAAATTCCTTTTGAGATATGGTCTGGGTCACCTGCTGACTATTCATATTTGAGGATATTTGGTTGTCCTGCTTATGCTTATGTGAGGGATGGTAAACTTGAGCCGAGGGCAAAGAAATGCATATTTCTAGGGTATGCATCTGGAGTAAAAGGTTATAAGTTGTGGTGCATAGATCAGAAAACTCCAAGGATAATTATCAGTAGGGATGTGACATTCAATGAATCTGCCTTACTGAAAAGTCAGAGGGAGAAGACGATAGCAGAAATATATCGTAGTGTCAGTGATTAGACAGAGCTTGAGACTTTCTCTCTACTAAATCAGCCTAGTAGTTCAGAACTAAGGGAAGTGGAGGAGATGTAGAATTTTGATCAAAATGGTAATGGTGATGCACCTATGCAATATCAACCGTCTAGCATTACAACAAGCAAAGATAGGAGACAGATTAGACCACCAGAAAGATATGCAAATATAATTGATGAGAATCTTCTTGGTTTTGCAAATCTTATGGAATTTGCTTTGTCAATTGCAGAGACCATTGATGTGATGGAGCCTAATAGTTATAAAGAAACCATTTCTAATCCAGATGCAAATCAGTGGATTGGTGCTATGGGTGAAGAGATTGAGTCTCTTTACAAAAATTAGACTTGGAAGCTTGTTACATTGCCAAAGGGACATAAGATAGTAGGTTGCACATGGGTTTTCAAGAGAAAGAAGGGTAGTTCGGGAGTTGAAGCACCTAGACACAAAGCAAGGTCAATAGCTAAAGGTTTTACATTGAGGGAGGGGATAGATTACAATGAGTTGTTCTCTCCAGTGGTGAAACACGGTTCTATCACGGTCTTACTAGCTTTGGTGGCTCTTTATGATTTAGAGCTAGAGCAGTAAGATGTGAAAACTGCATTCTTACATTGTGAGTTGGAGGAGCAGATTTATATGAGTCAACCTGAGGGATTCATCACTCCAGGTATGGAAAACCATGTTTACTTGCTTAAGAAATCCTTGTGTAGTTTGAAATAGCCCCCTAGGCAGTGGTATAAAAGGTTTGATACATTCATAGTTCAAAATGACTTTACTCGAGGTGCATGTGGCAGTTGTGTGTATCATAAGAAGCTTGCATATGGTTCTTTTGTATATTTGCTGTTGTATGTGGACATGCTTGTTGCTGCTAAAAGCATGTCACATGTTGACCTATTGAAGAAGAAGCTAGGTGAGGAGTTTGAGATGAAAGATTTGGGTACTGCAAAGAAGATTTAAGGGATGGAGATTACTCAGGATAGAAGGGTTGGGAAGCTGACGCTGTCTCAATAGTCTTATATTGAGAAGGTCATCAAAAGATTTAATATGACAGGTTCCAAACCTGTATCTGTTCCTTTTGCTTCCTATTTTAGGTTGTTTGTAGACATATCACCAAAGACAAATGAGGAGATGGAGCAAATGTCTAGTGTTCCATGTTCGAGTGCAGTGGGCAGCATTATGTATGCTATGGTTTGCACTCGCCCTAACATTTCACATGCAATTAGTGTTGTGAGTAGATACATGGCGTGTCCTGGAAAGGAACATTGGCAGGCTATGAAGTGGATTTTAAGATACTTGAAGGGTACTACAGATATGGGTCTAACTTTTGACAAAGCCAAGGTGAGTGATTCAGTGGCTGGCTGTATTGATTCGGATTTTGCAGGGGACTTGGATAAGAGGAGATCTCTAACAGGTTATGTCTTTACTTTTTCTACTAATGTCATTAGCTGGAAGACGATTTTGCAATCTGTTGTTGCATTGTCCACCATAAAGGCTGAGTATATGGCAGTTATAGAAGCAGTAAAGGAAGCTATTTGGTTACAAGGTTTAGTAAGTGATCTTTGATTGGCTCAGAAGAAGACTTCGATGTTTTGTGACACTAAGAATCAGAGTGCTATTCACCTTACTAAGAATCAGATGTTGCATGAGAGTATGAAGCATATTGACGTCAGGCATCACTTTATCCAAAAACATTGTATCACAGGGCATTGTTGATGAAGAGAATTCAAGCCAAGGGGAAGATTTGTTAACTTTGTGTCTTGAATTTTCTTTTTTGTGGATCTGAATTGCGACTTGAACCGAAAAGCTCGCGGTGCGACCTGAATTGGAGAAAAAAATGAGAATCTATGTTGGTAGCGGGGGATGCGGGCCGATAGGCCCAAGGTTGAGGGGTTTTTTTTTTTAAGGGGTTGTAATTGAGATTAGTTGTATTCTTCTTCTTCTGTGAATAATAAGAAAAACTTCCTCTGTTCCTGCCCCGAGGACGTAAGCTTATTTTGGCCGAACCTCGTTAAATCTCTGTGTCCTTTTTTTATTCTTCTTCTCTATTCGCTTTGTGAGTGATTGTGTGATAGTTTAATTCTTTATTCTCAACAGACCTTTGTGCTATCCACTTGCAATTGGTTATTATTTCTTTCCTAATTTGAGTTTCTCTTCTAAAACTTTTTCTCAAGCATTGCCCACACTTAATCTGTCCTCCTCTGGATCACCTAATGATGATTGAGATCTAATAAGGGACATAGATGATACTAAGTCATGTGAATCAAAATTTTCACTAAAGCAATACGTAAATAAAATACATAAATAGATTTAATAAATAAACTCAAGATACACAAAATGTATTGAGTATTGTAATAATTGTAGAATAATGTCTTGACGTCTATAATTCCTTCTACTTATAGGGCTTGAGATGGCTTTTTGTGTAGGTCTTTTCTCTGTCATAGCTCTGCTTTGAATTGTAACTCTTCAAGTAAAGTTGCGACTTCCTCAGACCCATTCAAAAAGGATCATAACCCTTCTTAGTTTTGGATTGAGCTTAAATATTGTGGATTTAGGCACAAAAGTTACGCCTCTCTGGGCCATCATTTTGGATGACCTTAGATCTAAGTCTACTTTTTAGCCAACATATCACTACACTCCCCCCCACCACTTCCATAGCTCGAAAATTAAGCGAAGTAATTAGTGCTATATATGAAGTCCATTTGACGCTGTCTCTTTCACTAGATGTGAGTTTTGATATAATTTGCAGACTTTTGTATTATCCTTTTGATAAGTAGATCTTTTCAAATTTTTCGAGAATTGAGTTAAAGTGTTAATTGAGAAATTTTGGCTAACCTTGGCCCTCAACAGATTGAGATAGGCAATTTTTGTAATTGCACATATGACTTCATAAGCTTATGTACATTTGACCTTCTAAAGTGAGAGGCTCACCTGATTTAGCATCGATCAGTCTTCTTGACCTTGAGAGCTTTCATCGTTTTAATATTTTCATAAGGAAGGCCTATTTGACCTTTAATAGTTTCGATAATTTTGTCCTGGTGAGTTACTTTGCCAAATTGGCTTGGCACCTCTAACTTGGAGAAACTCTGCCACTTGCAGTTTTGAGAGAAAGAGGTCTATTTGACCTAGCTCAGATTGGCCTTTTATTTTCCTTCCTTTTTCCCCACTTTTGCCTTAAAAGACTTCGCCCTTTTTTGGTTTTTCTAGGGGAAAATGTTCACTTGACCTAGTTTAGCCCAGTATGTTTAGCTTTAAGAGCTTTCACCAATTTTTGCATTATGAGGGACAAAGTGCATCTGCTGTATTTCAACTCAGCGTGTTTGGCCTTAAGAGCTTTTGTTGGTATTTTGAGGAAAAATGGTTCATTTGACCTAGTTTAGCTCGGTAAGTCTAGTCTTGAGAGATTTTATTGATGTTTTGAGGGGGAAACGGTGCATTTGACCTATTTTAGCTTAGTGCATTTGGCTTTAATAACTTTTGGGGAAAACATGCATTTGATATATTTCAACTCAGTGTATCTTGCCTCAAGACTTTTTATTGGTGTTTTTAGGAAAAACAGTGCATCTGATCTAGTTTAGCTCACTGTGTTTGGCCTTTGAGGGGAAATGGTACAACGACCTATTTCAGCTTAGCGTGTGCACCCATGAGACCTTTATTGGCATTTTAAGGGGCAACAGTGTATCTCACTTAGTTCAACTCAGTGTGTTTGGCCTTGAGAGCTTTATTGATGTTTTGAGGGGAAATGGTGCATTTGACCTAGTTTGGCTCTGCACTTTTGGCCTTAAGAGCTTCCACCAATTCCTGGTGTTTCGAGGAGGATGGCATATCTAACCTAGTTCAACTCGGCACATCTAGCATTAAGAGCTTTTACCAATAGTTGGTGTTTTTTTTTTTTTTTTGGAAGACGGTGGTGCATCTGACCTAGTTTAGCTCAATATGTCTGGCTTTAAGAGCTTTTGTCAATTTTTGGCATTTTGTGGGAAAATGGTACATTTAACCAAATTCAACTTAGCTCATCTGGCCTTAAGACTTTTCACCAATTCTTAGCAGTTTGAGGAGAAAGTGTGAATCTAACCCACTTTAGTTGGGCCATCCAACCTTTAGATGGTGACGTTTGTCACTTAGATGGGATCATCTGATCCTTGAAGCCATTGATGGGATTATTCAATCCAGGGATTTGTGGAGAATATAGAATTTGATTGTCCTATTGAATTTTTTTGAAGATTTTGGTGGATTTTAAAATAAAGTTGGAAGTTTGTTGGAAATTGGTGCTTTAAAATTTTCCATTAAGAATAAATTTGGATAGAATCCTATTCTCTTTAGCATTTTTTGAGCATTTTTAGATTTTCTTTTGTTCCTTTATTAGTTTAGGTTTTTATATTTTTTAGTTAGTTTTGGGATTAAGCACCTATTATAAGAATATACCTTTGGTCCTCTTAGTGCTATGGTCGAATAGTGTTGTAATGATCTCTTGAGATATAGACCTAATGATCTTTTGAGTAATTTAGGTCATGTTTAGATGGTGTCTTCTGTGACACCTCTGAGTTTTGATACATATTTGTTCCCGATAGAGATTGAGAAAAATATTGAAAGGATTTCCTAATGCCTCTTGTAATTCTGTTAAAAATATGGTGTCTTCATGTCTTTTGTACTCTCGTTTGTAATCTCTCTCATTGGTGTTAGTAAATTATCTCCTCTTTGTCTGGCCTTGTCTTACCTGAACCACGTAAATTCTTTTTGTCCATTTTTTTTTGTCATGTTTTCTACTCATGCTTGTTATGTTGGCTTTTTCAATTTATTGCACAACAACAAATAATAGATTGAGGCTTGAGCTCACATAACAAATTAATCAAAGAATATCTATTCCCAACATTGTAGTCCTTCTTGAAACACAATGACACTTGATCGAATTGGGACACCTTAGACATGGTTTCTTCAAGTTGAGCTCAACAAAATATATTATGAAGAAGTCAAAGGAAGTAAATTAGTGATAACAGACTTTCAGGGTATTTATTTTGCTAACTTAATCTAACATTAAGTAACATGATTATGAGTGAAAAAATGAGAGCAAATAGTACTTTAAATATGGATTAACCGAATATATGTGAAAATCATAATTGTTAAGTTATATTGAAATAATATTTAAAACTTATAAAAAAATATTCCTTCGTACATATGTACATACAATTTTCTAAAACTTTTAAGTTCATGAACTTTCTCTCGATGTAATAAAATTATTATTTTCCCAATAATTTAAAGAAAAATGTCAGCTATTCTCGTGTTCGAAGCTTTTTCCATGTGAATCCAAAATTAGATTTCTTTGCAATAAGAACATAGAATATATCGAAAACTTATCTTTTTTGGAAAAATAAAAAGGGAAAATGAGGAAACAACTTATCCCTTAAGCTAAGGTCTCTAATATCAGTGCACTAATTAAGGACAGGTTTTTAATTTTAATCACATTTATTATTGTCTAAATACGTACTTTTCAATTAGATTTCATTTGTTATAAGTTGTGGCTCTGATCATGCAATTATGCGTAAAGACAAAGGATTTGTCTAAATCACAGATAATATATTCATATCTCAGGAGGAGGGTCTACTTTGACTACTTTTAGCGGGTCTTTGCAGATATTTAAAATAATAGCCATTATACTGCAGAATAATTGAATTTTGATGAGAGAAAAATTAATAGTTGCAGTAAAAATGGTAGTTAATGACCTAAAATTAACAATTGTGATGGAAACGGCTGCTAATAGCTCAAAATCAATAAGGTCAAAACGTCATTTGATGTTGATTCGAAGTAAAAACATCTACTACGACTACATGACACTGTGGATTTTACGCAATCGCCCTTTAAAACCATGCATCATTGTTGTGGTAAATATATAATAAATGACTTTCCACCGCCACTATTTTCTATTAACATCAATTTTTAATGTGGTAATTAATTGCTTAAATTTGTCATAATGATAATAAGTCATGTTTCTAAAATTTATTTTTATAGAATAATTTTATAAAATAATTTTTTTTGGATAAAATAAAATTATGAAATTTATAAAAAATAATAATAACAATTTTATAATTAATCTAATCAAATTTTAACAAATTATTCACTTTTTAAAAAATTTATTAAAACCTTTTTATGATAGGTTATAAGCTTTTAAAAGCCAGAATGAACTGATGAATTCATCAAAACAACATCTAGATAGACAACTAGGTTGGTTGCCTGCCTACTGTTATGAATTTGCTTGTACAGTTGTATATGATTAATCCTTTTATATAAACACACTAAATATATGATGATTATTCAGCTAAAAATTACTGGAAAATAATCAGTACACTAGTACACTATATTTCATAGACAATTAAGAGGTAGCTTCACTATTTAACAAAACAATTAAAAGGAGATTTTGCTAAGCTTATTTAAAGACATACGTTTTTGAAACTGAGAAGATGTTAAAAGTTATTTTAAAAATAAATGGTTAAAATATTGATAATAACGAGATGTTAGAGCTAATTATAAGATGTTAGTAATGATAGTTTTGTATTATATTTATGATAGTTAAAATAGAAAGAGCATTTTCAAAATTTTAAAAATAAGTTAGAAAACCATTACTTTTTCTAAAAGAGACGATAAGATTCAAACATCTTACTTTGAAATCATAAAAACTTTTTTTGTTTTGTTTTTTTCAAGAAAACTGCTACAAAATACTTTTTGCCATCTTATAAACTCTTTAAACATCTTTTAAATTTAAAGAGCTTTCAAGCTCACCCAAAAATTCTCCAAGTCATAATTGGCATTTTATTTTGGAGTCAAATGTTGAATTTTAAATTTCAATTCCGACGAATTTCATCCCTTAATCCTCTAAAGGGTGTCTGAAACAAGGAATTTAATGACTAAAATGCAAAGGAAAAATTTATTGCATTAAATTACAAAGTCACATCATTTGAAGTGTGGAAAAAAAAAAAAATCTTTATCTACATTTAGATCATGGATTTCAAAATGAAAAACATAAAGAAAATTTATTTTTCCTGCTTTGAACCCGGTAACTTTTTGCTTAAATATTTATAGTTTTATCCTTTTTTATTATTTTTCTCTTAAATTCCTTGATCAAATTATAAAGTCAGCATTTTTTGTCCTAAAATTCAAGATACAAACATTGCGTTAAGACTCTACCAAAAAGGTGTGAGAATCTTTGCATATTTGTTTGAAAGAAGCAACACAAACTTGTGCTAATTCATTACAATTATTGGGCCGCGTGGATTAGATGTCGCTCCAAGTCTCTTTGGGCCGACCTAAATTTACCATAGCCCAAATGTCATATCTGGGGGCTAAATAACTAATTCTAAGAAAATTAGACAGTGTGTCATATGTTTTGGGTGTACTAGTTAATAATTTTAAGAAAATTGTGTTTTGAAAGTGAATTATGGAACAATGATAGTGCCATTGAGAATGTGGTGGATTTTTTTTTTTTTTTTAATAAATAAAAGGCTAGTACAAGAGATTTCGATGTGGCTAATCCAACAAAGTTAATCCAATCACTTGGGCTAAGCACAATTTAATCACCACAGTCCTATCAGTACACCAATCAATAAAGTCTTATTTCTCATCAGATTAGCATTATGGGTCAACCGTTACCAGGCCATAATACACCCACAATATGTGGCGAACTTTACATCCTCTGTGACATTTGAACTTAGGTATTTAAAATGAAAGTGATGAAATTTCACACTAGATTACCATGTTGGCATGTTGGTGGTGTTTTGCCATCGATGTAATACCCAAAAAAGAAGAGAGGAAAAAAAAAAGGGTCAAAGAGGAGGAGGAATTGTTTTTGGAAAAAGTAAATTACATATTTAGTGGAAACATGATGGCGACCACTCTATGAAATTTGATCATCCACTCACTCCTTTTCAAGGAAAAGTTTGAAACATTAGTATTGGTGTTTGATTTTATTTTCAATTTTTATATTTTTTAAAATTTAAAATTAGGAATGATACGATGTTCTTTTATTGGTTTTGTTTGATGAAAATGTGTTTGGATCAGTGATGTAAATGTCAATTTTTTGGTAAAGATAATATTTTATGTGGTAATAAGAATGATAATGAAAATAATATATATGTATATATATATATATATATATTTTAATTTATTGATAGTCACATTGCTTATTTTATGTCTCTTCATTCAAAGCATGTTGGGGATTTGTTACTTAATTTAATTTATAAGAATAGGTAAAATATTGATTAATTATTAATTAATGTAATTTTTTAAATTATAGAATGTGAGTCTACTTAACAAGACACGTTTATAAAATTCAAAGTGAAATTTTCAGGCATAGAATTAAAGAATTATATTTTTGTATAAAATTGAACACAACGAATGTGTTGTTACCTTTTGTAATATATGAAATATAAAAATAACAATTGAAAAAAGGGGG
>JACFYI010001315.1:48471-70952 GCA_014898755.1 Handroanthus guayacan | reverse complement strand
AAAATAAAAACAACAACAACAAAAACAGACATGAGTCATGCATTTCCAAGTAGGCACAGAAAATGTTTTTATTGCAGTATGAGAGAGTCACAATTTTTAAATTATTTCCAAGTCTGCATTTCCTTTGCTGAGACTCTTTTTTTATTTTTTTTAACTATTATTGGAATATTTCTCAAAAAAAAAAATATTATTGGAATAATTATATTAGTGATTTAATTTGCCAGCTACATCACAATCAAAGGTCAATTATGCAGAATATTTCATACAATTCAATGTGAATTATCCTAATTAATAGATAATACTTTTTTATTCTTCTTAAAGTTGGATAATTATGTAACATGCTTTACACACACACACACACATATATATATTAATGAATGTCATGCTTTGTGTTCTTCCGCTTATAATCAATCTTTTGTTTCATATGCTATCGCTATCATTTCCTTTTCTAAGTAAACATGTACATTCTCAATCGTGTCGTGTTGTCCATATAAATTGACCAAAATTACTTATCTATCATGCCTTTTTCTTCTTTTTCTCTAACTATTTGGAGATGAAGAAATTATAGGTGATTTATCCTAGCATCATTTCGAAGACCAGTGATTAAAGATAATTATCCTATTAAAATATTGAGATAATTATCCTAAGAAAAATATCACTAGCTAACAATCCCATAGTAGGCTTGGTATTATTATCCTAATCCTACTTTCCTACACAAAACACTTTATCAACCCTATAAGCCAATTAATTGATGATACACTGAATAACTCATATAACATGGAATAAGGATGAAACCTAATATCAAGTGTAATCTATTTTTAGGAGGTGAGGGAGAGTGTAAACTCTCAGTCTTAAATTTAAGGTCTCATTTGATTTCATTGATTAGGATAGTTAAGGCCCCAATCTCTAGAGCGGCCTATTTGATTACTCCAATTAGATTGATTGGCTGGTCCGACACTAGCGCCTGCCTAATCCTATTTATTAAATTAGCTAGGGTTGACAATTTTAGGAGAGAGGATGAGATCAGGCTATGCAGTTGACAAGACACCCATGATATTTTTTTGTTATTAGAACATTACTCTTCCATATTGGCATTTTACTTGATTATCTTCCAAATCCTCTTATTCATTTCAATGAACTTTCAGGCTATAGGGCATGGTATTCATTTTATTGAAGGATGATATTCCCAAGCCCTCTGCAACTTATAGAAAAATCTTTGGGGTTGACTATATTATGTGAGCATTAGGTCTAGACCCATATTGTAACAAATCTTTGTTTCACATTGATTAAGGAGGACTCCTTGGACCATCTTATATAGTGGCATCTTCCCAAAGGGGTATTCGAGTAACAACCTACTGGTGCCTAGGGGTGTGACCCGCGTGTCCACTAAGGACTAAGGTATGGTCGGTCCAAGAAGAGGCCCATTCCACACAAGGGTATGTGTGCTTTAGGTGGTGGATAATATATCAAGTCTCTGCCCCATATTGGTTGGGAAAAACTGCTTGGATCATCTTATTTAGTGGGATATTCATCCACTTTCTAACCGATTTCCCGGGGACGAATTGAGCCTATGACACCTATCTAGCTTAGTTTCCCTATTTAATTATTTCTCTTAAATCTTGCAAATTATTTACATCGGTTATTATTTGACTTAGTCATATATGAATAATTATTTGTTTGTGGTCAAGGAATGCATTGCGTGGTGTGATATTATTTATCCTAACGTTCCAAAACTTTATTTGCTAATTAGATTTTTTGAAGAGCATAAGATCAATGCGATAGCGTAATTTCTAAATGGCAGATACGTACCTTATAATGCAAACGGATTTGGAGTGAACTGATATAGGGAATGTTGTAAATCATAGAAAATGTCTGCTAAAGATTTAGGGAATGGAAGATATAGGTCCCACGTGCATCTGATTGGTGAAAAAGCAAACGAAAAGGGGACAACATTATAAGGGATGGGGGATCGACACTCTTCAAGGGGTTTGGTAAAGCTTTCCCAAGAGCTGTGTTGGTCGTCGTGCCTGAAAAGGTTTTTGCATGAATCAATAAGAAGTTGGTTGAGCATGCCTATGGTGAGATATTGATGTGCCTTACTCACATAAAGTATTTCTACATAAATGATATCTCACATTTAAATTAATTTCATAGTTAGTTGTTATTTTCACAATAGGTCATTGTATGATATGCATGATTCACATACACGCTTATATAAATTTTTGACGAAAAAGCATCCAAAAGATTAAGCTTTTGAATATAAAATAACTTTTCTTTAATCTTTTAATTCAAAAGAAAAATATCACTATTAAAGCTTTACTGATGTCATTCTTTTCATATTAAAAAAAAAAAAAAATCTATAGTCGGACAAAAGTTGTTTTTCTTTCTTTTTTTTTTTAATTTATTTAATTGGACAAATGTGTATACGTAATCTTAAATAGTTGGGTCAGATCCAAATTTAATATCAATTATACAAAATTCGATCTTTAAGTGAACTTTAATTTGAAAAGAATGTATTCTTTTCCAGGTGAGTCAACTCGAAATCCATAAAATCATAGAATAAGTGTCATTGCTTTCTGGGATAATTACACATTTTCATTCGAACCATGGTCATTTATATACTTCACTTATCAAACTTTTTTTGACTCAATCGGCCAGTTGAACTTTTAGAAAAGTTGCACTTTACCATATCAACCTTTTTCCAGTTGAATATTTGCAAATATCTATCCCCATACAAGTGTTGATTAGAACTTAAAGAATATTTTGGTTCAAATGGATATAACACCTTTTAAGTTGTAGTCGGCATTTGAATCGAGATGGAATATTTTCAAACATTCCAATTCATTTTTGGTGAAATTTTGCAAATATTATGTTCCAATTTGAATGCCAATTATAATTTAAAAGATATATTTTGGTCTTTTAAATGGATGAAAGACCCTTTAAGTTGTAACTGGTATTCAAAATCAAGACGGAATATTTACATATATTGTACTAGATATGAGTTAATATGGTAAATTGCAACTTTTATAAAAACTTAGATAGTCAATTGAGTTTGCAAAAAGTTTGGTGAGTAAGGTGTAAAAATGATATTAATCCCTTTATTTTTTTGCATTTGACACACATTAAAAAACTTTACTAGTGCTCTTATTTATTAAAATACGAAAAAAAGAAAAGCAAATCTACAGCTGGGTAACATATTCTGTAGTAGATTGACCACTGAAGATCTTGTATATTGTCAAGAGAGGATTCCAATCAGATACTTTTTACTCTAAGAATGCTCCGATTCATTACCTAATTCTTGTTCTAAAAGAATGTTTTTATTTCTTAGGCACTTTTGCTCAAAATTGATAAAGATATAACTAAAACTATTTTTAGTTATTTTTTTAGTTTGTCATGATAATAATGTCATAAAATATTTATCAATGAAGATAATTTACTAGTACATTGGTTAGAGATTTTAGTAGTAGAAACCAATTAAGTTTGATTCATAACCAAATCTTTACATTAGAAAACTGTTTTCTTTTTTAGGAGCCACATTAAATCAAAATCGATAAAGATAGGATCATAAAAACTATTTTTAATTATTTTTCTCATTTGACACATAAATATTATTGTAAAAACTTTAGTTATGCAATTCTATGTAAATCATAACAGAATATATTTCAATATTTATTAAAACAAGGTCCAATTCAATGGAGCAAAGATACATGCAAACCTATTCTTCATTAGGCTACAACACATTTTGGTGCAGCGCATCTCAACATATAATTTATATCCATTTGTACAATGCATTTTTATATTAAGTATTCCTTTTATATGAGATATATTTCACCATAGAATAGTCTAAGTTGATTATCTTAAGAGGTGGCTTTGCGAGATGATCACACAATGCACCGGAATAAAAGGACCAAGAAGGAAGTCGAGTTTGTGCGCTCAAAGGATTTGAGTGAATTGTGATCGGAAAGATGGGAGGCCATAGTTGGACGAGATTAATGAAGAAAGTAGGATGCAATTGTCTCAACAAGACAATTTCATCCTACTAATTAAAATGACCAAATTATTTTGCTAGCACTATTTCATACTACAATGATTCATTTCAAGTGAAATTTATGACATTTTGGATTTCAAATTCTATTTTTGGTTCTAAAAAAAAATGAAATATTTTAAAATATGATTTAGTTGGGAAATTTTCAAAATGTTATGCTTATTTTTCAAAATACCAAATGGTGAATAAGAGTGAACAATTAGTTTCAATTTAAATGTGTATCTTATGGTTAATACCAGAAAATTGGTAGAAACTAACAGTCGAAATAAAATTTTGCTTAAATTTGATTAGCAATCAATAACAATCGATGAGCAAAGTTAAATTAGTTGAAGCCAACGAATAGTTAATGTTAGTTGAAGAAGAGTAGCCAAATTCCATCAACAGCTAAGGTGCCCACTCGATAAATGTGAATCTGGGACCAAATGTAAGAGGAGTTCCAAACATTGATGATTTTAAGATGAATTTTCATGAACAACAGATATAACAGTCAAAAGAATTTAAATTATCCAAGAATAAAAAGGTACATAAAAACGTAAGCAACATCCACTAAACGGAACAGTAATAAATTTGACAAGCTAGTTAGCAGTTGCAAAGCTGACCAAGTCCATTAGTAGTTGAGAAAAGACTGAGTCTAAAATCTAGGGATTGAGCTGAAAAGAAATGTTGCAAATTGAAGTGCGGTTAGAAGATGAAAGAAAGTGGATTTAATCCACTATTGACTATATTGGAATACTATGGATAGGAAATTTGATGAGAATCTCAAGATACACATGAACATCCACATAATCTTTATGTGTAGTTTCCCACTTCTAACTTTTAAATCTATACAATCTTTAATTTCTGACACAATTGTTAATTTTTTTATCTCATTTTAATCAGAATTTCTAACATGTTCTTTTTTCAAAGATTGTGTTCTATTTCTCAAGTATTACCCATTCCAAAAATATTACATCAAAAGATCAAAATTTTCTAAATAAAATCTATTCATACGTTACTCTGAGAATTTTAAAATAAAAGTAAAATTTCCTTTTAATTAAACGAACTCAATTTGAAAATGAATCAGCAAGCTGAACCGATCGAATTCAAACGATTACTAGCTAGTTGTAAATTTTTACCCGCGACACTTATAATTCGAAGAATGCAAAGAATAGATTTCAGGACTCAAATCCAAGTCCAACCCTATTTCTGATTGATTGACCCATCTCTATTTAGATGGAAATTATAAAAATCATGGATTAATTAATTTAGTAAAAGTTTGTCTTAGGAGTATTAAATAAAAGCAAAATCTTGACCGTGAAAGGGGTTTTCCTCTTGCCAAGTTCGTCGACCTCATTTTGGGAAAAGAAGAAATAGAACAATACTCACAGACCCCTTTTCCTCTCCTGCAGGCCCATATCCCCCAGTGACTCCTCCACAGCCTTTCCTCCTCCTCCGCCGTTCTTGTCCGCCGTGGAACCTTTTTTCGATCATCGGCTTTCAAGTCTTTAATTTCGCTTCAATTGGCCCTAGCCGTTTAGCCTTCCTCTCCGGCTTGCCGGTGGACGCATCGGCTTGGGCTGACTCCTCATCTAGTTGGGAATTCTACTGCCGCAGGCACCAGACAAGGCAATTCTCCGGTCCTTGCTTTTATTTTTTAATTTATTTGTTGACTTTTTCCTACGCTGTCTGGCATGTTCAATCGCGATCATTTTGTCTAACAATGATTTTCCTTAGTATTGTTTTGACTTACGGACGTATGTAGATTATTCACTGTCTGGAATGATTATGTATTGTCCGACCTTCTGAACTCTTATCATTGCCGACATCGAGTTACTGCAATTTTGTTTCTAGATTCAAGTTTTCTCATTTGTTTTTCTTCAATCTCATTTGGCTTGCGGTTCGATTTTGTAATTTAATGCGCTTTAATCTGCTCTTTTTAGTTTCAGCATTCTGGCTCCTGCTCAATTGGCTCTCTCGGCTATCATTTGCCAGGTAATATTTTGCATTTTTGGTACAGAATCTCGTTTTAAATCAGGGATGTTACATTTACTAAATGTCTAGAAACTATAAAATTTCTTTTCTTTTTTTTTTTTTTTATATTTTTTGGAGAAAAATATTATCTGCAAATCATTGAATAATGGGCATTTTGATTGTTTCATTAAGGACAAGTTCCCTTCTTTGATCTTATACTTGTAAGCACCATTAGATGCTCCTCAAGCAATTTTTGGTTGCCTGACTGTAGCTTTTCAAAGAAAGTTATATATAAGTGCAGTGTCCTAGAGAGGGAAAAAGGCTAAGAAATCACTCTTTGTAACCCTTGCATTTCTGTCTTTAAATACCAGATGCACGGTTACTGAAAACAATGTAAGAAACCTTATCTCTAGAATTCAACTTGGTTTATTGTGTTCATTTGATGTTATGATAAATTAGTGTTCATTTGATGTTATGATAAACTAACTTTCTTTTTGATAGCTGTGTCAATATATGGGTGTTGGTGCTGGTTACTTCTTGCTGAAAGATTTTGAAGTGCAGAAACAAATTGTCTTTTCTCCGATGAGATGCTTGCCATGCTGTGCACATAACCATTAAGATATCTTGCATCTCAGTACCATATGCTCTTTGCTGATCTTGTAATTACACTGCCTCTCCACAATTAGGTTTTTGTGAAGATATAGGAATGTGGGAGCTTAACATCTTTAGTTTGACTTTTGCCATACAAAGTAATGGTTAACAAGACATGGCGGTTGAATCATCTAATTTAGATGAATATCCTTTTGGATTAAATCATTATTTTGGGAAAACTAGCATGTTCGACTGACATTCTGGAAACAGAAATGGAGGGAAAAAGGAGCAGGTAGTGTAGTGGGAGGGATTATGTTTTTGTTGCGTGCATAGAGGAGATGAAAAGGGAATCAATTAGGATTAGAGCTATTGATAATATAGAGAATCGACTGGAGAGATGCTTTAAAATTCTGATGTTAGAGAAAAAACCCAATAGAATGATTAGTATCTGTTAGATACTTGGGTTTATAAGGCCTACTACATTTGCTTTTGACATTCCACTCATTTTTAAGATGACAGTAGTAAATCATGTACATATGAATTACCTAAACACCATATAATTCTTCCCTCAGGCTGGAGCATGCATTGCTTCGGTCTGGGTACTTATACAATTATACAACCAAATAGAAAATGTTGAGAAACCTACAGGTCACAGAACCTATCTGGTATGGAAAAGACAACAAACCAACTAAAAATATCACAACAAAACAATCAATACTTGGTATAATAGCAACAATGGTTGACAACCAATAGCAAGTCTCTCAACTTTCTGCTGTAAACTACTGAGTACTGAAACCAACTAGGATCCATAAAGTGCAACAAAACCACAAAACCAAGAACATTAATAGACTCATTACTCAGCCCCTCTAGGTTGTTCCATGCCAATTGTTATTATCATTGTTGTTGTTGTTGTTGTTGTTGTTGTTGTTGTTGTTGTTGTGTATATATATATATATTTATTTTGTAAATTGACCGGAGTGAAGTTGGCTGACAAGGTTGCATTCAGTGCTACTTTATATTTTATTTATTTATTTATGTATATATGTATGTGAATTAATATTGAGAGTAAGTAATCAGGAGGATTATGGTGTGAAGGCCCAGCAAGCATAAAGCTGCAGTGCATATACAGGCTCTTCTTTGGTCATTCATCATTGGCTTCTGTAAAGAACTATATCCCATTTTACTTGAATATATTGGGACCGTGAAAATAATTTGACTAGTTACCTATGATTAAGGACAAGCGGACCACTTAGTTCCACGTACCTAGATTTGGCCCAATGTCATAGTATCTGAAAGTTGGACTGACAAGAAAAAAATATAAACATGTTCAGGAATATATGGCTCTATAGCGTGCTTTATCCATTGTTCTTGTTTGTACTTTCTTCATTTGAAAAGTTAATAGTATTTGTTGTAATTAATGCATAAGATAGTACTAGAGGCTTAAGTGAACATATTATCAAGAGGAATAGGGCTTTGTGTTTCTGTAGTATTTATTATAATCGCAATTGTGCCTCAGGGATCATCGTGATGCACCGTGTAGGCAGTGGAGGAAACACATCTAATTCAGGCCGTACTCGCAAAGAAAAGAGGTTGACATATGTATTAAATGATGCAGACAATACAAAGGTGATACTTCATTTTAATTCAAATGTATATTCACTGTAGTTCATTTTTGTTGATGAGGAAAGCTAAATGATTGTGTGCTGTGTGATATTTCACCTACAAGTAACCCACTTCTTTAATTATTGCTGCTTGTTGCACTCTCAACAGGAGAGCACTACTAAGAGCTACTTTGTTTTCTTGATTGTCCAATTCTTATAAAGCTCGGATTGCAAGACTGATTCAATCTGAACAATTACTATTAGGAATGCACAACTTATTTTTATTTTGACCAAAATCTAGTGGTTGACATTGTAGCGCTGCAGTTATGTATCTTGCATTGGCTTAAGATGAATTCTGATTTTATTTGGTTGCATTAATCATTCTCTATTCTGCTTCTCGCAAAGGAAAATTTGATTAAAGCATAATTGCAGAATGTTTGTCTTGATTTCAAGGAGATTTTATATCAAGGGATAGATTTACTACATGTACATGTCTTGTGAGATGAATGCAACATACCCTCTTGCCATGGATTTTTAGGAAAATATAATTTCTTATTGGTTCTGTGGATTATTATGACAAACTTTGTGACCAAACTGGACTCGATTTTCCATCATCTTGTTTATATTACTGATATATCCGCATGACGAATAAACAATACACCACACTTATTAAATTTGCTGTTATCATGATGGTATGATGTACTCACCATTACTACATAATGTCTGCATGAAATGATAATTCCTTATGCTACCTAATATAAGTATATTCTTTATTTGCAGCACTGTGCTGGCATAAACTGCTTGGCTGCATTGAAGTCACCAGGGGCAGATGGATGTGATTACCTCTTCACTGGTAGCCGTGATGGCACATTAAAGAGATGGGCATTATCTGAACATAGTGCTACTTTCTCTGCTACATATGAGTCTCATGTTGATTGGGTACCAATTATTCTCAACTTTGGTTAAGTCATTTGCATACCTTGTTTTTAATGTTTCTTTGATGGTAATGTTGCCTGCTCCTATCATAAAGAAACTTTAATCATGTATGGCAGGCAGATATGATATTGTCAACATTTTATGCATTACCTTCCTTATGTAGAGGTTTTGATGCGTAGCATAGTGAACTTGGTATTGCTTAAAATTAATTACTTGAATGATGATCTGGGATTATTACACGCTAAGTTTGGAAGATCTATTTCAACAAGAAGCTCTTGTAGGAAATGGTTCCAATAAGCATAGCAATGATTTTCTAGATTAGGATTTTAGATTTTCATAAAAAATGTAGCTCATAAGTTCATAGCTTTTAGTTCTTTTCTGTATGGTACGCTTCTTAGACATTTATTTTGGAAAATGTTGGATGGGCAGGTCAATGATGCTGTTCTTACAGGTGGTAACACATTAGTTTCTTGCTCCTCAGATGCCACTGTCAAGGTTGGTGTACTTCTCATTTCTGCATTGATATGCATCTATCTTTGCTCTTAATTAACTTTTCTTGTATGTGATGATAATATTAGGTATGGAATAGCTTGTCTGATGGAACATGTATCAGGACGTTTCGTCAACATTCTGACTATGTCACTTGCCTTGCAGCAGCAGATAAAAATGTAATCTTTCTTCAACATATGTTCTCAAATGTTTTAAGTTTCGACCTCATGTCTAGCACATGGGGGTGTGCCCAAGGTTGTCTTTCATCAGTTTCTGATCTTTCTGTATTGTGCTCTATAGAGCAATTTCCTTGCCTCTGGTGGCCTTGGTGGCGAGGTTTTCATATGGGATCTTGAAGCTGCACTCACTCCCCTTTCCAAATCACATGATGCAAATGGTGATGATTGTTCAACTAGTACTAATGGTTTGGGGTCATCATTGCCGAATACAAGTCTTCGGCCTATCAGTTCAAGCAATAACATTTCTGTGCATCCCACCCAAAATCAAGGCTACGGTCCTATTGCAGCAAAAGGCCATAAAGAGTCAGTTTATGCATTGGCGACAAATGACAGGGGAACTCTTCTTGTTTCCGGTGGAACTGAGAAGGTATTTTCTAGCAGTTTCACTGGTTTTTTGATTGATTGATTAACTGTCAGTGTTAATTGATGCTAAAGGATCTGTGTACAGATTCTTCTACTTATTTATATTTTCTTTTTATGTTGTTCATTTCTGATGCTTATCCTAATCACTGTGTTGCTCTGTAACAATCTGTAATTGCTCCATCGTTGCTCCATTGTTGCACTGTGAATTTCTTGTAGGTTGTGCGTGTTTGGGACCCAAGAACTGGTTCTAAAACCATGAAGCTTAGAGGGCACACTGATAATATTAGAGCACTACTGTTGGATTCTACTGGCAGGTTTGTTGGACAGGTTTCTGTAAATTTATTCTCTTAAAGGGACCTTCATCACATTGAATTTTACATCCTATCTCCCAATATTTATGTGGACAGAAGTGAAAAAAATATGCTAAATCTAGTAGTTCTTAAAAATGTTGGATCAGAATGGATGTGCATGCTTAGGTTAAGCTAATATCACACCAACAGAAGAGTTCACGTTTAGCAAGAAAACCTGAGAGTTGATTGTTTTTGTTTGTCAAAACAATATTATGTTAATTGTGCTGAGCCCTATTAGAAATCATTAACATGCCTGGATTGGTGCAACTTGAGTTTAAATATTTGGTTTATTCTAGTTGCTAGTTAAATTCAGATATCCCTCAGTGATTCTGCTATTGTTCCTTATCTTTTATCTGGGATGAAAAATGGCTTGCACGAACTCCACACCTCATGGCCCCAAAAATACGAGATAGGGAGAGAGGGCTAGTGGAGAAAGTACATTTATATTCTAGATTAACTGAAAAGGTACATTTTGTATACAGCTAACTTATTGGTGGTCTGTGTCTCATGCAGCTAAGACCTTTTCCAGTTACATTTTACCTCCACTATCCATGGTGGATCCTGTGCATTTTCTGTTATTTCTGTTTTCCTTTCAAAATGTTGTACTGCATAACTAATGGTTCTCTTCTAAAATCTGCAGATATTGCTTATCTGGGTCCTCTGATTCTATGATTAGGTACGGACTGTTAGCATATCCAATTACCACAGCAAACATCAAATGAAGAAATAAAGTATCTTAAATCCATGTGGTGCCTTACATGACTTTTGCTGTTCCCTAAAAGCATCTACTTTGTTAATTCATTATGATGAACTCCAAGTTTAGTTTCTGGCTTCGGGACCACTTTCTGTTAGATTGGAACTAGCTTTCCAGTGAGTTTGGAGCATGTGATTTGAGATGGATGATATACAAATTTTTAAGCTTTTCAACAATTTTGTAATAAATATGAATACATTAAGAAGGAAATGTGAAATTTTAGCCATACTCGTAGATTTTTGCGACCGCATCTGAATAAGGTCTTTGTTCCTGGTCTATTGTCTTCTGCTGTCATTTAAATTTATAGGTAAGAGATTTTCTTGCCTATTATTCAAAACGCAAGCATTTTGGTTATAAGTTGTCAAATGTTTCCTGCTGAATAAATCATTTCATGAAAGCATTAAGTTCTATATTATCTTTTCACAATTTTTTCTAACAATGAATATGAGAATTGTTATTTCGTTGATAACTCTTGATTGTATTATGCATGCTTTTGATTATTTTTGCTGGAAACTCCATAGGTTGTGGGATCTTGCTCAGCAGCGATGCATTCATTCATATGCTGTGCACACGGACTCTGTCTGGGCACTTGCCAGCACCCCAACATTTAGTCATGTTTATAGTGGTGGAAGGGATTCTTCTGTGAGTGCAGCTTTACAACTTCACCTATAATTTCTGCAGCCCCCTCCATTTTTCTGATTTTGATCATCTTAAAACTGACCTTCATTTGTACTTTTAGTTGTATTTGACAGATTTGGCAACAAGAGAAAGCGTATTGCTATGTGCAAAAGATCATCCTATATTGCAATTAGCATTGCATGATGATAGTATATGGGTTGCCACAACAGATTCTTCTGTCCATAGATGGCCAGCTGAAGCACATAATCCTTTGAAACTATTCCAAAGAGGTGGTTCATTTTTAGCTGGCAACTTGTCATTTTCACGAGCAAGGGTTTCACTGGAAGGCTCTACGCCCGTGAGTTACATATGCTCTTTCTTGTGCTTCTGATGCAAAGTTTTCAACTATGAGTCATCCAACATAAACTTTCTCTAAATTGTGCGCTTCCTTTTCAAAATTGCCACCTCCTTCTTTGACTGAGTGAAGCTTATGCCTTTTTTTTCTATTTTGTTCCTCTTGGCATATTTTCAATTTGTATAATAGTTGTTCTTCATTGAACCTTTACATCTTCTGAATGTTTAGTGATCAAGATCCACAAGTGATGGGAAATTGGTATATTAAGTGAGTCCATTAATATAGTCTCTACATGTTCCTGTTGATCTAAGAACTTAGTATGTTGGAATCCCTTTCTCGTTATGTGTTATTGTTTCTTTTTGGTTTCTAATTGAAGTTGTTCTGCTTCAATTTGTTACATTTCATTCTGATTGATGGATGTTATTTTACACCATTCTGTGGGTTTTCTGATGAAAATTAGTAGGATCTCCGGCAGAGTAAGCAATTGACTAACTAATATTTCTTTAGGTACCTGTTTATATAGAACCGTCTTGTAGCATTCCTGGAACCTCGGCTATAGTGAAACATGAGATTTTAAATAATAGAAGACACATTCTGACTAAGGTACTTGACAGTGTTTCCCTTTGTTCTCCCATCCATAACTTGTCTTCTTCAATTTTTCATTAATATTGCTTGTTTTGCAAATTTTGTTTTTCTAACCTTATTTTTCGATCCTACATATTCAGGACACCAACGGTACTGTGAAGTTATGGGAAATTACAAGAGGTGTGGTTATCGAAAACTATGGAGAGGTCAGTGATGTTCTTTGGACTTATAATTTATGCGTGTGGCAGTTTCTCTGGGAAGACAGGATGGGAATAGCTTGCTTATAATATGCCATCATTTTGTGTGCGTGTGTGTTATCATAGGAAGTTTGCCTAGTTGTCATGCTTCCTATTTGCTTTTTGTTCACAGATTTCATTTGAGAAGAAGAAAGAAGAATTGTTTGAGATGGTATGTACTTCTATCTTATGTTAGCATGTCCCATATCGTCTTCTGTATCCATTGACTTATTCTGCTTATTCAGGTGAGCATTCCTGCATGGTTCACAGTAGATACAAGGCTTGGGAGTTTGTCAGTGCACTTAGACACGCCACAATGCTTTTCCGCTGAGATGTACTCTGCGGATCTATGCATTGCAGGGAAACCTGAGGATGACAAGGTATTTTCTACTATGACTATCTTTTGCTTACTTCCTCTGTAAAAATCCGCTCTCAATGAAGTTCTTTGATCTTTCCTTCTATTCTAGTTGTAATATTTACCTATTTGTTTTAAGTCTAAATATTTTAACTAGGAGTAAATCTCACCCTATCTTTAATTTGCATTAATGCCTTTGCATTTGGAGTCAACATTCCTCTGCCCTATCACTGCATTTGGTTTAGTTGGATCATTTTGAATTTTGCTAATAACACCTTTGTGCAGGTCTTGTCCTAGCCGTGATGATAAATTATGTACATGAAGGCTTTTCTAAGCTCTTATCGTTTTTGTATTTTATATGACCCTATCTTTGCAAGTTGAGTATAGTTGATCATCATAAATATGCAGGTTAATTTGGCAAGAGAAACCCTTAAAGGGTTGTTAGCACATTGGTTAACAAAACGAAGGCAGAGATTTGGATCTCAGACCTCAGGAAATGGAGAAATTCTATCTGGAAAGGATATAACTACAAGGACGTTAACCCTATCTCGGGTTGAAATGGATGGTAATTCAGAAAATGATTCTGCAGTATATCCACCCTTTGAATTTTCAGCAGCCTCCCCTCCTTCCATTGTTACTGAAGGTTCTCAGGGAGGTCCATGGAGAAAGAAAATTACTGACCTAGATGGAACTGAAGACGAGAAAGATTTCCCATGGTGGGTTCTTGAATGTGTTCTAAATAATCGCCTGCCTCCAAGGGAAAATACCAAGTAATTTCCAGCCAATTTCCCCTTCTTCCTTGAATTGGTTTTTGTCTTGCATTTTGTTGAGCTTTGAATGCTAGGAAGTTGTGCCATCATTCTTGTTCTAGGCAACCTCAGATGTCTGTTAAAGAGTGATAAGGAACTTTCTTAAGCTGTATGGCCTTTGGTCTTAAACCTTATCCTCATTGTTGTGCACATGCATTTCGTTGAAACACAATAAACTACACAGAGGTGCTCCTTTTTCACATTTGATAAGTTAACTACTTGCTTTTGATTCCCTGACTTTTTGCTGATAGTATTTCTGTGCACTTGTTTTATACCTGATTTTGCATCCATTTTTCAGATCTTTTTGTAGTTGCCTTCTCCTAGATTTTGTCTAATGCATAAACACTGGTAGGTCTTCCCATCAATTATTCCAGCATTAGGTCCCTTATACTGGGGTATTTTAACAAAGCAATCCAAGGGTGATATCTCACGAATGTTGTAAAATAAGCTGAGAAGGCCATTCTAAGTTTTCGATTTCAACTAGTCAAAGGCTGAAAAGACTCAGGCTATCCATGCACTTGAGTGAACTTTTTTGTTTCGTATGATGGTGTACAGAACTTTTTTTTTTTAACAGTGAGCAGAAAAAATTGAACACCTCTAGTTTCTGTTGTTTCTCTTGTTTTCTGGGACTTACTCTTTCTGGAATGTTAATTCCCTGTAATTTTCCCTTATTGCAGATGTAGCTTCTATTTGCACCCATGTGAGGGCTCTACTGTACAGATAATTACACAAGGAAAACTCAGTGCTCCTCGCATTTTGAGAATACATAAGGTAAGAATTTACACTTTGTACCTAAAGGCTGGTTAGTGAAATAGCATTAACACATGCAGAGATGGTTAGTTGGCTACCTTTTCATTTTTTAAATAAAAAGAAATACGTTGAGTTTAGGCCCTGGGCGCTTATCTGGATTTGTATCTCAATGTTGGCAATAAAATATTGAGGTTTTTTGCCTTCAGGTAATTTGCATATGATGACAACCTGACAATTATGTTCTGAAACTCATTACAGCTCATGCATCTTATTCTGACAAGCAAATATATTGTGACAATTTTTATATTCATGGATTCTATGTGGGTCTTCCAATATTGCCAACATTCCTTTTACGTATACTAAATAATAAGGCAAATGAAAAATACCACCTACCCTTCGTGTGAAGTTTTGAATTCAGTTCTTTGATTTGATGCCCTGCCTCTGAAGATTCGTTCTAGATAAGTACTTAGCATGGGATGCAAATCCTTATTTACTGCCTGCTGGTGCTGAAGAAGAAAATCAACATTTAAATAATTATGGCATGATCGGGACTATGAAAAAAGCAAATCAAAATTGATTCCAGACTAACTGAAAGAAGGCTAATAGGTCCTGCCAGCAGCTCTTCATCTGGTGTCCTGCTGCTTTATGTTTCTTTCCTATAAACAATAGCTCAATTAGAAAATGTTGCAGCAGGCTCATCAATTTGATGGTTGCTCTACTCTGTTTCTATAGGTGATCAACTATGTAATAGAAAAGATGGTTCTTGATAAGCCAATGGATAGTGTGAATGCTGATGGAACTTTTGCTCCAACTATGCCTGGAAGTCAGATTTCACATCCAGTTGGTGGAGATGGTTCTGTTCGTTCTGGACTGAAACCTTGGCCGAAACTTAAGCCTAATATAGAGATCCTGTGCAATAACCAGGTAAGTTATGCTTGATCTACTGGGTTTTTTTTCTGTGATAAAGCCACTCATACCTATCTCAAGAAAATTAATCTTTGAACCTCTTTTCATTCTGGTTTAATGGAACAAACAAAATGAAGCTTGGACTATGTTTTTGTTGTAAATGCTATACAATTGAAAGGCTGCTCTACCCATCGTTCTTCTTCGATGACCTTTGAATCCTTAATGGACTTTTATATTTACAGCGCTTGAAATATCAAAAAAGTTCACTGGTTCAGCTCTATTTTTCTTTCATTTGTTGAAAATCATTTTCTTTTTTTCTTTTCATCAGCTGCTACTGAAAAAGTGTTAATAGTTCAGAGAAGAATCTGTACTGTTTCTATTCCCTGTCTCTTGTAAACCTCTCATGAACTGATAGAACTCCAGGAATAGGACTTTGTCACCTCCCATAAAATACATTTTAGTGCTCTCGTATTGCTTTCATTTGGATTATTTCTCTTTTAGTTCATTGGTATAACTGGACCTTTTCTAATTCTGTTCTGTGTAGTAAAACATTTTTGGATTGTGTGTCCTCTTGCGTTGTATATTGATGAAGTGCGTAATCTGTTTGCCTCTTTGAGTTAAAACTTCTCTTGTGATTCTCTAGGTACTGCCTCCAGACATGAGCTTAGCCACTGTCCGGGCATACATATGGAAGAAACATGAGGATCTTATCCTTAACTACAGAATCGGGCAGGGCAGGTGATGGAAGACATTTCGAAGGTGATAATGCATTCTTTGGTTTATGCTAGTTATCCTGTATTCATTCTCTAGGCATTTTCAATATTCTGCTTCGCCCATTTCTGGTTTTGAGTAAATTGTCTTTATGCTGAAACACTGGCAATCAACGTTTCAGTTTGAGCACAATTTCTGTTGCTTATCCCATGCAGGGCTGACGTTGGCTGTGGTAGTTAAGTTATTTGTGCATGTAAATACTCAGTCTGCATCTTCACATGCTGATTGATGCTATTGTAAAACTATCTGGCCCATCTGTTGAATCCGGGAAACCAAGCAATGGCTGAAAGATGAACATCCACAATTCGTAAAGAATACTGATGGGAGGTCCCTGACTTCAAATGGGACGTCAGATGGCGTAGTTTTGAGACGAATTTGCATCGGGGACTTTTCCAAGAACAATCAATCAGGGGATGCATAAGGATTGTATATTTAGAAAGGTACACTTTTGTGAAGGTGAATGGTTTTTCAGAAGAAATAATGGCCTCTTTACTAATTAAGTTATTTAATTGATACTGTTGTTAATTATTTGAATTTTTATGTTGTAATTTATCCTATTGGTTCAACCTAAGAAGGCATTTTCTTACATAGAATCATAGAAATTAATACACCTCATTGAAGACTCGATTGGATTTCCAGATGCGTAGGTGTGATAATAGGCTGATAAAAGAGTGTAGCTTTGTAGTTAGATTTCATCTGACAAAGTGGAAATATTGATTATAATTTCAACCGGCTTCTTAGAAGTGAGAAATTTCTAAGTGCATGACTTGTTTTGTTTATCAGGTTGCAATGCCTAATGGGTAATGGTAAATGTTACGGAATGTTATACAAATATGATGATGTAACACAAAAAACCATTACGTTAGGACTAAGAATGAATGAACACGATATTTGGCGACAATAGGTAAGATTTATGTTAAGAAGTAATGTGGAATTCTGAATTTGGTAGGCAATAAAATGGCGAAAGAATGGAAGTCAAGAACAATTATTTATAAAAATATGATCAGATAACTGTAGTGATACTAAAAATAGGCATGGACATTCACTGGCTCTAATTTGAAGTATTAGTTCCAATTTTCCTCTTTGATTCACCCTAAACAGGCTTGTCGATGGGTAATGTATTATTCCACTCGGATCTGAGCAAGAAGTATAAATCATGTCCAAACAAAAAGTGTAATATGCATACATTGACCTGATCATTTATCCAACTCAAACAGAAAGTGTAATATGTTCTACTCCCATGGATTACCCATAGGCTTGCCAAAAAATTATTTAATCCCCAAATTTAACTATTTAATTAAAAAATTATTCATGTTGAGACTAAATGCATGCTAGAAAATGTATTTAAATTTAATACTTGTAAGCTTAAAAGATATTTATTAAAAATAATCAACAGTCAAGTCAAGCTCTCCAGGTTGGTCAGACAAATGGTAGCTCTGCCTGTGTTCTTGTAAAAATTCAAGAATATATAGTAAATAGTGGCTTCTTACCCCTTTTACTCAAATTATTATCTTTTTAATATATTTATATATATAACAAAGATTATATAATATGCAAAAATACACAAGGCAATAACTCTAAGCAGTTTGTAAATAGCATAAACTTTTTTCGTTTATAAAATTTTATCAATATTGAAATTGAGGAATATGTCATAAATATATATATTTTTTTAATTTGTTATTTGTATTAAACTTCATTTAAATCTAATTTCTTATTATAGTTGTTATGTTGGTTCATATTAATAATGTTTAGTTGGTTAACATTTTCAAGTTACAAATTTTTCAAATAACTTCTTATGGCATAGAGTATTATTTAATTTTAAAATTTAATACTTCGCTAACAATATGAAAATTTGTAACCAATCCAAATGATTGTACACAAATCCCATGAATATTTTGATAACATAGGATATACCATATGGATCGTTAGATACCATAGGTAGATCCATTAGTTCTAGATACCACTGAGTGGACCGATTCAATAAGCCTATGGATCTTGAGCCTTATTGTCAAGGGTAGAGATATAGTCATTAGAATTAGGTATTTATTGGGTATAGGCCTCAGTAGGATAAAACCCTAGTTATTGACAAGTATACATCCTAAACTTCTTTCACAATATTGATGAGAGATATGGAAAAATGTATCAATGAGTTTGAATGGTTGATGCACTTAGTTGCGTGCAAGAAAAAGCCCTATGCAATTCTCAAGGTGATAATTGCCTCCATTATTATGTGACAGAGTTAAGACAATTTACCCCTAGGATTCACCTAAGAAATTGCAGTCAAAACTCCTTAAATCCCTATTTTAGAATTTCTTTTCTTTTGACATAAAAAATTAAATAATTAATAATCAACGGATGCAAATTAATAAAATGCTTGCATAACAAGTGATGAAGCATAGACTAACATGCCATATCTTTCTTCGAGTGAAGGGACATTATTTTCTTTCTTTCTTTCTTTCTTTTTTTCATTCATTTCTTTTCTTTTCTTTTCTTCATCTTCTCCTTCTTCCTTTTTTTCCCCTTCTTTCTTTTCTTTTAATAACAAGATATTAGGGGTTCAATGCACATTCTCCACCACTCCTATTCTCAAATTAATTCTTTTTGTCATTTTTCATAAAAATTGATATCTCTTATCCCAAAAAAAAAAAAAACAAAAAACAAAATACAGAAAAAAAAAAACCGAAAAAAAATACATAAAATTTGATGTGCCAACCCTTGCTATAAACGTACTCCAGAGCCCGAAAGTCCACGGCTTTCTTAGCCGCTACTCTCGACTTTCCAGTATCGGATGTAATCCCGTTGAAGAAAGCATTAAACAGAGAGTTTACTTTATTTCAATTAATTAATTAACTTCATATTCTCATTGGGATCCCAAAATCATCACATTCACATTGGCACTCTCTCTGTCAAGAGATCTTTGATCTTTATCCAAATCATTCTTCTTTTTCTAATCACGATTTTGGGAGAAAAAGTTTACCATCCCATGTGAGGAGGGAGATTATATTTTTCAATATATTATATAGATTTTGGAAATAGAATGATTTGGGGTATTCTGAAATATATATTGGAAATTATTCAAGATAATTATGGACAAAAAATAGAACTACGTTCAATTTTATTTTTTGGGTGAGACATTTTTTTCATGTAAATTTTTATCTAGTTCGTAGTTAGTATGTCACATTAAATTTTTATTTTATTAATATACATATATATATATATATTAAAATACCAATTCAGATGTACAAATTGTATATAAATTTTTATGATGTTAGTTAAAATGGTTATGATTTTCTAAGAAATATCTCGTAGAAAAGAAGATATATTTGGGGAAAATATGCGGTCTTATATCTTTGAGGAAAAAAAAATTTGAAAAAATAAATTTAACCAAACATAGGATTTCTGACCCCAATCATCAAAAGACTTGTCTTTATATTGTAACATCTATTAAAGAGGGATAATTATCTGAACACCCCCGAAATTTGAATAATTATGTTACATTCTCCATTTTTGGTTCAATCAATTAACGTAAAAAAATTAAAGAAGCTTGTATAACATAACTACTACACTCTTGAAAATGTAACATAAACTGTTTAGGGGATCTACTAGTAATGTTACACATGCTCAATTAAATCATTAATTAGGTGTTAGTTGAACTAATTGTAGGAGATTATAATGATAATTATCCAAACTACAAGGATGTTTTAATAATTATGTCAAATTTCAAGGGGCTATTGAAGTAATTATCCCCAGTAAGAATGCCAATTTTGTGAGAGATACAAAATAAAAGTGACAAAAAATTATTCGAATTATTTCAAAAAGTTACTTGTTTTATTAATTTATTACATGATCTGAGCACACCATAAACAACCTCAATTTTATGTGCGAGTGAGATATAAATGAATAAAAGTCACTGGAAACTTTTGTGATTATTCAATAGGTACTCATTATATATGAAGCTTGAGACATTAAATATAAAAATAAATTTTATGTGAAAATTTAGGCACATTCATTACAAGTATCTAAGTTTTTTGCGAAAAACGGATAAAAAAATAAATGTAGTTGAATGTTTTATAATTAATTAAACATTTATTGCTTATTTTACGAAATTTGATTTTGAGACTTGTAAAATCACATATTGATCTGGATGAATTATAAAAAATAAAATTTACTTAGATAAAAATTTGATGTTCCAAGAAACTCCCGACATTCTTTTGATTTCCTCTGGTACATGCTAGTTTAGAAAAATATTTCCTTCTTAGTTGGTTTGTATGATTTAAATCCATGATATGGTAGTTTAATGCATTTTAAATTAAAAAGGTACTTTTCCTGTGCATTTCTACTTTTAAAGTATTTTTTTTCTTTTTTTTTTTTTTTGGTTCCTGGGATTGGTGACAAAATCAAGTAATTAATTAACAGGAACAGCATGCTTTGAAGCTTCTCATGTCCCTTAAGATTCTCCAACCCCCGAATAAGAAAATAAAAAAATGGAAGTAGAAAGAATTTGGATGCGAAATTTCGTGCTCCTCCACTATATATTAGTTTATCTTTTCTATTTTAAATTGATATTTGATTTTGTATTTTATATTAGATATGCAAGATAAATATTTTTGCCTCATACTTTTGTCCATTTATTTATTTTCTGTATATATATGTTCATGTACACTTTATACATGCTATAAATATAAAATATTATGTTAAACTATTTTCGGTTACTCCACCTATATATTTTATATAGTATTCACCCTGGTTTAACAAGTACCCAATATTAATTACGGATCCTGTGCCCTGATCCTCATACGATTCTTGTTGAAGAATATATATACCTTTGGTGGCTGTATGATAAATAATTTCCACTCAAACTCCCGTTCATTAAATTGAGAATATAAACAAGATTTTGTGATTCGATGCCAACTTACTTCCAATTCCGGGAGTTCGAATTGAATCAGTATTTGTTGATAAAATTGGAACTCTCTTATCGAATTGCTCTTCCAATGAGCATTCTAAGTATATGCATTGAAGAGGACTCGGTCGTCCACGCTCTTTTGCATGAGCTTTTGAGTTTCCATTTAGTATGTATATGTATTTATTAAACTATATGAACTTTAAGTCATCAAAACTTTTCTGACTAGGCCTGGTCAATCTCTCTACATGATTGACCCTTCAAAAGGTGAAATTACTGTCGTAGTTTGCCAACCTATCCTCAATCAGGGTCTCGTCTTTTGATTAAAGTAGAAATTGCAAGAGAACAAAATGTACCGCCCTGCTGTAGGAACAAACTTCTTTATATTCATAACTCTTGTTATAATCATTCATACTTATAATAGTATCATTCAATATTTTATTTTACTACATGATAATGTTTTTGTACAAATAATCCATAATTTAGTTCGTTACCAGTACAAGATGTGGAAAATATTGATGAGGGAGGGTGGTAGTGATTAGTTAATAATAAAAAAATAATGGCATCATCACTTGGCATAATTATATATTATATATATCCTGAAAGGTGAGGTGAGCTTTACATTATATTATAAGACCCGAATCAAATAAAAACAATGCTTAGAAAGTGGATGGTGCATGTGCTCCATCTTTCCGTTACATTTCCTTAATCATTATCACTCACTCCCACGCACATGATCTACATGTGACCCAGACAAACGTTCCCTTCCAAATCCCAATCATGCACTTTCCCTCTAATTTTACACTCAAATTGTAAAAATAAATAAAAACCCTCCATTTTTCTAATATGGCTTTTATCCAAAGAAAGAGAACTGGGCG
>JACFYI010001315.1:3918-19103 GCA_014898755.1 Handroanthus guayacan | reverse complement strand
TTCCCAAATGTTCAGGGTGTTTTCCCCATGAGTGACTAGATAGATTCTTAGAAATGCATTCTTCTTAAAATTTTCGTTGTCCATAAAAACACATTCTTCTTCTTCGTCTTCTTCTTCTTCTTCTTCTTCTTCTTCTATTAATATTTTGGCAACTACATCAAATTTGTCTTTATATGTTCAATTCATAAATCTTACTTTTACCTGTATTTGTGATTTAGTTTCCAGTATTGTGTCTACAAAGTTGCCAATAACTTGATTTGTAGATAATAGAATTTGCAGAAAGTTTTAGTTCTGGGAGAGGGTCAAAAAAGTATTTCCTTTCTTAACATCTCAACTCTAACTAAGAGTTCACTTCTTATGCATTTTGTCATTCGCATGAATTAATACCATTTTTGCATTTATCCCTTTGCAATTAGATTTCGGTTGGTCGTTGTTAAAGTGATAAGTTGTAATTCATGTCCAACTAGAATTATCAAGATTATGCCTTCTTGAAATATAAAAACCACCACCATCTTCTTTGACCAATTGGATTGGATGTTGACTTCAACAATTGTGGCTGTAGCATACAATTTTGACCAAGGAAGAAATTGAGAAAGTTCTCTCAAGTACTTGAAGCCTCCAAAATCGCCTACTTGAAGCCTTCAAAAGCCGCCTAACATTGTTATAAATACATGATATGTCTTCTAGCTATAGGAATTAATGAGAGAGGAAATTAGATAGAAATTTGAGAGTGCATTTTTTAGATTAGAAAGAGAGATATTTCAAAGTTATAGTGCATAAACTTTGGAATAATTTTGTAATATTGCATTTTCATATATATTAGCCTCCGTTTTTTATCAATATCTCTTTCAATTTCATTTCCACACCCAACATATTCTTGGTATTAGAGTCACACTTGGTTTGATATCCATTCACGTAGAAAAGAAAAATGGCTTCGACGAGCAATAGTGAGCTTGCGTTCACATATTCCCAATAGATGTTCCAATTTTTGTTAGACAAGATTATGAATTATGGAGTGTCCTAATGCGGACATTATTCGTATCTCATGAACTCTGGAATATCGTTGAAGAGGTGTAAGATCCCTGCTTTAGGTAGGGCTTATCCCACATCGGTTGGGGAGGTGAACGAAGCCTGCTTTATAAGTGGGTGGATACCTCTCCTCTGTTGAGGCCTTTTAAAACCGTGAGGTGTAAGATCCCTGCTATAGGTAGGGCTTCCAAAGCGGACAATATCGGCAGGCGGGTTGTCGGACTGTTACAAGAGGGGTATGAAACATATACTCCAGAAGAAGAAGCCAACCTTACAGCAGTAAAGAAATGGGAGCATAAAGAAAATAAGACCAAAGATGCAAAGGCCTTATCTTTTATGCACCAAGGTGTGAGTCGATCCATTCTTCCACGTATTACAAGTGCAAAGACGTCAAAAGATGCACGGGAAACTCTCAAAAAATAATTCAGAAGCTATGAAAAGGTTATCTCCATAAAATTACAAAATTTATGGCGAGATTTTGATAATTTAGCCATGAAAGATACAGAAAATGTGCAAGAATTTTTTTCTAGAGTCTCCACAATAGTCAATCATATCAGAGGATATGGTGATACTGTTGAAGATTGAAAAATTGTTAAAAAAGTCTTACGGTGCTTGCCGGCGAAATTCGAGCATATAGTTGCCGCAATAGAAGAGTCCAAAGATCTATCAAAATTATCTTTGGATGAACTTATGGGTTCATTAGAAGCCCATGAAAAAAGGATAAGCAGATTTTCAAGTCAAAGCTTGGAGCAGGCTTTTCAAGTAAAAGCCAATGTGTCAGAACAAGAAAAGAAAAAAGACGGTGAAAGAAAAAATGGCCAATTCCAAAGAGGTGCGCATGGAAGACGCCGTAGTAGATATCAAAACTCCCAAGCTCGAGGACGAAGAAGAGGAGGTAATTTTAGTCAAAGAAACTTTAATCGAAATTCAAATTTGTATTGTCGGATATGCAGAAAGAATAGCCATGATACCAAAGATTGCCAATTTAAGTGTAAGAGATGCAGAAATGCAAATCATTCTGAAGAAAATTGTTGGTATAAAGATGAAGATAAAAATGAAGCCAACTTCACAGATGCCGATCAGGTATTTTATTCACGCTTAAATTCTCAACAAAATTTCGAGAATATTTGGTATGTGGACAGTGGTTGCAGTAATCACATGTGTGGAAATAAGAAAATATTTGTGAAATTGGATGAGTCATACTCATCTGAAGTGAAACTTGGAGATGGCAAGGCACATAAAATTACCGAAATTGGAGTAGTTGCAGTGCAAACTAAAGAAGGTAGTACAAGTATAATTAAAGATGTGTTTTATGTGCCTGACTTGACTTAGAATTTCTTAAGTGTTGGTCAGCTACTGGAAAGAGATTACAAAGTGGAGTTCAATAATGACCAGTGTGTCATTATTGACAAGCAAAAGAATATTACAATGGCAAAAATTAAGATGAGTTCAAATAAAGTGTTCCCTCTTAATTTGCCATTGATTGAGAAAATAATACTTCAAAGTACGACTGATGAAGATTACAATCTTTGGCACTTGAGATATGGACATTTGAGCTATAAAGGATTAAGTTTATTAAAAAGAAAAAATATGGTATTCGATCTTCCAAATATTCCAAATCTAGATGAAACATACGAAGGATGTATTTTTCAAAAAATACATCGTCTACCGTTTCCAAAAATTTCATATAGAACCAAAGCTCCACTCAAGATAGTACGTGCTGATATTTGTGGATCAACACAGATGCCATCTCTAAATGATAACAGGTATTTTCTGTTATTTGTTGATGATTATACTAGAATGATGTGGGTTTATATTTTGAAGCAAAAGTCAGAAGCATTTCCAAAATTCTTGGAATTCAAAGCTCCTGTGGAAAATCAAAGTGGTAGAAAAATAAAAACACTTAGAACTGATCGATGAGGCGAATTTATTGGAAAATCTTTCTTAAATTATTGCAAGAAAAAGGAATTCATCGACAACTGACAGTTCGATACACTCCACAACAAAATAGACTGGCAGAACGAAAGAATCGAACAATTATTGAAATGGCTCGAAGTATGATGGCAGGTAAAGGATTACCAAAAAGTTATTGGACAGAAGCTGTAAATACAGCAGTTTATATTTTGAATCGCTCACCTACAAAAGCGGTTTCAAATAAGACTCCATATGAAGCATGGTATCGAAGAAAGCCTCAGGTAAACCACCTTAAAGTTTTTGGCTGTATTGCTTATTCACATATTCCTTCACAGAAAAGAGAAAAATTCGATGATAAAGATGAGAAACTCATCTTTGTTGGTTATAGTGATGAATCTAAAGGATATGGTTTACTAGAACCAAAAATAAAGAAACTCATTATTTCTTGAGATGTTATTTTTTATGAAAAGCAATCATAGAATTGGGGAGAAGATGAAAAAATAAAAATAAAGATTATATATTTGCCTGAACCAACTTCTACTTCTCCAAAGAAATAAGATGAACCAAGTACGAGTGAAAGCACCAGCTCAAGCTCCAGTCCGAGTTCGAGCTCATCAGATTCATCTACTAGACTATATCCAGAGTCTAAAAGCCCAATAAGAAAGGTACGAAGTCTAAGAGAAATCTATGAATCATGTGATGTTGCATTTTTCTCTTGTGAGCCGCAGACCTTCGAAGAAGTAGCTAAAGATGAAGTATGGCCAAAGGCCATGGATGAAGAAATGGCTAGTATTGAAAAAAATAAGACGTGGGAGCTTGTAGATCTTCCCGAAGGAAAAAAGTGTGATCGGGGTAAAATGGATCTACAAGACAAAATATAAGGAAAATGGTTCAATCCATAAATACAAAGCCCGTTTAGTAGCAAAAGGATATTCTCAACAACCAGGAGTAGATTTTAATGAAATATTTGCTCCAGTTGCTCGAATGGAGACAATAAGGATAGTTTTAGCTCTAGCAGCACAATTAGAGCTACCAGTATATCAATTGAATGTCAAATCGGCTTTCCTCAATGGAGAATTAGAAAAAAAAGTTTACATCGAGCAACCAGAAGACTATATTGTAGATGGACAAGAAAATAAAGTCTATCGGCTTAAGAAAGCATTATACGGATTGAAACAGGCTCCATGGGCCTAGAATAGCAATATTGATAGCTATTTCCAGAAAAATAGATTTCAAAAGAGCTGAAGTGAACCATCGCTATATGTGAAGAAAACAAGTGAGCAAAATTTTCTTATTGTCTGCCTTTATGTCGATGATTTAATTTTTACAGGGACAAATTTAATGATGATGGAAGAATTTAAGAAGGCTATGATGGAGAAATATGAGATGACAGATCTTGGGTTGATGAAATATTTTCTTGGAATTCAAGTTCGTCAGTCCAAAGGAGAAATATTCATTTCTCAGGAAAAATACCTTGAAGAGCTGTTAAAAAAATTTCAGATGAGCAATTGCAAATCAATTTCAACTCCACTCGTAGTCAACGAGAAATTGCAATTGAATGACGGAGCAAATAAAGTTGATATGAAGACATATCGAAGTATAGTTGGCTTATTAATTTATTTGACGAATACACGTCCAGATATTGTCTATCTAGTTAGTTTGATATCAAGATTTATGCATGAACCAAGTAAATTACATTATGCAGCAGCAAAAAGAATTTTAAGATATCTTCAGGGCACAAGAAAACTTGGCATCAAATATGTCAAGGAGAAAGAAAATGAACTTGTTGGATACACGGATAGCGACTGGGCTGGATCAGTAGATGATCGAAAAAGTACGTTCGGATATGTATTCTGTTTGGATTTTAAAATTATTTTTTGGGCATCCAAAAAACAAAAGACGGTGTCACTTTTATCAACAGAAGCAGAATATATTGCTGCCACTGATCCTGCTTGTGAAGTAATTTGGCTAAGAAGAATCTTAGCAGATGTTCATTAAGACCAAAACACTCCCACGACAGTATATTGCGATAATATGTCAACAATCGCAATGACGAAGAATCCAGTTTTTCATGCAAGATCGAAACATATTGAACTTCGTCATCATTTCATTAGAGGCCTTATCAATAATCAAGAAATTTAGTTGGAGTTCGTAAATACCAAAGATCAATTGGCAGATGGATTCACGAAAGCAATCAATTCGGAAAAATTACATCAATTTCAAAATGAAGTTCGAATTACAAATTAAGAGGGGGTGTTAAAGTGATAATTTGTAATTCATGTCCAACTAGAATTATCAAGATTATGCCTTCTTGAAATATAAAAACCGCCACCATCTTCCTTGACCAATTGGATTGGATATTGACTTCAACAATTGTGGTTGTAGCATACAATTTTGACCAAGGAAGAAATTGAGAAAGTTCTCTCAAGTACTTGAAGCCTCCAAAACCACCTAATTGAAGCCTTCAAAAGCCACCTAACATTGTTATAAATACATGATATGTTTTCTAGCTATAGGAATTAATGAGAGAGGAAATTAGATAGAAATTTGAGAGTGTATTTTTTAGATTAGCAAGAGAGATATTTCAAAGTTGTAGTGCATAAACTTTGGAATAATTTTGTAATATTGCATTTTCATATATATTAGCCTCCGTTTTTTATCAATCTCTCTTTCAATTTCATTTCCACACCCAAAAGTCGTGTGTGTCTATTCTTATGTTATGTGATCTCTACCAATAGTTGAGTCATCTCTTCAACCTCAATACTGGTTCTCATGAGAAGTAGTTGTATATTCATTCTCAATGCAGGTTGTCAGCCTCTTTATTCCTACTATCAAATGGAAAATAATAAAAGGATTATTGGGTTCTCTTCAAAGCTTTAGCGTGAATCAATATATATGATATTGTTTTGTCGTTAGGTTTAATGAGTAGTAAATGGTTAATTAATATGGGTATAACATAAAATAACACTTAACTAATACAAAAAGTTTAACATTAAATACTGCAATACGTAGTTCGGTATATTTCGAGCATTTCATACGGATGTTGACAATGAATGTATATGTGTGTGTGTGTGTGTGTGTGTGTGTTGATTGTAGTTATGAATATGATTTTGCTTTTGGCTGGACACTCATAAAGCTTAGTTGTTGACGGCTCTTAATCACATCTCCCAAATTTTATTTGCTAGGAGCTTAAGATATTTAGTTCAGCCTCTTAAGTCCGTAAGTTGTTTGTTAGCTACTAGTCAAGCCTATGGGGTAGCATCAATTTTAAGTGTTAACTGATAATTTGTCTATGGAAATAATAAGAAGAAAAGGTTTAGACAAGGCAATAATTAACAGTAGATAGTAACGTCTTACTGCAAGTGCACCATTAAAATGGCTTTCGGTGGTAACATGGTCTGGTGATATAGGTTGGGAAATTTTGTTGGTTGCATCGTTAATTAGGTTTTATGCTTGCTTGTTAAAGCCCTGTGATGTGTTGCAGGTTTCAAATCATACTGCTCTATTGCTTGCCAAAAATTGTCGAAATTTATGGAGTTTGGATTTATCTTGGTGTCGTAATTTAACTGTTGGAAAAATGGGTTTGGATATGGGTCGCCCAAAAGGACTGACCCGACCCATATTAATTGGAGGGAGTAGTTAGGAGTTTGAATTTGGAAAAACTCTCCAAAAAACTACTCCTCCGCTAATTAGGAAATAAGTGGGGGTAATGTAAGAAATAGGGACAGAGAATTCAGAATAGAATTCTCTGCAGAAAAGAATTCCTACAGGTGAATAAAATTCTCTCTCTACAAATTTTCTCTCTCTGCAGAATTTTCCCTCTCTCTCCTCTCTCTACGTTTTTTTCTCCCTGAAAATACTCTCTCACCTACATTATTACATTCTCTTTATACATGTGTTGTAATAAAGAGAGTTTGTAATAATGAATTAGAAATCAATCTATTGGTATTTGGGTTGTGGAAATTCAGATTATTTTCCATAATTGGTGATTCAATCCGGACTGAAGAGGCAGTCAAGATTGGTGGTTCAAGTCAACTACCATTTGGAATAAAGGGCAACTTGAAGTCAGTGATTTGAGTCCTATATCCGAGATGGGTAAGTTTCCATGACTAAATCTGAAAAATAGATAATTATGTTTTATTGGAAAGCATGATTCGATTCGTATGAATTAGTATTTCTTTCATTGGTATCAGAGCCATCTCGGCTCGAATTTGACATGTTCTATGTGAATTATGATATTTATGTGTTTATATCAAGTTATATCTGCATAGAATTGAATTATATGCTAGAAAATTATGTTATTTTTACATGTATTGAATTATATGTAATTTTCTCTAGCATGTTCAATAAGGCCCAAATTATTTCTGGATTTTATTGAATTTTTTGTAATGAGATTCATGTTATGAAATTTATATGGTTAGATAGATCTTTTCGAGACGAGTTCAACCATATATTATGCATAATTTTTGGTGATATGTGTGATTTTATACCATTTTTTGAAGATAATTTCGTGTATTAGAATTTTGTGATGTATTATGAATTATGAAGAATAAATTTAAATCCCTATATGCGAATCCCACTCTCGGTACAAGGTATTTGTGCTTCAAATACGTCTGCAGAAGCTTCAAAATAAAAATCTGACAACACTAATGAGTTCAGGACGGTTGAAAATGGGGGTAACTAGAATCTGGTGGTTGGAAAACATCGGCACGACGGTGTGTGTAACACACGCACCACCAGTGCGTGTGAACATGGGTTTGGAAGGTTGTGTGACAACCGCTGCCACGCGTGCGATGTGGGACAATAGCGGTTAGCCATGTGGCGCAACCGTCATATGCGGTGGTTATGTGGCCAATATGCAGGGCGGTTGACCAGTCAGTGGTCAAACCACCTTCAGCCGACGTGGACCATTCACCAACTGACACGTGGAGAGAAGCAACACGTCATCACACCACGCCAGCACAAAGTCATGTTTTTTGTGCCACATCATCTGACATGTCATCACGCCACGTCAACCGGAAGCCACTTCACCTTGCCACGCCATCTACCATGTCACCCTGACACGTCAGCGAATCTTGACACATGTCTATGACACATCCGCAACTGTGGCTCACGTGTCTTGCCATGTCAGAAAATATATTAAAAAAAAAGGAGGGAAAAAGCCTGGAATAGGCGCGCGCTACCCTACCCACAGCAGCAGCACGTGACGGCGCGTGCAACCTGTTCCAGAGTTAGTTTTTGACCCAAAAAATTCTAAAATACTTAGATTTAATTTTTGATTTTTTGGTGAATTAAAATAAATTTTTTGAAATGTATAAAATATTTTTCTTAATTTTTATCTTTTGGAGAATGAAAAATTGAGAAAAATTATTTTATTTGGAGAAAAATTTTGAAATTTTTAATGAGCAATTAGAAAAATAAAATCTAGGAGTTTGGCTATCTGGTTCAGGATTTTGAGTACATGTGAATATTTTGCTCTTAATTAATATTTTGCTCTTAATTACGCTTGAAAGATAAATTTTTTTGCATAATACTTGATGAGATTGAGCATGATTTGTATTCTATATGTGTTTTTAAATTCTGAAATATTAATCCTAATAATTGTTTACCCTATTTTAGATAAGTCGATAATGAGAAACGCTCGATGTGCCCTTCGAGGGCAAGGTAGAAGTTTCAGAGTTCTTGAACAATGTAAGAAAACTATGGAGTTTCTCACGTATCGGATGAGAGAGTCAGATAAACTTCCTCAACACTTTGAAATTATGGAGAGGAAGTATGACGAACTTATTTCCCTAGGGGAAAAGTGTTTTGTAGGCAATGAGCTAAAACTCATACGAGTTTGACAATGGTCCTTGCCATAGGATTTACGGGAAAGGTTCCGTGAAATTCATGTGTCAGTGGGATATGAGAAAACACTAAATGAGATTAAGGAGGCCATGCTCAACTAGTGGGTTGAAGATACTAAAGGAAAGGTGAAAGTCTGCATGTCTCACAGTGTGCATATTAACTCACGAGATATCACTATAAGAAAGACACCTTTGAGATTTCGTGTGTGCGATAGACTTTCGACTAGTATCAGCAACATCGCTTCATGTGATAGAATACATCAAGAGGCAATGGTAGGTAGAAGCTTTCAGGGAGAAGAGTGATTATGTGCTAGCAATAGTTTACATTTTCACTTGTAATTTTATTTATTTTTCTTATGATACATGTAATAATTTTCAAGACATTGGATGATCTTGAAATATCATTAACTTTTAAGTACGTGTCATCTATTTCCTTTATTCAAAAATGTGTTCTTGAGAATTATGCAATTTATGTTTAATTGCAGTGGGAGTTTTAGGTTGGTAGAATTAGAGTAATTCTTACCTAAAACTTTTTTTGTGATTTAAGAATTAGGTTTGTGATAATGTAACATTTGGTCTATAGATGATGATTGAGAATATAGTAAATTTTCGAATCTATGCCTTACGTTTATTATCGCTAAACTTAATTTTTGAAGTGTAAAATTGCATGTGTATATAAGATAAGCATAATTATAATAGCCACTCCTTAGTACATGGACCATGACTTAGAAATCAACAATAGCTAATTTGAACTTAGAGATGCCACAAACTTAGTTGCACTTGAGGAGCAAATAAGCTCTAATGTACGGCGCTGCTCATTAAAAGTGAGACTATAAAATCTACTAAGTGTGGAAAAGGACAAGATTTCATGACTGAAGTAATCTTGGAATTGCTCATGGCATATTGGTATACTTTATTGAGAAATATATAGGAATTATTGTCACTCACTTGAGTTAGCTGAAATCAAGTTTGATATTTGTGAACTATGTCAAGCATGATGTGCAAAGGTTAACTAGCCATATTTTTGTTATGAGCAGCAAGTGCAAACTTTAATCTAGTCCCTTATTGATTGTTGGTGCATTTGAAAGAAATTGACACATTGTGTGAATGTGAACTCTTTCTCTCATGATGCACAACGTATCAAAGTTGAGATTAAGCAACTTAGTATTGGTAAGTCCATTAATTGCCTTATGATTGAACCTAGTTCCCAAAAAGCTTCGGGCTTCAATTATGCAAGGAACTAACAGAAAGGCAACAAAGGTCAAGGAAATGAGAAAACATCCTAGAAGAACAATTCTAATCTCAACGTCTTGTTGTCTGAATCCTATCCTATGTGGATATGAATTCAAGAAACAACAAAACATAGGACTAGAGATGATGAAGCATGGGCAGTCTTGTCGAATTCCTCTATGTGTTGGAAATTTTGACTTTTCTGATATTCTTCGTAGGATAAAATCTAAGTTTGTCGTTCAAAGACACTATGGTTGGTGTTCTATAGATAACATTGATTATGGTAATGGACATCTTAAGATTGGTCTCTCAATTCAGACAGACAAGTATTATGCAGAAGATTTCTTTTTCGCGAAATACTTGGTCATCTGGTCATGCAAGTACAAATGGATGTATTTGGCATATAAGACTAGATCACATTAAGCAAGAATAATGAATCAACTAATATAAAATTGAACTGTCAAGTTCATATTTTACTTAGAAGTTGACTCAACTGCTTATGGGCTTTATCATTACCAAAATAGACGAGAAAACCAATTAGAAAGGCCACTGGGGCTATATTTTTGTTGCAATTAATTCATTCAGAGATATCGTTATTTGTGATTTGATGGAAGTAGGAGGCTAAACATGGGACTTTTTATTTTGATTACACTGATAGATTGATTCTCATGTTATATTTATGTCCATTTGACCACTCATAAGTCCTAAACACTGGGGTGTTTTACACATTATAGAATTAGAGTGGATGATCAAACAGACGAATATAACAAGTCTTGAAATTGCTTGAGAGCAAGAATATCCATCTACCTGGTCAGTTTGAGGATCTATGTAATGAAAAGAAGACAGTGAGATGACTGATCATTTCTCATACACCTCTTTCAAGCGGTGTCCCTGAGAGAATGATGGGATGTTGTTGAATAAGACAAGGTCCATGATGGTGCAAGTCAACTTGTCAATTTCCTCTTAGGGAGATAAATTTTTTAATTGCAACGTACTATTTGGATTATGTGTGTCCAAAGTCAGTACCATCTGCATTGTATGAACTCCGGGTTAGTATGAGGCCTAACTAAAGTAGCCTTAAACTTTAGAAGTTGACTGTTGTATCTTCATAGGATACTGAGAGCAGTCAATAAGTTACATGTTCGTAAGTGATAGCATCGATGGAACTACTACTGAAATCAAATCACAAAATATATTTATAGAGAATGAACCTCCTAGTAGCTATGAAATAAAGGGAAACCAAACCTTTATTAGGTTAATTGATTCCGAAATTAGCTTTGTAGCATATGGATAAGTGATATTTTGAGAGCATGTGTTACCACTCAATTCCAGTGGGAGCCATTCCCGAGAAATCAATCCATCAGAAACCTAAATTCCGAAAAGTACTAGGAACATAATGCCAAAAGTCATTTAGAGATTGAAAAGCATACATATATTGAATCTTCAATGAACAAAGAAAAGCCTAAGGCATACATATAAGGCTTTGTCTTATCCCAAAAAAGATGAATAAATGAAAGCAATAGAAAAGTAGGAGTCAGTTTGATTAAATCGAGTTTGGGAATTGGTTGATCAAATTTTGGGGTATGTAACTCTTGGGAATAAATGAGTTCTCAAATATTGAGCGAAAGCTTGTGAGCTATAGTATTGGATTGGTGGCAAGAGGTTACACTCAAAAATAGTATAGATAAGATATAAATCCTTTTTCACCGGTGGTAAGGCTTATTTCCAGTTACTTGATATTAGCCATATTAGCTAACTTGGACATAGAGTTACATTAGATGGATGCTTAGACTGTTTTTTCTCAATGTAGATCTTGAGAATAAAATCTACTGATACAACTAGTAGACCTTGTCTTGTAAGCCAAAGATACAAGATCTAAAATAAAGGAAATTAATCTATGTTTTTAAGCAGTCTACTCAACAATGGTATTTGAGATCTTCTAGAGCTATAATCTCAAATGATTTCATCATGAGTGATGAGACTATTGTGTTTATATTAAAGGTCCAGTAAAGAGTTTGTCATTCTATCTCTTTATGTCATGGACATATTATTAGCCAAAAACAATGAGTATGCTAAATCCATAGATATCGTCCTCAGAGACTTTGTGGTGTCTCAATAATCATATATTGAAAGATATTAGAGTGATTCAATATGGAAGTTGCATACCTTATGAAACTCCTATGGCTAAGTATAGAAGTATAAGTCATGAATTACGCCCAAAAACTCCCAACAAAATTATAGATGTCCAAAGTATCATATAGAAATGTTGTTGAGAGCTTGATGTATACTATGGAGGTATGTATGCTCTGATATATCAAAGTCTTGGGTCTACTTAGAAGGTATCAATCCAATCTAAGAAAGAGACATTGAATTATCTAAAATGAGATTTTAGAGATACCTAAAGCATACTGTAGATGATTTCCTATATTATTCAAGGAAAGATCCAAACTAAAAAGGATACACAAAATGTTGATTCGGGTAGCGTTTTGAGTATCGGTAATCATTTTTGGTTATGTGTTCTTGATAAATGAGAATGCGATCTCATTGAGTAGCAGGAAACTAACCTGTGTATTGTTGTCCACAATTGATGTTAAAATTGTGGCATGTAATTCTACAGTACAAGGTGTTTGGGTTAAGAAGTTCTTACGATATTTGGATGTGGCAAGTTTAGTGGGAGCAGACACAATTTGTTGTGGTAATTAATCAGCCATTGCTTAAGCAATGACCCCAAATATCATGGTGAGACCAAACATAAAGATATGAAATTTAACTCTGTGAGAGATATAGTTGAGTATAAGGAGGTGATGCTCAAATATATGTCTACGCATACACTGTTGGCTTGTTAAGCCTATTCTTGGGTTGTGTGGAGTATGTTTATATTTGAGCTTATTCATATCTTTTTATTGTATGCTTACCTTATGAAAGATGAACTTTTTGATACACATGCTTGATGTGATATCTTAAACGGTATGTCAGACAAGTATAGATTGGCTCTCTCACATGAGCAATCGCCTCTGACGTTGAGTAGCATGCAGAGATGAGGCATTTTGTATTTATTTTGTGTAAATGCCGCCTTAGTCTAAGCGTGACTCAGATAAGATTACTATTGGGAGTTTAGTAATCGAAATGGATTACCCACAATCCATTGACTTGTCGATAAGCCAGATGTGAGTTGTTCTCGAGATTGTTATGAGGAGGACGAATAAAGGAGAAAACTCAGGTTAAGTATTGAGATACACTTGGACCAAGATCTGTACGATACTTTATTGAGCACGACACATACGCTATCGACAAGGAAGAAGTTGCATCGTAGCACATGTTTCATATCGTGTGTGCTTAGAGTGACCATTTGGGTAATGAGCAAATGAGTCCCTATTTTCTCATTGTGTGAGACCTAGAGGTATATATGACCTCATGTGATACCCTTAGTACTTTAAACTGTTCCTTGAGTTCTTGTTCCAGTGTTGCTACTTTAGCATACTACTAATAGCCATGAATAATCTGGCAATACGGTGCAAGTCTAGGCAAGCAGCTGAAATGAGGAGGAGAGACTCGAGTTGGAAAGGAAGACTATTCTTTTACTGACACATAACTTGTATTCAAGCTGGCTAGCCAATTATGTTTGGGACATAATTGTGAATACATGGAATTAGTAATGGCCAAATATGCTCTTGAATTGGATGTTTACGGGATAAGAGATATGTCGACTAGTGTAGTAAGAAGAAAGTTTGGGGAATAGCGAGATAAAAGTCCTCATTGCATTTTTGGAGTTGAGTTGCTATATATCCTTAATCGGTGTATAGCTTATAGCTCTTGTTCGTTATGCTCACCGGTCACACTGCCCATATACCTGTATAGATAGTATTGAGTTTCTAATAAATTGAGACTCGAGTTCAGCCCGTTTTGTGCGAGTGGGAGATGTTGGAAAAATGGATTTGGATATGGGTCACCCAAAAGAACTGACTCGACCCATGTTAATTGGAGGGAGTAGTTAGGAGTTTGAATTTGGAAAAACTCCCTAAAAAACTACTCCTCCACTAATTAGGGGATAAGTGGGTGTAATGTAAGAAATGGAGATAGAGAATTCATAATAGAATTCTCTGCAGAAAAGAATTTCTACGAGAGAATAGAATTCTCTCTCTACAGATTTTCTCTCTTTGCAGAATTCTCCCTCTCTCTCCTCTCTCTACATTTTTCTCTCCCCTAAAGAAAATATTCTCTCATCTACATTTTTACATTCTCTCTATACATGTGTTGTAATAAAGAGAGTTTGTAATAACGAATTAGAAAGCAATCTATTGGTATTTAGGTTGTGGAAATTTGGATTATTTTCTGTAATTAGTGATTTAATTCGGACTGAAGAGGCAGTCAAGATCGGTGGTTCAAGTCAACTACGATTTAGAATAAAGGGCAATTTGAAGTTAGTGATTCGAGTTTTATTAAAATCTGAGATGGGTAAGTTTCCGTTATTAAATCAAAAAAATAGATAATTATGTTTTTGTGGAAAGCATGATTCGATTCGTGTGAATTAGTATTTTTTTTCATTAATGAATGAAGCATTTGGATTGATTGTTGATTCATGTTCATTACTGGTAGTGGTTAGGGGTGAGCACGGGCGGGTTTACACAAGAAAATCGACCATACCCGACATGGACAGGTGGCGAAAAATGTCAAACCGTAGCTGTCTTATCACAACTCCAAACCCTGCGGTTCGGGTTGGTAAATACCGGCGGATTGGCGGGTTGATCTAACTAATATTCATTTATATTGATAATAAAATGAAACCAAACAATTTCATCTTAAAGTAAAAATTTCTAGTACTACTTATAAGAAATTTTTTAAATATACGAAAAAAGTTGGCTAAATTACTTCTTTTTCTATTTTTTCTTTAAAAAAAAATACTACAATCATTTTCTTCCTTTGAAGAAGTATGTAAAACAAGATTAGCATTTATTTTTAACCATTATAAAATTAGAAAAATAAATAAGTAAATATATCTATATATATAAATATAATATATATATACACACGTAATATATTAGAAATATATAATATATATACAATTGGTGGGCGAGTTAGTTTTGGCGGGTGACAAATTTATCAAACCGTCACTCATCCAATTTTAAGCGGGTTACGAAAAAATTAACCGTCACATATATATATATA
>JACFYI010001292.1:8113-34782 GCA_014898755.1 Handroanthus guayacan | reverse complement strand
TATTTTGGATTAATATTAATAAATTCCGTAGACGCTCTGTTTATTTCGAATATGGATATATTCACTAGTGACATATTCGGTAATAATTTTTCTTAATTTTATTTAAGAAAAATTCCGGGTCGTTACAGTTGTTGCACGTATTAGCTCTAAAATTACTAGGAGTACCATCAAACAAACTATAATTTATTTAATAAGCCATTCATAGTTTGATAGTTTGAATTAGTTCATACTTTTCTTCAAGGGAACATGTGTCTAGGCCTGGGATCGCCAGTAGACTTTACCCATGATGCCTGCATACTATGAGAGGAAACACCCTCGGGATCAAACCATACACAGTTCTAAAATTTTAGTAATGAAAAAGCAGAATTTGGAATAAGGGGTGACAACTCCCTATACAATTGTAGTATCTAAAAGCCCATAAATGGGGAAGGACTCCTCCCCTATACAAGTGAAAGTGGTTACATGTTATACAAAAGAAGGTTCGATCCCTATCAAATTGAATCTATCCTAATCTATAGAATTGTGTCATATTCTTATCAATATCACAGTATGCAGTTGCATCCTCTATCTAGAGGGCGATTTGATTAAGTTCAGGATGGTTAGCAGCTTATGAATTAATATCCCATATTAAGCCAGCAAAAACTGTCCAGTACAGTCCAAATTTCCAACCCAGTTAGTCTAGTCCAAAAACTAATGATGAGCAAGTGTCTAATCCAGATCCAAGGTGCAAGCCAGCACAATTTTAGGGCTTCTACGCATGAATATTTAGCCTGACAAGCCTAGGCTTAACATCCAACAATGATTTCGAATTCAATGTATCAAGCCTAAACTGCCAGGCCCATATCAATTGGGCTAAAGGGAGGTGGACAGCAGCACATGTGTTATATGTCCACTCTACTGTAGCCTGATAAAAGCAATGGGATTTGCCCTTTTAAAAAATAGCATAGACTCTAGACCATGTATGTACCCTTCCCAAATCATCTGCATAAAGATAGCCATGAAACAACAAACCAATAATGCATTTTCAGCCACTGCATTTACTTCTCGAAAGATATGAGAGAACTGTACATCTAAAGTGGCACATATCTAATACGAAGGAAAGTAATTTGAAGGGATCAATGTCCTTTGATTGTCATGGAAATTAGTGAAAGGGCCACCTGGGAGTTAGTCTCAACCCATACCTTGGAAATTCCTAATGCATGGTAAAGTTCCAAGCGTTTAGCAATGGCAACCAACTCTGCATAATTATTAGTCTGCACTCCAAGAAACTCATAGAAATAAAAGACCACATAGCCATCATGATCCCTAACAATGCTAGCCCCTGCTTTAATGCTTGGGTTCCCTTTTAAAGTGCCATCTGCGTTGAGTTTATATTCACCTAATGCAGGCTTTTTCCAACTAACCATACAACTCTTTGACGGCTTAGAGGGGGTTAATGCAATATTGAGCGTAGCAGCAACATCAGCATCACCTCTCCAATGCTTAGGCTGAACAACTTACTCTTTGAGATACACACGGTATATGATCCTTTTAGTGGTTCTTGAAGCTGAGAACTGAATTTGTCTATGTTTTGCATCGTTTCTTGAACAACATAAAAACCAAGAAACCAGCATAGGGATAAGAATTGTGATATATATAGCTAACATTTGGCAGATGCTTTCTATGCAAGCCAAAGATAAACGATGTTAAGGGTATTTGGGGCTGTTAAATGAAACTTGTTATAGAAGAAGCGCCAAACTTTCTAAGCTTTGGAACCAGAGATGAACAGATGCTCCATGGTTTCCTACCCATCACAACACCAGCATTTAGATACAGTGCAGAGACCTTTGGACATAAGTTTATCATCAATGGGAGGTTAAGTGTGCAGTAATCTCCACAAGGTCACAGAGATTATAGGGGTGAGAAACTGATTCCATATCAGTTTATACATGTGAGAAACATCCTGGATCTATCAAATGTGATGCCATGCGATTTTATATAAAAAAAAAAACTCCATTAGAAGATAACATCTAGACCATACGACAAGGATATGTGGTAATTATGGGTAATTGACAAATGTAGTCCATAATATTTGCAGGAAGAATCCTGTGTAATCTAGCTAAATCCCATTCATTATTAATCCCAAATTCCTTCACCTGGGTATTAGGAAATATGTGTCCAGACTTGTATTGTGAAAGGAGATGATCAAACAACCAGCGATCATGCTAGAGGGAGACTGATCCATCACTATGGGACCAGAAAATGTGCTTCTCAGTCATGTCCCTAATATGTAGCAATCTTTGCCAAATGTAGGAGTCATAAGGTAATGCTTTCACTAAAGAAAGATGTTCTGGCCCATAGTACTTGTGCCATGGAAACCAGGCCCGCATGGATGTTTGGTCCCTAAATCTCCACCACAATTTAATCCAACTGCTCTAATAGTGTCACAAAAGCTCCTGACATTGAGACCTGCTTTAGCATATGGATAACAAAGCCTATTCCAAGCTGCCCAATGTATCTTTCTTTTATTATCATATGATCCCCAAAAGAACTTATTAAACAACCTCTCCAAGATTAATACGACTTTTTTGGGAGGGTTCCTCACCGGCAACACATAGAAAGAGATGGAGAGCATAATACTCCTTATAAGTTGCAATCTGTCCCCATTACTCAAAAGAAAGTGTTCCCAACCAAGGAGTTTGTTTCTAATCTAGCAAGCATATAGTCATATAATCCAGCAGACGAGTTGCCTTGTATAAAGGAGCACCCAAATAAATAAGTGGCATGGGCTGTTGAGAAAATCCTATAATATCACAAATAAGAGCTACAATTTGTTGATCAACTTTATATACAGTAAAAGTGCTCTTAGAGGGCTAATCAACTGTCTTGAAGCATGCTCGTACTCATGGATGGATACCCTCCATTAGAGTTTGCAAACTAGGCTTGGATGCTTGGGCAAAAATCAACATGTCATTAGCATAAGCCATATGAGACAACCTAATTCCCTTTCTGACACTACAATACATATGTGGATTTCTTTCAAATAGTAAGTTGAGCTTCTTAGAGAAGGCCTCAACCGCCAAAATGAAGAGGGCAGGGGATAGGGGATACCCTTGCCTCAAACCTTTATGAGACTTGAAAAACCCAGGAGGAGTTCTGTTTACCAGACCAGTAAACCAACAACTAATGACCAGCTTTTGCACCCATGCAATCCACTGTAGAGGGAAGCCAAACTTCTCGAACATAGCAAACAAGAAATCCCAATTCACCTTATCATATGCTTTTTGCATGTCCAGCTTAAAGATTAGTATCAAACCTACTTATGTCATGTACCATTCCTAGGCCAACAATATGTTATCTATAATCAGTCTTCCTTAAACAACGCACTTTGTGAAAGGCAGATTAAAGAACGAAGTATCTTGCTAAGTCTATTGCAAAATAGCTTGGACAAGAGCATGCTAGTGGTGTTGCACAAGCTTATTGGTTTATAGTCTTTCCAAGTTGAAGCAGTGGAGCTCTTAGGAATTAAGGTTATTGTAGAACAAGTATACCTTTGAGGGATAACACCTCCAGAGAAAAAAATCTTGCACAGCGGCTGCCACATCCTCAAAGATGATATCCCAACATGTTTGGAAAAATTTGGATCCAAAACCATCTTGGCCAACTACACTTTCGGGATGAATGGAAAATGTTATGACTCTTATTTCCTCTTCAGTAGGGCATGACCACAATTTTAGAGCTGTGTCGGCATGAATAAAGTAGGAATGCAGATAAAGTCTTCATTAGAAAAATGAGAGGACTCCCTTGCAAACAAGCCATTGAAAAAATTTATAGCAGACAGCTTAATGCCATCAGAATCTGTAATAAGCTATCCATTATTTGGATTCAGTGAATCTGAGCCTACAACCTTTTTTTCTTGGCAAATGAGTGAAAACAGTTAGTATTCCTTTCCCCCTCCTTAAGCCACTTACTAGCTACTTTTGCTTCCAATATTCATCCTCCATAGCTCCATAGCTAAGTTTAATGCAAGTTCAGCATTGCACTTCTTCAAGAGGAGTAAATTAGAATAGAGGGATCACTATCAAATATCTTTACCGCATCCTCAACTCTAGTTTTTGCGTCATTAATCTTATCAAAAAGGTTTCTAAGCACCCTCTTATTCCACCTTTTTAGTGCCTTCTTTAATCTACAAAGCTTCAGGTAGAGCCGTAGCAGTCCAGTTTCCTCTAATAGCTAGTCCAACTAAGTGTAGCAGCTCTGTGAAGGTCTGAATATTTTACTACATATTCTGAAACTGAAAGACAGATGGTTGTTGCATAGTGCTCACATCACAAGATACCAAAAGACCGTGATGATCTGAAATACTCCTCTATAAGTGTTGCAATTTAGCCATCTGGGAAGAATGAATCCACGAGGTAGAGTAAAAAACTCTGTCCAATCACTACCAAACTTCATTATTAGTCCAGGTGAATTTAGTCCCTATAAATTCAGCATCAATCAAGCCACAATCCAGGACAATTTCATTTATCTTATTTCCTTTTTGTAATATAAAGAAGGAAAGTCTAGGTAAGTATAACTAAAATGAAAGTGAAGGTTAGGCTAAAAGCAATACAAAAACACAACGGAATAAAAACATTCATCACATGAATCATGGCCCAAAACCTTCAAAGAATTCTCATATGAGCCTAGAATTTAGATCTAATGGGAGAAAATCACTTTGATCTTCTATTGAAACAAGTTTGCCCGAAGTCACTTCTCTTGAATGAACACTTTTGTTTCTTGATCCCAGGACTTGATATGCACCAACACTTGGTAAATCTACTTCAAGCTTGAATCAAAAACTCCAATTCATCTTGAAGACCTTCAATTGGCCGAGCCTTGATCTTCTTGGACCAAAAATTAAATCCCCTCCAATTGAGATTGTCGTGAGCCTTCCATCTTTGGATGATCAACTCTTGATTTCCAAAGTAATGTGGATTCACACCTCTAATATTGATCCACTCTTCCTCTTTAGGTTGCCACTTGAATCTATGGTTATATAAGAGATTCAAGTATGAAGTTTTGGAGAGAAGGATGGAGAAGACTAGAGAGATTTAGGAGAGAAAAATTTTCAGCAAACTTTTGATCTCAAATTGTGATGGCCGAATCATGGGAAGGTATTTAACGTGCGATCATTACCACTTGGATACGTCGTTGGCAAGATATTTTAGAGGGAAAAATCTAAATTCTTCTCTTCAAATATCTTTAACCCACTTGGCATCGAAGTTAGACAATTTATATGGTATTTTAGTTGGCAATTAATTAAGTGCTACATGGATTCCAATTAACTTTAAATACCTATTATAATTTCCCTTCTAATTTGAATTGTCTTTTTGAATCAATTAATTTAATTATTAAAATTAATTGAATTAAATTAACTGTTAATTTAGTTAGAATAATTTGACTCTTCAAATTAATCTATTCAAGAAGATCAATTTTGACTTTAGTCAAATATTTTGACTTTTAGTCAAAATCTCTTTTCTTTTGCATAAATCTAATTTAGGCGATTTTCTTTAATCTAATTAGAGGATCTCCACTTTAAATTCATACTATGAATTAATCTAGGGAGACGTGTGATCCATTAAGTTCATCAATTAATTAGACATGGGTTCGTAACTTTTTTATTTGCAATTAATCAAACAATTCAATTAATCTCCCATCAAATTAATCTCTATTAATTCTATAGTGCCCATTCTCCACAATCAATGTCTAACCAGAGCATATGGAGCCCAATTTATTAGTAAATTAATTATGATATGAAGCTCACCTACTTAGCGTACTGCGCAAATAAAGTCCCTGTATTTTTCATCTCCCGATTAAAGCCTAGGATTAGGATATTTTTGGCAACCCTAATAGCTCAATAACTATGTATCTGTTCTTAATGATTGATTCATTCGTGAGTCTAATATTGAAAACTCCTTTCAAAATCAACACACCACCATGCGCAAGGATTTTCTTGAATTGAATCATTATAGAAAATATAGGAGATATTCTCGTTCATCAAGACGAGAAAACAGATCCTTTTTTGGAACTTACAAACCTCTATGTGTAGATAGCTTGCACCCAACGTGCACCTTATATGATCCACTAATAAGTGATCGAGATACACATCAAAAAATGAGAACCTACCATAAGGTTACCATAGTCCCTCAAATTTAAGGGCTAATTTATGCACTATCGTACGATAGAGAATAATCTACCACCAAATGCCACTACGGCTATCTCATGAAATTTTCTATGTCGAGTCTCTCAGTGAACTTATTTTTCTAACAAGCACCCATTAGCATGCACCAGTGTCAACTACACCGATCACCCATGAAACAAGGCAATAATTCAACTCCTTGAATTATGCATCATTAGTGCAAGTCTGTCCAAATCTAAAATATCCTCGTGTCAAAGATTTTATGACTTAGAGAATTTAAGATCAAGATATCTAGAAACTAATTTCGTGATTGTTATCATATACGTGACCTTATCTCAAAGCCTTATATGATCTAAAGGACTTATTCCATACCTATTATTGATGAGACAATTCGCGAGGATATGAAGTAGATGGCCGTTTTATTTATATTGCAAAAATAAGAACTTTTATGTAAGAGCAGTTATGACAAGGCAAATCTAATTGGCTAGAGGGCATTACTCTAACAATTTCTCACTTGCCCTAAAGCCAATTACTCATAGTTCCTAGGCCCATTTTCTCAAGCTGTTTCTCAAAGACCTTTTGGGTAAGTGGCTTAGTTAGTAGATTTGTTGTATTCTCTTCCGAGGCAACCTGTTTCACTCTAATGTCGCCTATATCAATGATCTCTAGGATCAAATGATAACGCCTTATGATGTGCTTGGATCGTTGATGAGATCTTGGCTCCTTCGCTTGCACGATACTCCATTGTTGTAAGAGAAAATGCCAATGGGCTCGGCCATGCTAAAAACTGCATCCAACTGTTGGATGAAGTTTTTCATCCAAACACCCTCTTTTGCAGCATCTAATGCTGCTATGTATTCTGCCTCAGTAGTTAAGTCGGTCGTAGTATCTTGTTTGGCACTCTTCCAACTTACCGCATTGTCATTAAGACAAAATATAAATTCAGAAATGGATTTACTGTCATCTGTATCGGACTAGAAACTAGAATTCAAAAACCATTCTAGTTTCAATTCTCCACCATCATAAACGAGAAGTAATTTCTTAGTTCTTCTTAAGTACTTAAAAATTGTCTTCAAGGCACTCCAATGACTTTCACTGGGATTAGATTGAAAGTGGCTCATAACACTTAAAGCATATGCTACATTCGATCTTGTACATAGCAGTGCATATATTTTGTTTCCTATAGCAGATGCATATTGTATGCCGGACATCCTATGCCTCTCTTCTTTCGTCTTTGGGGCCATAGGCTTAGAGAGATGTAACATATGTCTCATAAGAAAGAACCTCTCTTTGATTCTTTCATACTAAACCTCTTTAATATTTTATCTATATATGAACTTTGGAAGAGCCCCAGCAATCTTTTTGATCAATCTCTATGATTCATATTCTTTCACGAAGAATTATGTAGACAACCACGCTTTAGTATACTCTAATGCTCCCACTTCATTCTTAATGAATAGGATGTCATCTACAAAAAGTACTAAAAATTGTATCGTGCTCCTACTATTCTTCTTATACATATAGGGCTCATACATATTTTTTATGAAGCTAAACCCTTTAACTGTCTCATCAAAACCTATGTTCCAAGTTCGAGACACTTACTTATGTCCATAAATAGACCTTTAGAGCTTGCAAACCTTTTGCTTGCTCCCATTGGATGTGAAACTCTCTGGTTGCTCTATATAAATTTCTTTATCAAAGTTACCATTAAGAAAAGTGGTTTTCACACCCATCTGCCGTATCTCATAGTCATAGTCAAAATATGCAATTATGGCAAGTAAAATCCTAATAGACTTAGGTATTGCGATCAGCAAGAAGGTTTCCTCAAAATCTATACCCAGTCGTTGAGTTTATCCTTTAGCCACCAATCTTGCCTTATAGGTCATAACCTCTCCATTAACTTCAAGCTTACGCTTGAAGATCTATTTGCATCCAACTTGTACTGCACCTTCTGGTGGATCAACTAAGGTCCATACTTTATTGAAGTACATAAAGCCCATTTCGGGCTGTATAGCTTGTTGCCATTGTCTCGAATCCAAGTTTGACATCGCTTCCTCATATGTGTTCAGATCGCTATCTGATTGACCAATCTTATGAAGAAATCCAAACCTTTTGGGCTCCCTCCTAATCCGATCAGACCTTTTGGGGAGTTTGTGCTTTGAGGTTTAATTACTTTTATTGATTGTGAGTTTTTTTCTTGATTGTTGACTTCATCAAGTTCCACGATTTTGTTTTTTCTATCTAACAAAAACTCTTTCTCTAAAAAGGTGGCGTTTCTCAAAACAAACACCTTTTGTCCGAATGATCATAAAAGTAATAACCTGTAGACTCTCTAGGGTAACCCACAAATTTGCATAAGGTGGTTCTAGCATTCAACTTATCTCCCACTACTCTTTTAATATAAGCAGGAGACCCCATACCTTCAAATAAGAATATGAGGGTGTTTTATTATACCACATCTCATATAGCGTTTTGGGTATCAACTCAGAAGGCACTATATTTTGTAACTTCGTTGTCGTTTTGAGGGCATAATCCCAAAATGAAATTGGAAGGTCTATGAAACTCATCATAAATCGTACCATGTCTAATAAGGTATGATTTTTACGTTCCGCTACACCATTCCACTATGATGAAATAGGAGGAGTCCACTGTGAGGAATCTCATTCTCTTCTGGATAACTAAGAAACTCATATACTTAGTTTGAATTGTTTATCTACTTCATTGTTATACACTTTGAATATTTCAAAAGTTTTGAACTTGTTCTTCATAAGAAACACCTGTCTAAAATGTGTATAATCATCGATAAACGTAATGAAGTACTTATAACTACCCGAGCACTAACTTTTAGTGGGCTGCATATATCCGTATGAGCAAGTTCTAACAGTTTAGTGGCACGCTCCGATTGTCCAACAAATGATGACTTAGTCATCTTTCCTTTTAAACAAGATTTGCAAGTCGGTAACTTATTAATGTTAGTTGTAGAAAGTGACCCTAAGACGACCAATCTACTTATCCTATTCTTGAAAATATACCCAAGTCTGGCATGCCACAAGTATGCTTGGTTATGGTAAACTAACCTTCTTTCGTTCTCTTGTTGAATTTGTAACAATGTAAAGTTAGAATCTCGGGTGCAAAACTTATCTGTTAGTGTACCGGTGACAATTAAATAACCATCTTTAGAAAGAAAAAACTTTTCATTCTTGCAAGAAAATTCATAATTTTCTCTGTCAAATACAGGAATTGAAATAATGTTCTTTAACAAAGATAGTAAAAAGAGACACTTATTTAATTCTCACTTTTGATTATTACAAGCTAAATTAACTAGATTTGAGGCTTCGACATCAATTCTTACACCGTTTTCCATCCCAAGGATCACATTCCCTTTACTTAGTTTTTTTGCCCTCTGCACCCCCTGCAACGACTTACAAATGTGAGAACCACACGCGGTATCAAATACCCATGTATCACTGTTAATCGAAAGATTAACTTCAACAAAGAACATACTATTTTCTAAAGAAGTCAAATACTTCTTACAATTCCTCTTTCAATGCCCAATTTCACCACAATAAAAGTATTTGTCATCTTTAGAATTGACTTTCTTTTTTATACCACCCAATAGTTTTGTAGGTTATTTCCCTTTAGAAGAGGAACTTTTCTTCTTCTTCCCCGCCTTGCCCTTACGGACCTTTGAAATTGAAGCAACTAATATCATCTTGTCTTTCTTCATAGTAGATTCGACCGTAACAAGCATATTAACAAGTTCATTAACTGTCACATCGAGTTTACTCATATTGAAATTCATGATAAATTAGTCAAATGAATTTGGCAATGATTGAATGATTAAGTCTATATAAAGATCATTATCCATAATAATATCAAGTTTCTTGAGCTTTTTAATCAAAAATAAAATATTTTTAAACCATGCTCGTGAACATTTAATCCTTTAACTATACGAGCCCTAAACTATTCCTTGGAGGTGCTAAAGCATTCATAATGGGTTTGCATCGAGTATAACTCCTCGAGGTACATTTAGATCTCACTAGCATGCTTCATGTGATCATGAGACTTTTGAAACTCACTTGACATTGATGCCAACATTAGACATAAGGTTTTAAGATCATCTTCCCGCTAATGATTGATGGTTTCCCACATGTTTCCGTTGCATCATCGGAGATAGTATCGGGGAGACTTTGAGTCAAAATATAAGTCCTCTTTTCAGAATCAAGTATGATTTTCAAACTTCTAAGACAAGTTCTATATTTAGGAACGGTGAGTTTATTAGTTTTCAAAATAACGGAGAGTGAATTTTTAGCCATTCCTATTTATTGATTTCAAAAATCTACAAAAGCGAAGAAGAGAATATAAGCAGTTATTTGTTAAATATTATTAAACATGATACGGTCTTGTATCATGAGTTATCACCCACTACTTTCTTCAAATTTTATTCCCTCTCATAAAATTCAGGAAATTATATTTCCTAGTGGGTTTTAAGGACTTTAAAAATTATTTATAAACCCACGAGACATTGCCATCTACAAACAACTCCTTAGATAGTTAAGTAACTTTACCAATTGCATTAACTACGAAACCTCTAAAATTATTTTACCTTATCTTTCGTATAGACCCACGAGACGTAGCTATCTATACTCTTTGATGTTAAATTTGGCCCACCAATCATTCTTTACAATTAACTCAATTATGGTCATTCCACGAGGCATAGCCAATGCCATAATCGAACTAATTAAAAGTGTATCACATGCTTGAAGTAGTAATAATAGCTTTCCAAATAGGCAATGTACCCACCCGATAGCATCTCATGTCACTTACTTATCGATGGAAGGCATGGAACATTAAATCCAATTTAATTTGTCTCTTGTAAGTAAATATAATTTTTCTTACGAGAAATACTTAGACTTTCTAAGTGAGGGTTTTTGAAAAATATCAAGACCTCATCAATGTTTTATTTACTCTTATTTAGGTTATCTATCTTAAGTGTGCATCACCATACATCACAAGGATAATAATCATAAATAAGTAAATAAAATAACCTAACATGCTCCTAGGATGGATGATTATGAGCCTTTACTAAATAATGCACTTAGAGCCATTAGTGCATTATTTAGTGATTTAGGTGTGTAATTAAACGAATAGATCCTATCTATTACATATGCATCACCATGCATACATGGCCTTCATGTCTTGGACTCCTTTATCTTCTTCTTCTTCTTGATTACAAAATATATCATGCATACATAGTCTTCAATATAAGAAAAAGAAGATCTCACCTTCCTAAATCTACTCTTATTACAAAATGGAAAAGAGGTGTACAAGACCCCTTTAATTACAAACTCAATCAACAAATTAATTCATTAAAACCATTTTAATGAGGTCATAATCATCCCATATATTCATTCAATATCAAACATCCATCACATAAATGCTTAAAATTAAATACATAACAATTAATTAAATATTCATCTCATGAACATATAATCAAAGGCCAAAAGTTCATCACATGCCATTGTTTTGCTACGGGAAATTGTTCAATATAATTCATCAATTAAAATGTAGCATTAAACTTAGTTTTAAATTATCTAAAGGTTTCTAAAACCTACCAACACCTTGGACATGATTCATAGCACTATAGGAGACCAAATTACATCATAAATTAGATCAAAATATCAATAGAATTTCAATTGGCAGATTCAAGATTAGCCACGGGTCTAACCGGTAGTCCCCATTCTAAAAATTCTAATAAATTCTCCTTGATTCCAAAAATCACCAAATTTAAAACAAAAGTTCCTAACTCATTATAGTTGACTCAAAAAATCAAGGAGTACAAAAATAACATCAATTAAAGTATGAAATAATTTTGTTTTCGTGAGGTCAGTGCACAGAGTAATTTATTCTCGGGTCTGATCGGCAATGCTCATTCAAAGATTTTTAGAAAATTCTCCTTAACTCCAAAAATCACTAAATTTAAACTATAGGTTTCCAACACAAAATCAAGGAGTTCCAAAATAAAGTTATATGATTCACGAAAAATGATCGAACCTAAGAGGTTACTGTACTCAACCTTCCAGGAAGCAACACATGTTCTCAATATATTTTTCATGCTCTAATTCAAGTAATTTTTTATCCAAATTATACTAGATCCAATCTAATATATGTAAATTGATCTCCTAAGAGTCTTACAAAAATTTCAAAACAATTGATTACAATTAACAACATTAATTCAACATCTAACATCCAATTCAAATCATGCTAAATCAAATCAACAACTCCAATTATTCAATTAAATTGAATTCAAATCATGCTAAATCAACATATAGCATCAATTATCACATATTTCATATAGATCCAAGCCATACATATAATCTAGTGACCTCCAATTCATTAGATTGAATCACAATCACTAAATTCACAACAATTCATTACATGAATCAATATTTTAATGAATGTAAAAACTAGCTCATATGATTCGGCTCTGATACCACTTGAAAGTGAAGGTTAGGCTAAATAAAATAAAAAACACAATGGTAATAAATATTTATCAACATGAATCATTGCCTAAACCTTCAAAGGATCCTTATATGAACATAGAATTTAGATCTAGGAAGAGAAAACCAACCTTGTGGCAAACAAAAATCAACCCTGGCTAAAGACTCCTCTTACAACCAAAACTTTAAGCTCTCACGTGATCAAGCTTTGATCCGCTTCAAGCTTGAAAGACCCTCTCCAAATCTTGATCAAAACTCCAATTCCAACTTGAAGCCTTGATGACTGAATCCTTTGCAAGCTAGGACCAAAAATTTTCTCCAAAATTTGAGGATGTCGTGAGCTAATCTCCAAGGAATAATCAATTTTTTATCTTCTAAATCAAGTGGATTCACACCTCTAATATCGATACACTCTTTCTCTTTGGATTATCACTCTTGATTTTTTGTTAGAGAGAAGATCTGAGTATGAATATATGAAGATAATGAAAGAGATGAAGAGAGAATTGAAGGGAAATAAATTTTAGCTGCAAATCACAAAGGGACTGGCCAATTTTGCATGAGGTAGTTAGAGGAGTTATTTAAAGTGTGAACATTGGTGGCAAGATATTTTGGAGGGAAGAATATAAATTTTTCTTTTCAAATATCTTTGGCCCACTTGGCATCCAAGTTGAATAATCTATGCAGCATTTTAATTAACAATTAATTAAAATACTATATGGATTCCAATTAACTTTAAATACCTATTATAATTTTTTCTCCTAATTCAAATTATCTTCTTGAATCAATTAATTCAACTATTGAAATTAATTGAATTAAATTAACCATTAATTTAATTAGAATAATTTGATTCTTTAAATTAATCTACCAAGAAGACCAATTTTGATTTTGGTCAAATATTTTGACTTTTAGTCAAAATCTCTTTTCTTTTGCCTAAATCTAATTTAGGCAATTTTCTCTAATGTAATTATAGAATCTTCACTTTAAATTCATACCGTGACTTAATCAAGGAAGGCGTTAGGTTCATCAATTAATTAAACATGGGCTTATAACTTTTACGATTTATGATTAATTAGACAATTCAATTTAATCATTCATAGAATTAATCTCTATTAATTTTAAAGTATCCAATATCCTTAGTCGATGTCTAACTACAAGTCTATGGAGCCTAATTTTATTAGTGAATTAATTGTGGTGCGAACCTCAACTACTTATGCGTGTCGTGCAAATACGGTCCCTCTATTTTCCATCTCCTAATTGAAGCCTAGGATTAAGATATTTTTGTCGATCCTAATAGCTCAATAACTATGCACATATTCTTAATGATTGATTCATTCATGAGTTCAATATTGGAAACTCTTTTCCAAATCAACACACAACTTTGCGTAAGGATTTTCTTGAATCGAATCATCATAGAAAATATAGGAGATATTTTTGTTCATCAAGATAAATAATCGGATCCTTTATTGAAAGAAAACTTTATGAATAGATAACTTGCACCCAACGTACACCTCATGTAATATGCTAATAAGTGATCGAGATGCACGTTAAAGAATAAGGACCTATTATAAGGTTACCACGATCCCTCAAGTCTAAAGACTCATTATATGTACTATCATAAGATAGAGAATGATCCATCACCAAATACCACTATAGCTATCTTATGGAATTCTCTATGTCAGGTCTCTTAGTGAACTTTTTCTTCTAACACGTACCCATTAATATGCAACAGTGTCCACTACACCGACTACCCATGAAACGGGACAATAATTCAACCCATTGAATTATGCATTGTTAGTGCAAATCTGTCCGAATCTAGAATGTCCTTGTGTCAAAGATTCTATAACTTGGAGAATTTAAGATCAAGACATTTAGAGACTAATTTCATAATCACCATGATATGTGTGACCTAGCTTCACAACCTTATACGATCTAGATAACTTTTTGCATATTGATTGTGATGGAACAATTCACAAGAATATGAAGAAGATGGTCATTTCATTTATATTGCAAAAATAAGATCTTTTATACAGGAACAGTAATTACAAGTCAAATCTAATTAGTTGCGAGGCACTGCTCTAACAGAAGGTAAGAAGGAAAGTCATTAGGGAAGGCATAAGGTGAAGCGATAAGGCTGATTCTATCCATCTTCCTTCTACAAATTGGGTAATTGGCTTCAAAGTCCTCCTCAGTCTATTCTAGTGTCAAAAAGGCATCGGCAAGGTCTTTCCACTTACAAATTCCTGCTATTCAAAGTGTCTAAGAAAGCATAAAGCCTCACCATTTCTGTAAGAGATCTAAGGCCTCACCATCTCTATAAGAGATCTGATCTCAGTTGTTTTCAACTTTTTCTCCTTCTTAACCAAGCCCTAAATTGAATTCCTTAATTTATCTTAAAAGATATAGCTTGTTTTAAATTGGATTGAAAACGAACTAAATTTTAATTTAACTTTGGATCAAAAAATGGCTTCCGCACTTTAAGTAGAAAGTTCACTCCTATCCTCGTGAGAAGGAATGAAACTAGCACTGGCTAACTATTGCCCCATGGGCACACAATGGCTAAAGGAGTGAAGAATGCTCAGAAGCTGTCGAGAATCAACCAGAAGTCATTTTTGAGGCAATAATGAATCTAGTGGTTGCCAAAGGAGTTTATTCCCTAATTAGGGTAAGAGAACAGAGCTAGTTTTAGATCAGATTACGATTGATTCCGAGTAGGTTGGCTCTGGGAAACATATTCATATGGAGGCATGATGAAGAGTCAGGTCAGGTGCTATTGAATCGAGTAAAGTACGGGCTAGGCTACATCCCCTTAGGCCTTGGTTATAGTTATTCATTCTTTTTGTCTTAGTGTCCTGTTTCAAAATCTCTGTATTCTAACTTTTATTTTTTAGTTATGTTTTCCTTGTTTTCACTGTTAGGAGTAAAGGAAGCCAAATGCCCTTTCTATGAAGAAAAGATATCATACCAATATGGAAATCAATTGTTTGAAAGATTTAGAGTGGAAGATCAACCTCTTTTTGAGAAGAAAATTTAAGGTTAGCCTCGCCCACTTTAAAAACTTGGTACCCATAGACTAATGTAGCCTACTCTTTGTCAAAGCAAGCCTTCCGTATGCAATAGTGCTTTCTAGTTCATATATTCATCTACATTTGCATTAATTTTCAAATTTCCCCTATTCTTTATCAGAATAATTAATAACCATATCATACCAGCCCACTAAGTAGGAAAAAGGGGCAAAAGAAACCTCAATAATGAACTAAGAAGGGCATATCTTCATGAAAATAGCACTCTGAATGTTGGTCTTTTGACCACAAAACTAAGCAATAAGTCCATTCAATAGTAATTGGTGTATTTGGAGATCCAAAAGTTTTGTTTTTATGGGGCAAAGGTATAGCTCAAAAGTGTAAGAAGCATCACATTAATGAAGGAATGCAAGTGTAGTTTTCACCGGATCTAATATTTGATTGCGACCTTGATCTATTTGAAATGAACTGCCCTACGTTCAATAAAAAGAAAAACTATATGCCTATATCCATGTCGAATGGAGAAGAAGCGACAAGGATAGACTGTTGCTAATAGCCTTAATTGGTTAGCACTACAGATCGAATCCTAAGTAGCTATACAATAAACCCTACGAGATGGCCCTACCAGAGAAAACGAGTAGGATGAATCTCCGTAATGATTCTAACGACCTAGCTAACCATTAATTCAATGTCCTCTTAATTGGGGCGTTAGTTTTTTTTCTTATTCTTAGCTAAGTCTTTTCCCCTCGTGGTTAAACATGAGTTTGGAAATGCTCATTCTGTACATCTCCTCGTTAATCTGTGCATGAGCTTCTGAGCTGTGTCTCGCTTGCCCTCTTTAGTAGAGATCAACTGCTTATACTTGAATTAAGATATGTTATCCAAACCTTGGGCTTAACCCCTATAATAGTTATCAACTACTAGGCATTGTGGGGTAAGATTTCTTTGACATAGAAGGATGTCCCTTAAAAGGTTTAGCTACGTCCTGTAAGAACTTGCTACAGGCAGGCAACTTACTACCTCTCTGTCTTCTCTTCAACTATAGTTGAAGGACAAAGTTTCATTTCATAAGAGAGGGGTCGATGGGCAAGTGAGCTGGTCTTGCCTTTGTTAATCCGCTTGAAAAAAGTTATCACGATGCTGCTACATCACGATTGTTTATTCTGAAGCAAAAGAGATAGAAAGCACACAAGGCGCATGATGAACAAGAGTAATTTCCCATCCCTTACTCTATTTCTTCTCTTAAATAGACAAAATAGTGGGCTTCTTTCTTCTATGAGCCAAAGATAGCCTTGAAGCGCCAAATGAACTAACCCTACCCAAGCCTTTAAAAATCATCCTTATTGCTAGGGTTTTCACTTCTTTTCATGGTCGAGTTTCTTTTCTTTCCTCTTCAACAAGATATGACCTATTTAGTGGCTATAATGGCATACTTCAGAGCTTCAATTGAATCATTTTCAAGGTTTGGAGAAAATATTAAGTACTTATCTTTGCGTTCTAGCCTGGTTGAGCACCTGTTCTTGCATATGAGGGCTTGCTAGCATTCATTTGCGCTATAGTTTCATTCAAGTAGATATTGTACTTTAATGAGATCTGTAAGTGAAAGCTAGTCTCCTAAACAAAGCTTTGGGAACTTTAGGATTCCTTACTTCAGTCTGCTAGGTTGGATTACAAGCTAGCGATTGGAGTGGTACAAAAGAGCCTCATAGATCGTGATTTGTTCTCATTCATTCTACTTCAACCACCTTACAGTAGCTACTTGGAGATTCCCCATAAAATAGATTTCCTGTCTTTTCTTTACTTAAACTATGGCCATAGAAAGGAACTAAAGTAGATGGACCTTTTCTTTAGTTATCACTTGATCAATCTTATCTCTTTTGTCTTGTCTTATATAACCCAACAAGAAAACCTGACTCAGGGATTTCTACACAAAAACTACCAGTCATCTAGCTATCAAAGAAGAAGCTTACAAGCTTTATCCCAATAAAACTTAGGGAAGGAAGTCCATTTTAGTCCTAAAATAACCTCTACTTGCATACCTTCTCTTTCCTTATCCGTCTTTAACTGAAAAATGATAGAAAGATAGGATTGATGTAAGCACTAACATCTGCATCGTCCGCTAGTTCCTTTTAGTCTTTCTAAGAATAAGAAACTAAAAGAGCCAAGAATAAATTAGCTCTTTCAAACCCTCTTTCTAGAAAAGAAAGCCAGAGGGTAATAGTTTATTAGCAATATGAGTGTAAAAAAGCTACCGGTGCTTTATTACTACTTGCTGGACTCAACATCCCTTCAGGAGTTTCCTCATTCCTATGGTTCTTCTCTTCTATTCTGAGAGAGAGGCTCTAATGCAGATTCTCTTCTGTCCAAAGGCCAATTCAAGCTCTCAAATATAAGTTTTCCTCCTCTAAGCCCTTTCGATATGAGTCCCTTATTTTCTCCTAATCTCAATGGTCGATGTCTAGTCACAAGCCCACGTAGCCCAATCAATTGATGAATTAATCTTGGTGTGGAACCTTTTCACTTACACATTCCATGCAAAGACGGTCCTTTCAATTCTTGTATCCCAATTGAGGCCTGGGGTTAAGATATTTTCAGTATCCTAATAGCCCTAATACTATGCTTCTATTCTAGATGAATGGTTCAATGTGACACCTCATTTGGAAACTCTTTTTCAAATAGTCACACCGCCTTGTGCGAGGATTTTAGTGAATCGAGCATCACTAGAAAATATAGGAAATACACTTGTTTACAGATAAGGAATCGAATCCTTTATTGGAACTAACAAGCATCCATGTGTAGATAGCTTATCTCCAACGAACACCTCACATGATCCACAAAGGGATCGACATGCACATCAAGGAACAAGAACTTATCACAAGGTTACTATGATTCCTCAAAGTCAAAGGACTAATAATATGCACTAGTGCAAGTAAGAGAACTTCTCATTATCGAATGCCACCAAGGCTACCTTATGAGTTTCTCCTGGCGAGTTGTTCAGTAAACTTGTTCTCTAACAAGCACCTAGTAACATGCACTGACATCAACTACATCGTTTATTCATAAAATGGAGTAATTATCTAACTCTTTGGACATATGCATCATTAGTACAAGTATATTCTAATCTAAGATGCTCTTATATTAAAGATTTTATGACTTAGAATATTTTAAGATCAAGACCATATAAACTTGTTTCATGATCACCATCCAATACATGACCAAGTCCCATAGTTGTGTTTGATCTAAAGGACTTCATCTACATGAATTTTGAGGATATGTCGTAGTTTTATGAATAGTTTTATGAACATATGTTTAATAATCTTGAATAAAATAAGATTGCATTAATCAAAGAGCAGTTTAACAAGCCAAAATCAATTAGCTGCGAGCACCACTCAAACAATCTTTTACTTGCCCTAAAGCCAATTTCTCATGGTCTTAAGGCCCATCTTCTCAAAATATCTCTCAAAGACTTTTTGCATTAGGGGCTTAGTCAGTGGATCTACTATATTCTCTTCCAAGGCAATACGTTCCACTTTTATGTTACCTCTATCAATGATCTCCTGCATCAAATGATAATATCTGATTATGTGCTTGGATTCTTGATGAGATCTTGGTTCTTTCACTTGAGAAATGGCTCCGTTATTATCATAGAAGACAACAACCGGGCTAGCAATGCTAGGAACTACATCCAGCTTTTGGATGAAGTTTTTTAATCCAAACACTATCTTTTTCAGTATCTAATGCAGTAATATACTCCACCTCAGTGGTTAAATTGGCAGTGGTATCTTGCTTGGAGCTTTTCCAACTCATTGGGCCACCACTGAGACAAAAAACAAACCCAAACATGGATTTGTAGTCATCTATGTTAGGCTAGAAACTAGAATCTAAAGCCCTTTCTAGTTTCAATTCTCCATTATTGTAAACCAAAAACAATTCTTTAGTTCTTCTTAAGTACTTTAGAATTGCTTTAATAACACTCCAATGGCTTTTACCGGGCTCAGATTGGTAGTGGCTCCTAACATTTAGAGCTTATGCCACATCCGATCTCATACATAGCATAGCATATATTATGCTTCCTATAGCTAAAGTGTAAAGTACTTGAGACATCCTATTTCTCTCTTCTATCTTGGGGTCATAGACTTAAAGAGATATAGACTGTGTCCCATGGGGATGTATCTTCTCTTGGATTCCTCTATACTAAATCTCTTTATTATCTTGTCTATGTATGATGTTTGAGAGAGGCCTAGCATTCTATTTGATCTATCTCTATAAAGTTGTATTCCTAATATGAAGGATGTATCTCTCTAGTCTTTCATAGAGAATTGCATGGATAACCAAGCTTGTATACACTCTAATATATCTTTGTCATTCTCAATGAGAAGTATGTCATCAAGATAAAGCACTAGAAATTGGATGGAACTACCATTTTATTTCTTATATACACATGATCCGTACATATTTTTTAGGAAGCCAACCATTTTTACTGTCTCATCAAAACATATGCTCCAACTTCGGGATCCTTGTGTTAGTCCATAAATGGATATTTGGAATTTGTAAACCTTTGATTCGCTCCCACTAGATTTAAAGCCTTTTGTTTGCTCCATATAGATATCTTTGTCAATGTTTCCATTGAAAAAAGAGATCTCTATATCTATTTGCCATATTTCATAGTTATAATATGCGGCTATGGCAAGTATAATTCTGATGAATTTAGACATAGCAATTGGCCAGAACATTTCTTCAAAGTCTATACCCGGTCTATGGGAATAACCCTTTGCTACCAGTCTAGCTTTATAGGTCTCTACCTCTTCATTAACTCATAATTTATACTTGAAGATCCATTTGCAGCCAACGGGTGCAATACCCTCCGTTGCAGCTAACGGGTACAATACCCTCCGTTAAATCAACTAAGGTCCAAACCTTATTAGAGTATATGGAGTCCATTTTGGATTGCATTACTTTTCATTAATATCCCAAGTCTATGTCCGACATGGCTTCCTTATAGGTCCTCAGATCACTATTTTTTTGACCTGTCTCAAGAAGGAATTCGAACCTTTTAGATTGCATCTTGATTCGGCAGAACCTTCTAGAAAGTTGTGTAATCGATGGCATATCTTGCTTGTTTGCTTCTACTGCTTGTGGGATAGTTTGATCGTCACGAACTTCATCAAGTTCGACAACAATGCCATTTCTATCTAGTAGAAATTTTTTCTCCAAGAAGGTAGCGTTTCTCAAAACAAACACCTTTTTGGTTTGCATCCATAAACTCTCCAGGGTTTTCTACAAACTTACATATGGAAGATGTACTATCTAATTTATCTCCCTCCAATCATTTCACAAAATCAGGAGAACCCCAAACTCTAAGGTAGGCATACAAAGGTGCGTTGACATACCACATCTCATGTGGAGTTTTTAGCACCTACTTTGTAGTTGAATGGCATAGCCCCAAAAGGAAACAGATAAAAAAGCTCATCATAGGATGTACCACATCTAATAAAGTACAATTTCTATGTTTAACTATCCCATTAAATTGAGGTGTGCCAAAAGGTGTCCATTGTGAAAGAATCTCATTCTCTTTAAGATAATCTAGAAACTCGGTACTCAAGTATTCACCTCCTTGAACAGATATAAGAGTTTTAATACTTAGCCCGAGTTGCTTTTCAACTTCATTCTTATAGTTTTTTAACCTTTCAAGGGCTTCGAATTTATGCTTCATAAGGTATAAGTTTCTAAACCATATATGATCATCCGTAAAGGTTACGAAATAAGCAAACCCTCCTCTTGCACTAACTCTTAGTGGTCCACAAACATCCATATGGGTCAACTCCAAAGGACTAGTGGATCGCTTCGGATGTCCAACAAACAAAGTTTTGGCCATTTTTTCTTTTAAACAAGATTCACAAGTTAGTAATGCATCTAAGTCATTAACTTTTAAAGAACTAGAGGCAACTAGCTAACTAATCCTATTTTCAGAAATATGACCAAGTTTTGCATGTCAGAGAAAGGTATAATTGAGATTGTCTTGTTTGCTTTTATTATTTTGAATTTGTATCATCGATGGACATTTATCTAAGTAGCATAACCTGTTAAAAAAAGTACCTTGTGCAATCAAAGAACAATCCTTGTATGTACTTAGTTTTCCATTTAATTCAAAAGTCATATGCTTCAACATCTAAAATGGAAATGGAAATGGAAATGGAAATGGAAATGATATTTTTTTTAATTAAATTTGATACGTAGTAAATGGGGTCTAATACAATAGCAGATGAATGGAAAGATAATTTTATCACACCTATACTATGGGCCGCAACCTTTGCCCCACGCCTAGGCTGAGGATCATATCTTCTTCTTCAAGCTTCCTTCTTCTTTTCATCCCCTACAACAAACTGCAATGGTATGAGCCACATGCGGTATCCAATGCCCAAAAGGAAGAATCCACAAATAAGAAACTTTCAACAAACGACATATTCTTTTCCAAGCTTGCGAGGTAGGCCTTGCAATTGCGTTTCTAATGGCCTAGCTCACACAATTGAAGTATTTACAATTGAAATCAACCTTTGACTTCTTGTTGACTCCACTTTGTGGCTTCATTGGTTGCTTCCCTTTTGAAGAAGAACTCATTTTCTTTGACCCCTTCTTAGCACCCTTTTAGATCTTAGAGGAGGAAGTAATGATGAGAGGCATGTCCTTAATAGCGGACTCTATCGTAACCGACATGTTTATTAATTCATTAATTATTACTTTAATCTTAGACATATAGAGGTCATTGTCGATGATCACGTTCATGTTGGAAAGTTTTTCAATAAAGCCAATCATTTTTAGACCATGTTTATGAACACTTGACCCCTCAACCATCTTCGCCTTAAAAGGTTCTTTTGAAACCTCATAATGCCCATATCTAGTTTGCACACTATATAACTCTTATACGAGCAAATAAATATCGGTGGCTTGCTTCATATGCTCATGTTATTTTCAACCCATTTTACGATCGTATCGCGTGTCTCTTGATCATCTTCTAGTGTGGTATCTAATGGACTTTTGGTGAGAAAGGTTTGTTAGCCAATCTTGGTAGTTAGGGCCAATCAACTTATTAGTTTTCAAAATTGTTGCGAGTGGATTCTTAGCAATTTTTATTTGATTTTTCAAAAATCTATAAAAACACATGGAAGAGAATATAAGCTTTTATTTTAATTCAATATTTTGAAAAATATGATTATGGTCCTAAAAGCAAATTTTGCCTCCCACTATTTCTTTCTTCAAATTTGCTATCCTCATTGAGAATTCGAAAAATCATATTTCCTAGTAGCGATTAAGGTCCCAAGACATTGATAATAGACACATGAATCATAAGACATCTATTACCAACTTTAAGGTAGGTAACATTTGCCAATTGCATTTCTATACAATCCTTAATATATTTTGCCTTACTTTTAACATAAACCCACGACTCGTGAGACATCTATACTAATAAATGTTAAGTCAAACCTACCACCAATCAACCTTCAGTGATTTAATCATGACATTCCACGATTCGTGAGACAAAGTCAAAGCCAAAATGTTACAGAGATACATCATATGCTAAGGTCATAATCACAACTTTCCATTGAAGGGATGTTTCACGACTCGTAAGACAACACTCCAACATGGTAGCATCTCATGATTACACCAATTGGTTGAAAGCATGGACTAACTAAAACCCCTTTTACTTTTATCTATAAAAACTTAATATTTGGAAAATTTGGACATTCTAAGTGAGCTTTTATGCTTGAAAGAGCTCATCAATAATTCAATTTACTTAGGTTTTCTATCCTAAATATGCATCAACATCTAATCATAGGATAAAGAAAGCATAAATAAGTAAACCTAGCATGCAAGAGCCAAAATTAAGTGATGCACCTAGAACCATTAGCGTATCACCTAATGATTTAGATGAGTAATTGAAAGGAATAAATCTAATCTATTACATAAGTATCACCATGCATACTTGGCCTGTTAGAATAGTCCCCCTTAGCTAATTATTTTTTCTTGTAAAATTGCTCTTTGATTAATACAATCTTATTTTGTTCAATATGCAAGATGGTCTTCTTTCATCATATCTTTATATAATTGTGACTTATCTTAACAATTCATATGAAAGAAGCCCTTTAGATCAAATATGGCTATGGGACTTGGCCACGCATTGGCTGGTGATCACGAAACAAGTATCTGCGACCTTGATCTTAGAATATCAAAAGTCGTATAATCTTTGATATAAGGGCATCTTAGATTTGGATAGACTTGCACTAATGTTGCAAATATCCAAAGAGTTGGATAATTGCTCCATTTCATGAGTAATCGATGTAGTTGACATCGGTGTATATTACTGGGTGCTTGTTAAAAAACAAATTCACTAAATGACTCGCCAAAAGAAACTCATAAGGTAGCCATATGAGAAGTTCTCTTACTTACACTAATACATATTATTAGTCCTTTGACTTGAGGAATTATAGTAACCTTGTGGGTAGGTCCTTAATCTTCAATGTGCGTCTCAATTCCTTAGCGGATTATATGAGGTGTATGTTGGGGATACGGTATATATGCATGGAGGTTTGTGAGTTCTAATAGAAGATTCGATTCCTCATCTACTAAACAAGTACATCTCCTATGTTTCCTAATGATGCTTAGTTCGGCAAAATTCTTGTGCAAAGTAATGTGACTATTTGGAAAGGAGTTTCCAAATGAGATGTCACATTGAACCATTCATCTAGAATAGAAGTGTAGTATGAGGGCTATTAGAATATCAAAAATACCTTGACACTAGGAATCTAAAGGACCATATTTGCATGGAACATGTAAGTGGAAAGGTTTATACCAAGATTAATTTCACCAATCAACTAGGCTTCATGGGCTTGTGGCTAGACATCAACCGTGGAAATTGGAAGCTCAAGAATTAATAAAGATTAATTCTAGTGAGTGCTTAATTAATTGGCATATATATTTAGACATTTATTCACTAATTAAATCGCAAATTGTTGCGAATCCATGTCTAATTAATTGATAAGGGTAATGAGTCACACACAAAAGCCTTAATGAGAACACATGAATTAATTGAGAGTCATCTAAATAGTTTAGATAAATTACTTAATAGAGATTAAGTAGAAGAGAGAATTTTTACTAAAGTCAAAGAGTTTGACAAAAGTCAAAATTAGACAATTGATTAGATTAATTTGAAGAATCAAATTAGTTTATTAATTTAATAGTTAAATTCTAATTGGATTAAGTTGTCAATTAGGATTTGGAGGAAAATTCAAAAGAGGAATCTAGAGGACTTGAGTTGACATTTTATTAAAGAGTTAATTATATTATCAATGCAAACTCATATCCTACTTGAACTCCAAGTGGACTGAGGAGGTTTTTGAGAGAATTTGGAGCATGGGAGGTATGACCTCCCTTCTAGAAAGAACTCAAAATATCCAATCCACTTGCCAAGTCCAAGTGGACTTATAAAAGCTTCTATAATGGCCGGCCATGCTCTTTAATATCACACAATAGCACTGTTGAATTTTTCCTCAAAATTCCCTCAACCATCTTCTCTCTTCTCTCTCTCAAATCACTATTGAAGAAGCTTGAGTTCTTAGCCATCAAAGTGTGCAGATCAACATTAGAGATCCTACACTTGGAGGATTCTTAGTGCGTTAACTTAATTTGATCAAACTTTTGTGACTATTTTGGTGAAAATTGGCCAAGGAAAGAAGAAGAGGAAGAAATCCTTTGAAGGGTTTAGATCTTTATTGATCAAGACTTGAATTTTGGAGATCAAGACTAGATTGAGGATTAAGCCTTGATTACTGGAAATCTAGACTTGGAGATTAGAGATCCAAGATTGAATAGGAAGATGTAACTACTCTTTGGTGTTCATCATTAGATTTTGGATTTGCACTAATGGTATATCTCTTTTTCTTCATAATTCATTGGTTGCATAAATTAAGCCATGAAGATACATATTAATCTATGGTGATTAAGTTTAAATTTCCACTGCGTTTATGATTTTTTAAATCAACTTGTATCTCTTTCCACTTTTATGGCCTTCAATCTTACACTCATTCAATCTTTCTCTTCCATGGCATGGATCACCAAAAGAAACGAAAGACCTCACCATCTTAGCAACCACTCTTATTACAAGGATGAAAGAGGGGATAGAAGCCCCATTTAATTACAAACCAATAAATAAAACAAAATAATTTTATTTTAGGCTCATAATCACCATAATCCATTCATCATCACAATCATACATTCAACAATTAAAAGCATGAAAGTAATAATATAAAGTGCTTAAGAGAATTAAACGTTTATCAAGCCATCAACAAACGTAACATTTACACAATATGATGTTTCAATCAATTAATCAATGCATAATGATACTTAAATTCAGAGTTTGAATAATTATAAACACTTTATAACACCCACGGATGATCATATAAACATTTTATTAACAGAACAATGCCAATTTTAAAAGTCTCCAGGACTGGGTGCATCTACGCCCAATACCGTATGCAATCGGGCCTAACCACTGGACTAGGCATGTCTGCGCCCTATCCCATGTCGCGATCGCGATCGTGCCTGGATCTAATATGGCAAATTTCATCTAATTTCATTTTTGCAGCGTTTTAAGCTATTTTCAATGTGTAACGCCCCGGATTTCAAGGCTCTTCGCCCTGAGATCCAAAGTGTTACTCGTGGACGGATAATCATTCCAAAACCATCAAAAACTTAATGCAGCGGAATCATTCAAGCTAAATTCATAAAATCCATCAAACGATTCAAACTAATTCCCAAAATGTACAGTTACATATCAAACTGTCCAAAATTACACTTGAGCCATCTAACTTATCAATACAATCCAATATTCTATACATTTCATAAGTCCAAAACATAATTTCGATCCAAACTACAAATCTAAGTCTAGAAGTTCCAAAACAATAGGTTAAACCAAAATATAGTAGAGTTTACAAT
>JACFYI010001291.1:637892-648757 GCA_014898755.1 Handroanthus guayacan | reverse complement strand
TTATTATTATTAGAGGAAATAATATATGTTTTATAATACATATTATATTATAATATACAAAATTTATAAAATATATAATATATATTATAATATAGGGTTAAATGCAATTACACCCCTAAACTATTTCTTTGGCACTCACTTCCCAAGCCTCTTAATTTTTGACATGACATCCACTCAATTCAATTTCTATTCATTTTTCTGTTAACACGTATAATATACATATAATATATTTAATATATATTTAATCAAATTAAGCTCTTCGTATACTTTTTTTTTACTTTTTTAATTTTAATTCAATTTTTATTTATGAAAAATAATTAATTGTTAAATTTAATTATTATTCACAATTACTATAAATATTAATTTACTTTAATGTAATTATAATTTTTAATTTTACAATTTTATTTATCTTGGTTTCAAAATTTAATCAAATTAAGTTCTTTGTATACTTTTTTTTAATTTTTTTATTTTAATTTAGTTTTTATCTATGAAAAATTATTATTTATTAAATTTAATTATTATTCTGAATTACTATAAATATTAATTTATTTTAATATAATTATAATTTTTAATTTTATAATATTATTTATCTTGGTTTCAAAATTTAATCAAATTAAGTTCTTCGTGTAGATTATACATATATTATAGATCTAGCATGATAGTCTATAAAAAAATTAATATATATATATATATATAAAATATCTTACATTATTGATAATTAATATAATACTATGCATATGAACGTATAATTAATTAAAGCAAATCGCAAAGCAACTAAATGCATTAACAAAACAATATTATGTTAAACAATCATATATTGTAATAACTGTACATATTCGATTTGTTCCATATATGCTTCATTTCACAATTTTTCATAGCATAACATTATATGTTATTTATAATACTACCTTACAATATAATTTGATTCAATTTTCAAATTAATTGTCCCAATTATGCTAAACCCTAATAAACCCCTAAAAACCCCTGAAAAACCCTAAACAAAATGAGCGATGGATTAGAGACGGAATATCCCTCGCGAACTTTTTAAAATAGAATTAGTGACGGTTTTACCGTCACTTATTTCCATCGCTAAAACTAGTTTTCCTTGTAGTGAATATTTGCGACCATTTTTTCTAGCAACGGTAAATGCTAATCCATGGCTAATTTCCTTCGCTAAAACCGCTTTTTATTATTAGTGAATATTTGCAACATATTAGAGACAGTTTTGCGGCGGTTTTTTTTAGCAACGGAAAATTCCATCAATAATTTCTGTCGCAAAAACTGCTTTTTCTTGTAGTGGCAGCACAAAAAAAAAAAAAAAAGAACCCACGATGTTGGAGGAGAAATCCCTCAAGGGAGATCAAAATGTTAAACTCTACTTCAAACGTACTAAACCCTAAATCTAAATTCAAGGAGATTCATCACGTTCAAAGCAAAGAATCAATGCATTTATCATGAAGCTCATTAAATTCCAATATTTGGTTGGAGATTATGGTGCAAAGTATTCAAATTAACATTATTAAGGAGCAACGCTCAAGGAAACCAAAGTGAAAAATGTACTTCAAAAGTGCAAATCCTAAGTCCAAGTTTAAAGTGGTTCATCACAGAACTTGGCAAGTTTTGGCATTTGATTCGAGATCACAGTGTGAAGTCCTCAATTTAACATTAATGCTCAAGTAAGATCAAAGTATTGTTCCACTTTAAATTCCAAGTGCCAAATCCAAAATTCAAATTTTTAGAGGAAGGATTACTAGATTAGTCTTCTTCAATGGGAGATATAATTTCTTTTTAAATTGTAATATTCTTATCATAAACTTAAATTTGTCCATAATATTTCTTCTCATGTTTTGTGAGAAAAAATTTCTAGGACATCAAGTGGGACCAACCTTATCCCTCATCTCTCCCTCCTATGAAATCATCAAAGTCGAACCAAATTCTATAGCTTCTAAGAAGCATTAGGTCATCCCAACCAAGAAATGCATTGTTGATGTTGCCAATGATGCCATGTAACCACCAATTACCAAGGCAAGATAGATGATTCAAACACTGCAAATTTGAAGGAGATCAATGCCCAAGTCGTCGCCACTTGCTAAATTACTTGCTATAATGGATAGAGTGACAACCTGAGATGATCAACTTGCTCGAATGGCTTTAGTTATATTGGCCTAGAGAAAATTGCGAAGGATCTTGATCTCCAAATTGCTCAACTTTAAAACAAGCTAGAAATTTCCAACATGGAGGAATCTAGTCACAACTACTAACCTTATTCAAGCTACATTGTCAAAGAAAAATAGAGCAGAAAAAATACCCCACACATACTAAGTGGAGCCTAGGTTCAATCAGTGAACTTCATCCATAGCTACATTATATATTCAATAATTGCAAGACATGATCATGAACATCCTTAGGCTCCATATTGGCCATCTCATAAAAGCTCTTCGGCGCACTTAAAACCTTAGATGAAGGGAATTGACTCTCTAAAATGTTGATAAGGTGTCAACTACCAAAGTTCTAGCGATTTGATGAAAAAAGAAATACAAAGCAACATGTTGCTATTTCATAGAGACGTGCATCAATGCCCACGGTGATGATAACCTCCATGTGAAGCAATTCATGGTTTTTTGAAGGACAGTGTCATCAACTAACATATTGATTTAGAGCTAAAATCTGTTGATAGTTGGAACCAAATGGAAATAAAATTCCTAAATCATTATAGTACCATCTAATAGTTAGCATAAGTGCACTTACTAATGCTAACTAGCGGAAGCATGAGTCTGTAGTAGGTTACATCAACCGGTGGCATGCACTAAATCTGAATAGCAAAGATAAGCTTTCTAAGATATCTAAGTGGAGATGTTTACGCAAGGCATGCATCAGGCACTCCTATGCATTCGTCAAAGGATTAAACCAAATAATATTAAAGAATTAGCTACTCGTATCCATAACATGGAATTTAGCATCACGAAAAGTGGAAACAAGAGACTCGCTTATACAAGGCAGGGGAGGATGCGTGGGAAATTAGCCTTTAGTTCAAAACTTTACACACTTCTGATACAAGCATGAGCTATCAAAATTTCTTCAAATCAGAGTCTTCCATCTACTTCTTCAGATGAGTATAACTGTATATGAAATCAAATACAAATGAACTCCTTGATAGGACTATAAACTATCTACAAATTCAAATTCAAGTATACCTCTTGATATGAGTATAAATTGTTTGCAAATTCAAATTCAAGTCCAAGTATATTCCTTGATACGAGTATAAACTATCTACAAACTCAAGTTTCTTCAAGTATGCTCCTTGATACGAGTATAAATTATGACAAATTTATGTTCAAGTAAACTCCTTAACATGAGTATAAAATGTCTGCAAATGCAACTATACTCTTTGACATGAATATAAATTGTATGCAAATTCCAATTCAAGTATATTTTTTAACATGAGTATAACCCTTTTGCTGATCAAATTCAAATATATCGCTTGATATGAGTACAATTTGTCTACAAATCAAAATTTAAGTATACTCTTTAACACAAATATACTTGCCTATAAATTTAAATTCAAGTATACTCCTTTAAATAGGAAAAATTGTCTGTAGATTCAAATTCAAGTATATTCCTTGACATTTGCATAAACCATTTGCATATTCAAATTCAAGTATACTTGTTGATATGAGTATAAACTGTCAATCAAGTCAATTCATGTAGACTCCTTGACTGAAGTATATACTGTCTACAAATTTAAACTCAGGTATACCTCTTGATATGAGTATAAACTATTTGCGAATTTAAATTCAAGAATACTCCTTGACACAAGTATAAGCTCTTATTCAATTCAAGTATAATTCTTTATATGAATACAAACTTTTTACAAATGAAATTCTAATATCCTGCTAGGCGCGAGTATAAAGTATTTACAAATTCAAATATGCTCCTTGATATAAATATGATCTGTCTAACAAATCAAATTCACGTATGGCATTGATGGATGAGCCTAAACTGCATGTTACATTTGGCTTGCGCGAGTATAAATTGTGAGTAGTACCCACCAAATCGCTACAAGAAAAATTGTTTTTCTCTACCATGAAAAAACTAGAGCAAATGGGAAAATGTAGTATTAAAAAGGCTTTTACTATACTTGTACCACACATTTTCAGTTGTAGGCAATGTGGTCATGGGCAAAACTTTATCACACTTTTTAAAGTGCGGTAAATAATATTTGCGGCCAAATTTCTAGTTGTTACTACAATATTATTGTGTAACAAAAACTAACTACAACAATATTGTATCCCACACTTCAAAAATCATATTATATATACTTTAAGCTACACTTTTCATAGTGTAGCAAATAATCATATTATGTATTACAATATTAAATGTATAATTGCTACGCTTGGAATGTAGTAAGTACATTTTTTTAATTATATTTCAAAAAAAGAAAAAAAGAAACTAGTAATTCTTTTTAAGCAAAAAACCAAAAGAGGGAGTTGAGGCAAGGACCCCCTACTTGTGCATTAAATGAAGAACATAAGTATTTGGTAAGGATATAACTCCTTTACAAGTTGTGAAAGCAACTAAGAAAAGAAAGAGGACTAATCCCTTTACATGTTTTAGCGCCCTAAAACTCTATACTAAATCACAAATAAAAATTGAACTTAAAATCTTGAAAACTTGTAGGCACCACCAGCTAAGCCCCTATCCAGCACCGGGTGCACCAAGGCATGTAACTCCAATAGAACCTATCCATCAAAGCATTGAAGGAATAACACTATATCATGCACATAAATTCACAAAACTTCATCAAATCGCAACCTTCCACCAATCAAAATAAAAACAACAGGGATTAAAACAACAATAATCTTAAATAGTAGCAATCAATTGTCAAACTCATCAACAGAGATTCAAAGAACTCAACCTATCAATCTGTAAGCCATCAAGACTCCATGAAAGAAAACCTCAACATCTTGTAGGCATTAAAAGTTTAGCTCAAAAGACCTTCATGCTAAAGATAACAGCTCATTTGTGTATCATAGCCAAGAAGCATAACACATTCAATTCAAACAGTTTTCAAAGTTCAAAAGTGTTATGAAACCACAAGAAATCGACAATACTCTTGAGTGTACATTTATTTTGTCCAAACTGTGAATTTGCAATAATGCTAAAATTTAGGGTAGACTAATTTTTTTCTAGTTTATTATAAAAGAACTAACTCTTTGAAATACATCAAAATAAAACTTTAAGACAGAAATGTAACTTCAAAACACAAATATTTAATGTTCGACTTGTAATTATCACTTATCAAGACACCAAAAAAAAAAATTGTAATTGGAGTAGGTTACAAGTTGTATCCTTTACTACAAAATTAAAGAAATAATTAGCATAATTTAATGACTTAATCGAAAGCAAATAGTGGCATATAAAACTAGTATTGATAAATGAAGAAGGAAGGAAATCAAAGCAATAATAAGAAACCATAAACAAGTAAAATTTGGACCTCTTCTACATGTGTTGGCTGTCATTATCATTTTTTTGAGTTCCAATGGAATATATATTGGAATATATATTGCTTATTTTTTTTTAATTTCGTTAGTATATGTTATCTTTTTAGATTAGACATTGCTAGAGCAAATGATGTTTTTTAAAAGAGTTTATAAGATCTTAAAATCTTATTTTGGAAGTTAATAAGATCTTTTAAAAAAAAAAATTTACCAAACACTCCATGATATCTGATAAGCACTTAAACATCTTATAAGATGTTTTGAAGAGCTTATAAGCTTACCCAAACACCCTTTTAATCATGAAACATTCAGGTAGCTTTAACAAATTTCTCATTACAGTAGTTGAATCACTTCCAATTTAAAATAAGCTGCCAATCATCAGTTGAGCCAATAACATTATAGCAAACAACACATATCTTCGAATGATAAAAAAAGAGTTTCATCATCAATAGTTTCACTTCTTTTCTTCTCAAAAACCTTTTTCTACTCTAGAATTTCTCACATCCTAATGAATTCATGACTATGTACTACCAAAAAGGAGAGAAACCGTGGCCTAGAGTAGCCTTTTAAAGTAATTTTAGTTTGTATCATGGCTGAAGTGAAGTTTCTTATTCAGTGGCATTATCTACTTCTAGAAATTGGAGATGCCCACCAGAGTACCGAGAAATAGTGTAATCCTTGATATTTTTTCAAAATCCATAGATTTCAAACCAATCAACTTGTAGCTATGCATTTTGATAAGCAAACATCACAATATAGATAGAAATAAACTCACCTCAATGGAAAATCCAAACAATAGTATTTTTAGTAGCTCCAAGATATGGTGATTAATTAGAAATTTTGAGTCCAAATTGAAGGAGACAAATTTTCATTGTTTAGGGTAAAAGAGAGAGGAAATTGGAAAAGGCTTTGGTCAAATGTTTTGGGAATTGGGGCTGAAAATCATTGATTCTTTTATTTTCATTCTCTTTTTTCTCATTTTTTATTTTTGAAATGGAAGCAAAGGGAGCCAGATCCGGAAAACCCAATTTTTGGGCATCATAATTTGACCCTAGTATTTGGCATACTTTTACTTCCCAGGAAATTAGAGTAGGGAATTAATTGCCTTTTACTATAATAAATGAAAAATGTGTAGCAATTTGGCTCTTTTATTTACTACTACAAAACACCATAGTAGATAGTAAATTTTTTTAATATGAAGTATTTTGGAGTAGTATAAAAAATATTTATACTACACTTTTTTTTTTTTTTTAATAAATACTTTTAACTACTATCAAACAAGCATAGCATATAGACTCTTTTTACTATGTTATTTTCATTATAGTAACAAAACTAGTGGGGACAGGCCTTTTTTTCTTGTAGTTAAAAGTGAATACATGTGGTTAAACTATTAATTTACCCCATTAAAGGTATTTCAAGTACCTCGCTTGCTCAAGGACCCTATTTAGTCAAATGTGGATAAGTAATAGCTACTCCCAACCCGCAAGAGTATAAATTGTGTATGGCTCCACTTATCCAAAATTTATATTTATTCGAACTATATTTTGACTTGATCCCTTTGCAGGAATTGTAGATAGCATAGATATTGTTTTTTAAGTTTAATCATAATATTTTAATAAATTATTCATGTGGAATTATTGATTCTTTGCATTGACAAGAACAAATAGAGAAAGATAAGCACAAGAATTTAAAAGATTGCACACTAGGAAAAAGAAACAACTTTTACTCACAAAGCTGAGGGGATCTAATTTAAGTACTTCAATTTTTATCTCCAACCAACATTCCATACATTTTTTGTCAAGGCTTGAAGGGGGGGCTTTTGCGGACGAGTCAATTTCTTGTCTTAGGGAGTGACGCATGTAAAATAATATACTAATCATTAATCAAAATTTTCCCATCTATTTTATTAGTATTTTTTAAATTAATTCTAGTAGATAAATAGTTAATATTTATTCATATTTTAGTATATATCTTTGAACAAATCAAATGTCCCAAGTGTGAATGCAAGGTGTCAAACCAATCAAATCAAGTCTTGTAGTTTCTAAAATCTCAAGTCAATCAAGTAATGACATGTGGAACATTTAAGTATGTGAAGCAATCAAGCCGAAGCATTAACTTGATATTATCAATTGGATAATTTCAATATTGAAGGAAAATACTAAAGAAGTTCAAGTAGGCGAGGAGTTATGTGCTCAAATATTTATATAGAGGTATAACTAAAGCCCATTCTACGGAAAACAAAAATCATTCAAGCAAGAAAGAAGTTGGAGGAGAAGCCACATATTCTCTCATTGAAGTATGGTGATATCAATGTGTATAAAGCGAAGATAAAGGCGTTCGTTCCAGAGCTCTTTATATTCCGACACTTGATTCAAGATGATGCTGCAAGCTCTAGAATTAATGTTGTTGAAGGAGGACTCGATGCTTAAGGAATATCAAAGTGTTAAAATCCACCTCAAAAGTATTAAATCCTAAATCCAAATTCAAGGAGATACACGCGATCAAAGCAAATGATCAAGGCATTCATCATGAAGCTGGTCAAATTCCAGCATTTGATTTTGATTATGGCACAAGGATCTCAAATGAGCATTATTAGAGGAAGATACAACACTCAAGGAAGATTAAAGTGTTGGAGCTCTACTTCAAAAGTTTTAATTCTATATCCAAATCCAAAGAGATCCATGGACTTTAAACAATTTTCGCATTTGATTTGATATCATGGTGCTAGCCCTCAAATTAACATTATTGACGATGGAATAAATGCATAAAAAAGGTTGAAGGGTTGAATTTCAATTCAAAATCCAAGTACTAAATCTAAAATCTAAATTTCAGTCAAACTTTGTAGATTAATCTCCTTCGATATGAGATTTAATTGCTCTTTAGATTGAAATTTTGTTATCATAAACTTCAATTTATCCATATTATTTTTCTCATCTTGTAATTTATATTTTGTAGACAAATAAAATTTTTTGGAAACTCATGTGTCAATAATTGCTAATAATAAGAAGTAAAACACAATTTTTTTCACTATTAAGTTTTTGTTATGGCCATCGTGCAAGATAAGTTTTTTATTATCCTTTTTATATAATTAGTGAAAATTTTCATGTTGACACTTTATATATTTCCATTACTTTGTCTATTTCTTGTAGCGACACATAATAAAATTATGACAAAATGTCTTGCATTCTGTGGAGGAAATATACCGCTCCACCTCTTCAGTCATCACCTCATTTTTCTCACAATAAAACATAACATGGTTTTGTCAAGGGTTCTTTAGCCCCTTCCTTCACACAAAAATGGTTCAGTGATATGGATTAGACTTTAAAAAGTCCTAAAATGCCCTTCAAAACCAAATTAAGACCAAACAAACCAAGAATCTGTGTCTTTTCTATTTGGGTCCTCACGACCTTATCTCTGACCAAGTCGTACAACTCAATTCAAGATTGTGCATTTAGCATCTTATGAGATCCTATGATGATACCACGTGGATCGTTACACATGGTATATCATTGCCATTATAAATACACTATTTTACCATAAATGAGGTAACTTTTTATTGTTTCCTAGCTTAAGCTCTGGTTTTTACTGCTTACCACGTCACTTTTATAAGTCTTGAATTGACTTAAGCATTACAAGACTATTATTGTGGCCTACCCTAGCTAGTTTAATGATGGTTGATTGCATTTTACACCCCAAACTCCATATATTGAGATCTTAATACCCTATTGCAACATTGCACTTGACCTAATTAGATCAACCCAAGACCCTATCATTTACCATCCAGTAATTCTAAGTTTCTCTTTAATCTTTACTTTAAAGGAAATAATTTCAATGATTCAATACTTTTGCATTTGTCTATCATAGTTCTCTACTATTTTTCCCTTTAATTGGTTTCTTAAATAAGTCTAGAGTAACTAATTTATTGTTACGTGTTATTATCATTCAATCTCAATAGTTATATTTTTATTTGTTTTTGGTTTGATTTGTCATAATTAAAATATACTTACAACTCTCTCTTTCATGTACTTACTAAATTTCTTAGTTCAAAAGCTTGAGTGATAAAGTTGTCCTCAACATTTATAGATCCATATTTTGATATGAAATTCTATCCCAGTTCTATTTGAAATGTTATTTACCAAATAACTTTTTTATGAAGCTAATAATTAGAGAAACCACAGGCATTGAGGCAATGACCCACCCCAAATATTAATATATAAAAAAAGAATTATTGTTGACCTGCCTAGCAAACTCACCCAACAAAGCAAAGACCAATCTACAATTCGATTATACTCCCTATCAAGAATACAACACGTACAATGTATCCCCCTATCTATAATTCGACATGTAAAATTTATTCACCACCATCAACTGCATCAAGGATATACAACTTCACCTAAGCAACAAATCCAACCTAAGCAATTGATTTAATACCTCTAAATGTAAGACATTCCCAATTTATCGAGTCTGATGATCCCAACAAGCTAACCACTAATGTGAGGCTTTCTATTGATGTTACCATGGCCAAGATCACATGCTTCATTTGCCAAAAAATTTGCAGTTGCGTTGCCATTCTATACACATGTGATGTAGTGCATTGTATGTGCCTTACTCTGTTGTGACACTCTGTTGTGACATATGAATTAATTGCCAATTCTAATTGGAATTCTAATCTATCATATGCACAACAACCTATGCATCTCTCTCAATTCATAGATTAGAATTATTATATACTTTACATAATTCTAATATAGCAAAATAGCATAAAGTTCCATAGGAGTATTGATTTTTTTTTTTTAGGGAAAAAACACATAATATTAAAGCTAAAAAAAGAACAAGACAGTTCAAGGCAAAGTAAAAACAGAGATGAAAAGACAAGACCAAGCTATGCTAAACAATGAGATTGAAAAACTTTGTGCCAAGATAGCGCACTGGAGATAACCTTTGTAGCAAGTTTATTTTCGTTGGAGAAGACTACCTGATTTCGGCTCAACCACAAGGCTCTGCAGATGATTGAGAAGAGGCCAAAGTCAACCAAGCTTAGTTGTTGTGCCACCACATCGAGCCACTAAGCTCCATTAGCAAAGGGGACGACTAGAATTTCAGCTGGAATTCCAGCAACGTCCCAGGCTTATTTTACATAGGTGCACTCAGACAAGTACGTGTTCCATGTCTTTATTCCATTTCTGACACTAAGGACATACTATTGTTGAGCAGAGATTGTGCTTTACGAGCTCAACCCTGGTGGGTAAGATGTCCCAAGCCACCTTCCAAAGGAAGAATTTCACTTTGTTGGGAGTCTTGGTTCTCCAAATAAAATTCCAATTAGCATCATCCGATCCACTACCTTCCGTATATTTGCTACGTTTC
>JACFYI010001291.1:614649-637792 GCA_014898755.1 Handroanthus guayacan | reverse complement strand
GTATGGGGGAATAAATTCTAAGTATTCTCCAATTCGATTGCCAATTTCTTTTGCTATCTCCACATTCCGATAGAGATAGGGTAGATTTAGAATTCGAACCATGATCTTCATCATATCCGGTGGCACTATCGTAGGATCCTCGTTATCCAAGAGCTCACGGAGAATTATCACGTTTTTATCCATTACCCAGGGACTGCCCTTCAATGCATGTTCCATATCTAACTTATGGTAAAAGGTCATCACGAATCTATTTTCGATCATTGAATATATGTCGAGACCTCTGTAGGGTTGTAGAAGCCTTTGTACATTGGATTTTATTATTACCAGCGAATATATTCGATTAGAAACAACACGTCTAACCACTTTTAATCCATTCTTCTATAAAACCCTGCTTGTAGTGATAGGACCAACCACAAACTCCTCTTTTTCCTCTGTCATGAGACTCAATAGTTTGCCAAATTGATCAGTGGTTTCCTCCATGCCACAGTGGCCAAAAGTGGATAGAGTAGTGAGTGTAAGACCAAGCGAAGAGAACCTCCAATAGCATAAGAGAGCAGCTACACCCAATACACAAAGGATGAGATAAGCTGGGGTACAACAGATTACAAAAGAAGAGAAAAACACAAAAAAAGAAAAACATAAGGAAAAGGAAAAAGATGGCAGCAAGAAAAGAAAATGAAAGCAATAAAAAAATAGGAAAAGACTCAAAGAAATAGGAGACAACCTGTCCCAAATCAAGACCATGGTTTTCGAGGGTGTCGCAGTAATACATAGGAGTATGGATTTGATAGCCAATAAACTCAAAATAGGCAAAGACCACATCCCCTTTCTAATCTCTTACCACACCTGCAATTGTTACTATGCCTAGATTATGCCTTGAAGCACTATAGTGTTGGGCTAAAGGCCCCAAAAAGTGGCTTCTACCATGTCACAAAAATGCACCTCATAAGAAGAGGTTTAGGTGGTAAAATGCCTAGCAAGAATGCTATAGATAGATATCCTTTCCATTGCTTCAATACCAATAATCCACTCTTAGTAGCAATAAGTAGCAACAAGAACATGATGCTCAATCCTCTAAATTGTTCTCTTGATAGTAAAAGGGATTGCCTTATGTTTCAAATGATTTTGAGCACACCATAGAAACCATATGATTAGCATAGACACAATAATTCTAATATATGTCTATGAGCCTACAAAAGCTCTCCAACTTGGAAGCACCAAGCAGATATAGTCAGTGATAAGAGAAGACAAATTAAACATATTATTGAAGTAGTGCCATATCTCCTATGCTTTTTGGTCCAGTTAAAAAAGATAACTTAAAGTCTCAACTAATTCACGACATTGACATTCTAAAGCAATGTGAATGTCAACATTATTAGTAGGCAACTTTCTACCAACAAGCCTCCACAAGAAGATAGATAGAGTAAGTGTTAATGGCTTGTTCCAATGGCTCCAAGCCATGGCATTAGGAGGCTTAGCATTTCTAACCAGTCTCTATGTGCTCTTAATTGAGAATCTTTTACCTTTTGAGTATTTCTAGTGCATTAAATTACAAACATTGATAGTGGTTTTACTGAGGCAAACCTAGTCCACTACATTCAGAGGCAAGACTTAGCAGTTGCTGCTTATTCCATGACTATTAGCCCAAAAGCCATTTATAGGGATATTGGAAAGATTTTGAGCATGACAAAAGTGTGATAATGGCTTGTCAACAAACCAGATGACATGCCAAAAGGAAGTAGACCCTTCCTTGATATTCCAGCAAATACCAGGCTCTGAAATATCTCTAATGTAGCACACTTTTTCCAAATACAAGAATCATGAGGGGAAACCTTAACAATGCAAGAATGTCGATAATAGCAATACTTATGCACTAAAATTTAGCCTGCAGAGAATTTTGAAGCTTAAACCTCTACCACAACTTGATAGAGAAGGCTTTAATAGTATCATGGAGACTTCTCATACCCAACCTCTTTCAGATAGTGGGAAACAAGCTTTATCCCAAGAAGTCCAATGCATTTTCCTATGATTTGGACCTCAATTGCAATAATGGACAATAATAGAGATGGAGGATTCCCCTTTCTCAAGCCCTTTCAGATTGAAAGAAACCAACATTACCCCATTTATCAAAACACACAATCAGTAGTTAGAGATCAAATTCAATACCAACTTGTCCCAATAATTTGGAGAGCCAAAATTATTAAGGATTATAGCCAAAAATCTCCAAGAGACTTTATCGTATGATTTCAATATATCCAATATAAGTATCACATTTTTTTTCCTCTATCCAAGTCATGAACCAACTCTTGAGCCAGTAAGATATTATCACTAATAAGCCTTCTAGGCAAAAACCACTTTGGCATTTAGAAATAATCTTGGGCAGCACTTCATTTGTAACGATTCACAAATTTCTCTAATATTATTTTTAAACTTCAAAATTCAAAATGAAAAATATTTTTCCTTATCTATCAAAATCGCTTTACTATCAAAATTTTTTTGATGCAACCTTTTAGAGATTTTTTTTGCAACCAAAAATATTTCATCACACTCGTTAAATTTCTCTTGCAAACTAAAATTTATTATATGTATTATTTTGGCACGATTTTTTAACCCAAAAATTTATCAAGCCCAATCCAAATTTTACAATATATATATATATATATAAATTTAAAAGATATGGCCGCCCAACACCCCCTTAAATCAAAGGAAATATCTCATTTTTTTATTTCAAAATATTGTCATCCAAGTCTTATTTTATGTGAGAGGAAGATAGAAGACTAAATCATATTTTTACACATTACATGTCGTAAAACGTTCAAAAATTGCAAAGTTACCCCACTCTCCAACTATAAGTACATTCCATGTCTTGCAAATTTCAATTGCTTTCCACTTGCAAAATTTCAAGACAACTTTTTTCCATTTTTTTCATTTTCTCTTAACTTTCAAGACTTTCTTTTTTTCTTCTTCTTCTTTCCAACTATAAGTATATTCCATGTCTTGCAAATTTCAATTGCTTTTTCACTTGCAAAATTTCAAGACAACTCTTTTCTATCTTTTTCATTTTCTCTTAACTTTCAAAGCTTTCTTCTTCTTCTTCTTCTTCCTCTTCTTCCTTCTTCCTTCCTTCCTTGCTCCTCAAACCTTCTTTTCTTATTACACATACACTAAAGAAAATATTTTACAAATATGAAAGCTATAAAGAAAGAAAAAGATTAAGGTAACTCTTTCAATAGGGCAACACTCTTGGTAAGTGAAAGCTTTGACCCTAAGGAATGAGATTTGGGATATGATGCTTAATATGATGTGGTATTTAAGAAGAGATTTTGATAATTAACCTTGAACAATATTTACATTTAGGATAAATGTATTGAGACTTGGGAATTGAAGGTTGAATTCTAACATGCACACAAAAATACAATTTTCTCAGGTATTCACAGCTCTAGCATTACCTTCAATTTTTAAAGTTTCAAAACCTACATTTTTCTTGTCAAATCGGTCCATATAATATACCATTAGAAATCTTATCAAGTGTATATAATTTTAGAATTAAAAATTATTTAAAAATATAAAGGAAAATATCTGAAAATATTGATGGAAGGCAACCTACCATGGCTGCCAATAACAGAAGTAGTAGCAGGGAAGATGTTTTGAAGGGGGTATAGATGAAGATCCGACCTTTGGATCATCGATTGGAAGCCACCGTTTGAAAGATCATTGAGTTAATGTATTTATAGAGGTAAAATACAATGTTAAACTATTATGAACTTTGAGATAAAATGATTGAAAAAAAGATTGTCATTCTTGAAAATGTGTTAACCAAAAAGTTTTGGTATTAAATGACTAGTTGCTTTGCTGGGGGCAATTTTAGGAATTTAGAAACATATTTTGGGATCTGATCAGAGTACCAAAGGTAAGGATTATGACTATCTCTCTTGAATGTACATCCTTGATTGAGCTTTTAATTCATGAATTTCCTTGATTGGGATATTTGATGACATTTGGACTTGAATGTGCCTTGTTATCCTCATAATGAAATCTTGAATTCTTTGCCTAGAATGATCATGATTTGGGGTCTCTTGGGCATATGAAACTCAATATGATTCTCCGAAATTGTTGTCCATCATTTTGATATCATTGTGAATAAAATTCCTTGGACAAAACTTGTTATGAATATTGATATAGTGAAAACATGAACATAAATGGCTTTTCCAACCTTATTTATTTTTAATCATGATTATCCAATATCAAAATTTTCTTTTCTTGAAAATTTTAGTTTTTTTTTTAAATAGTGGCTTCGGCCATTTTGACAACCTCCGCGCCCAATTCTAGCCGCAGTCACAGCCAATCCGGAACACCTTTTTCAATGTTTTTCACCTATTTTTGACTTGATATGCTTATGTTTCATTTCTTTGAACCATTTTCAACTTGAAACATCAATTGATATGTCCATAGTTTACCACTTTAAAATATTTTCAAAATATCACTTATGGTTTTTACCTCTTTAAAATGTTTCAAAGTGTTATTTATAATTTTTATTCCTTTTAAAACATTTTCAAAATAGTGTTTATGGTTTTCACGACTTTGAAAAAGTTTCCAAAATTTTGTGTATGGTTTTTATTCTCATGAAATGTTTTAAAAAATTTGTTTATCTCACTCCTTTGAAATATTTTCAAAATATTGGTTGATATGTCCATAGATCACCAAATACTAATTCTATCATATTTATTGTTTACATGTGATATTGGACTTCTCAAACCTATTGTTTAATTCGTTTCTTGATGATTGAATCTTTCGAACTTATTGTTTGATTTATATCCTAATCATTGGACTTCTGAAACTTTCTGTTTGACTCATCCGTTGGCCTATTCAATTCCTTACCTTGTATTTCCATTCCTGCCATAATTCCTTACTAAGTTATTTGGACTTACTTTATAAACTTTAACATGTGAAGGTGAATAAATTCTGGAATTTTGCCAGGCTTGAATTCTGGAATTAACGCTAGTAGAGAAGGATGATAAGAACTTGGAAAATGTTTATCCTTGTGAATGTGCTAAGATAGGATGAGTTGGTTTAAAGCTTATCTGACCTAGCTAAAAAAGGAAAAGGGACTTAAGTTCGAAAGTATATTTCGGTATATATTTCTAAAAGAAATAGAAGGTATTAAGAGCTAAGAGCTGTAGATGGAATTGACCTAGGCTGGACTATAGTAAGGTTATAAAGTCATGCTTTATAACTAAGGAAAATTGGGATTGTTGACGATAGATATACGTATGAATACTCGATGTTGATAGATAATTTTACTACAAGTATATTTGGTTTATAAGTATTGTGTTGTTCAATTTGCTTGGTAGGACTTGATTTCATAAAGAATCTGTTGGTTGATTGATATTTGTATCAATGGAGCAATGGAAATACTCAAAGTTGAGAGAAAAGGCTGCAACTTTTGTAAAGGCACCTTGCATACTGAAGACAGATGTTGGAAGAAATTGGGAAGATGTTTAATCTGTGAGAGTCCTCACCATTTGGTGAAAAATTGCCCAAGCCACCACAAAGGTGCTAATTCTAGCATACATAACCAACCGCAACAGGATACAGTCGGGTCTGCAAATTGAACAAGGCACATGCCTTAGTAGGAAAAGAGGGAACAGACCTTACACAAGCAGCAGGAGGTATGATCCTAATCCGAACTTCTCTGTGTAAGGCTTTGTGTGATCCAAGAGTAACGTACTCTTTATATCAATTGCATAACGAATAGGTTTGACCTTTGAGGACATGAGAGCTTCTTTTGAGGTCATATGCGTAGTTTGTTATGAGATGTGCATTAGGTATCCAGATTACCCAGAACATAGAAAATTAGGCATTGTGAGTCACCTGAAGGAATTGCTAATACAAAACTATAGTCGCATTTTAAAAATAGATTGGCTATGTCAATACCAAGTTATAGAAAACTATTTTTGAAAATAGTTAAGTTAAGTACCAGGATTAGAATTAACACTATCAATAACTTCAGAAGCAATGGTTTAACTACCATTTTGGCCACAAGAGCTAAAGAAATCATAGAGAAAAGAGGACAAGGATTTTTGACTTACCTAATCATTGAGCCTGAGGATAATGCCAAATATAGGATGTAAGAGTAGTTGGTAAATTTCTAGAGATAATCCCTAAATAGTTTGTTTGGATTAGTAAGATATTACCCAAAGAATTGGAGCTAACATTGCAAATCGAAAGTTCTTGAAAGTTGCCCCCTAAGGAATTTGGAAGATAAAAAAAAGTGGAAAGTTGACCCCTATATATGCAAGACCTTTCAAACTTGTCAAACGATTGCTAAGTAGCAAATTAGCTAGACCTACCATCCAAATCCTTCACTTATCATAGGGCACAAGGATGTGCCTATTTGAAGTAATTTCTCGTATGTAGAGAAGCCCATACATGTCCTAGATTGTTAGGACTGAGGATTTAGGAATAAAAAAATATCCCTACTTGTTTGTTCAACAAGAATGAATTTGGGGACCAGATTTTTTTAAGAAAGGAAGAGTGTAACGACCCAAAAATTTTCTTAATATTATTTTTAAACTTCGAAATTCAAAACGGAAAATATATTTGCTTATCTATCAAAATCGCTTTATTATCAAAATCTTTTTAATATAACCCTTCAGAGATTTTTCTTGCAACTAAGGATATTTCATTACACCCGTTCAATTTTTCTTACGAGCAACATTTATTATATATATTACTTTGGCCCAAAGAGAAAAATTATTTTGGCCCGATTTTTTAGCCCAATCCAAATTTTACAAATATATATACATATATATATATATATTTAGAAGACATAGCCGGCCAACAGCCTTTTAAATGAAAGGGAATATCTTATTTTTTTATTTTAAAATATTGTCATCCAAGTCTTATTTTATGTGAAAGGAACATGGAAGACTAAATCATATTTTGACACCTTATATGTTCCAAAACTTTCAAAAATTGCAAAGTTACCCCACTTTTCAACTATAAGTACATTCCATGTTTTGCAAATTTCAATTCTTTTTCACTTGCAAAATTTGAAGACAACTCTTTTCGATCTTTTTCATTTTCTCTTAACTTTCAAGACTTTCTTCTTCTTCTTCTTCTTCTCCTCCTCCTCTTTCTTCTTCTTTGTCGTCATCATCATCATCATCATCATCAATTCTTTTCTTATCACACACACACTAAAGAAAACATTTTGCAAACATTAAAGCTATAAAGAAAGGGAAAGATTAAGAGAACTCTTACAATAGGGCAACACTCTTAGTAAGTGAAAGCTTTAAGCCTAAGAAATGAGATTTGGGATGTGATGCTTAATATGATGTGGTATTTAAGAAGAGATCTTGATGATTAACCTTGAATAATATTTACATTTAGGATAAATGTATTGAGACTTGGAATTGAAGGTTGAATTCTAACACACACAAACATAATTTTCTGGAGTATTCACTACTCTTAGCATTATCTTCAACTTTCAAAGTTTCAAAACCTACCTTCTTCTTGTCAAATCAGCTAATATAATATGCCGTTATAAACCTCACCGAGTGTAGATAATTTTAGAATTAAAAATTACTTAAAAATATGAAGAAAAAAATCAAAAAATATTATTGAAAAACAACCTATCATGGCTGTCGAGAACAGAGGTAGTAGTAGGGGAGGTGTTTTGAAGGGGTACAGATGAAGATCCAATCATTCGATTGTCGATCAGAAGCCACTATTAGAAAGATTGTCGAGTTAGATATTTATAGAGGTAAAACGCACTATTAAACTGTTAGGAACTTTGAGATAAAATTATGGCCATCCCTTTTGAATCGATATCCTTAATTGAGCTTTTGATTCATGAACTCTCTTGGTTGGAATATTTGATGACATTTGGACTTGAATGTGCCCTGTTATCCTCATAATGAAATCTTGAATTCTTTGCCTAGAATGATCATGATTTGGAGTTTCTTGGGCATATGAAACTCAATATGATTCTCCAAAATTGTTGGCCATCATTTTGATGCCATTGTGAATGAAATTTCTTGGACAAAACTTGTTATGAATATTGATATGGTGAAAACATGGACATAAATAGTTTTTACAACCTTATTCATTTTTAATCATGATCATTCAATATGAAATTTTTCTTTTCTTGCAAGTTTCAATTTTTTAAAAAGAAAAAAATACCTAACCTGGGTGCGATCGCACCCAAGATAGTGGCTTTGGCCGTGCCCAATTCTGGCCATGGCCACGCCCAATCCAAAACATATTTTTTGATGTTTTTCACCTATTTTTGACTTGATAAGTTTATGTTTCATTTTTTTGAACCATTTTCAAATTGAAACATCGATTGATATGTCCACAGCTTACCACTTTAAAATGTTTTCAAAATATCATTTATGATTTTAGTTCATTTAAAATGTTTCAAAGTGCTGTTTATAATTTTTATTCCTTTAAAACATTTTCAAAACATTATTTATGGTTTGCACTACTTTGAAAATGTTTCCGAAATTTTGTATATGGTTTTCATTCTCATGAAATGTTTTCAAAAATTTGTTTATCTCACTCCATTGAAATATTTTCGAAATATTGGTTGATATGTCCACAGATCACTCCTTTGAATTATTTGAGCTCAAAATATCATTTGACATGGCCAAAACTCGAATTGATCCGATTGTTTGTGCCCAATATCAGTTTGAAACTTCATATCATTTGAATCAAGCAATTTGTGATTCTTGCATTCCATTTGAGATACGAATTGTATCAAATGTTTGTCCGGTTTCAAATTTCGTATTGATTAAATCGAATCAATTATGATTGATTGATTTTCATTATGTACCATCCTGTGGATGTGTTTGTCTATGTCCGATAATTGGTTCAAAACTTCTAATTGTTTGTATCGGATATATTGATTCTGAAACCTACTGATTGATTGATTGTTGGGCTCGGCGAACCATCAGAGAGACGGTTGGGCAGTATTGGATCAATGGCTTGTCTCCTGTAGCGTTTCCCCATTTGTTGGATAGTTTCCCGTTTGCCTAGAGGTAGGCTTTCCAAGAAACTGGTCGTAAGGCACGTAGTTGACTGTGCCGAATTAGCTATATAGTTACTCACCTCGAGCGGCCACTCAAGGGAGAGGCCGGAGGGATAAGGGATTGATTCGATATGAACTAATTTGGTTCGATATGTGTATATGTTTGGGCGTGATAAGGGTGACCCTTCCACGAAATACTAGTTCTACCATATTTATAGTTTATGTGTGATGCTGGACTTCTCAAACCTATTATTTGATTGATTTCTTGATGATTGAATCTTCTAAACTTATTGTTTGATTTATATCCTAATCATTGGACTTCTAGAACTTTCTGTTTGACTTATCCGTTGGCCTATTCAATTCCTTACCTTGCCTTTTCATTCCTGGCCATAATTCCTTACTAAGTCGTTCGGACTTACTTTATAAACTTTAACAAGTGTAAGTGAATAAATTCTAGAATTTTGCCGGGCTTGGAGACCTTAGACTGATGATTTTCCTTGTATGGGCTTTTGTATATGTGTAATAGCTGTACTTTTGTAATCGAGGGAAAGAATCATTTGTTGTGGAATTGTAAAGAAACATTACGAGTACATGTGGTTGTTAATGTTTTGTACTCTAGAGTTTTGGAAACAATTTGGTAAGAAATTGAATATATAATAGTTAGTAATTCCCTTATGTTTCTAAGAATTTATGATTTACTAGGACAATATTGTTTTATGGTTTGTTGGAATTATGAGGCTTGGATTTGAGTATGTACATGATCATGAGTTGATTAGTACACAACTGCACCACATTTTGAGGTTTGAAAATATTTGAAAAAAAAAAATTCTTAGCAACGTCTCGACTTATGAGCAGATGCTCTAGGTTCAGATCGTTACATCAGTCATTTTGGTAGTCATAAGCTTGGAAAGGGTCTTATTTGTATTATTGCATAGGCCTATAGGCCTAAAGTACTTTGAAAAAGATAGAGATTCAACCTTAGGAACCAAATAATGGTAGGAGCTGTAAATCCTCCAGGGAGATAATTTTTTTGCAAAAAAGTCTTCAACTACCTCATCAACATCCTAACTGATAATATGCCAACAATGCTAGAAAAACAAAGCATTGTAACTATCTAGCCCTGTAACTATCTACCAAATGATTCATAATTGAAAAGTATCATATTTCAATATTGTACTCTAGAAGTGTGGACATTGACATATTTTACCCCACAAACAGACACTTTTCCATTTTGGCACATTGTAGCTTGAAATTATAAATTTGGCACTTGCACCATTGAAATAAAGTTGGTTGTCCAGTATTAGAAAATTGTTTAGATTGAAATCACATCGGTATTATTGTCTCTTCAATTGCTACAAAGTTATTATTTCACCTTTTGGCATATTGCATCTTCAAGGGAGATCTTAATTACTAGAAATACACACCATATAATAATTTGACAAAAATGAAGTCATGATGTACTAATTTTGCCATATAGAATTATGGCAAACCATAAAGGAATTGCCTATTTTATAAAAACACATTTTTGGAACCTCTTTTTATAATTAGGTCATTCATTGCAAAACATTCACGAGAAAAATACTCAAATTGTGCCTATGTAACTAATTCATGTCCTTGGTTTAACTTCTCTTTAAAGGGCTAAAATTTCTTTATCAAATTTGTAAATGTAAAAGAGCTATCCAAATTAATCAAATACCAAAAACTTATCTTTAAAAAGCTTGTTAAGAAAGCAGATGATTTAATACGTGAACCCTTGATCAATTAGAATTGAAGGACATTCATTGAATGATTGGATATGCAACAAGTAAACTTTTCTCAATGATTTCATAGCAAAATTCTATATTTTAGAGCAAAAGTTTTAAAGCAGAATTTGCTCATCAATCCATTACAGAATAAAACAGGCAATCATTTTCCTTTTCGTAATAATCAGGAAGAGATTATTATTAATAGTTAGTTTCAGTCACAAATAGAGCCTTCATATACGTGTATCAAACATGCCAAATTCTAACTATTGCTAGTATCTTGGAAATTTCTACGAGTGTTTATACTTCACTAGAAACTTCACTAAAGTCCATTATACGGTCAATGCTCTAGATCCAATTTGTTAGGAAAGGATGTTAGAGTTGTGCCCTATAGCCAATTAGATTTGACTTATAAAAAACTACTCTTTTCTAATACAATATTATGTTTCCAATATAAATCATATGGCTACCTTCATCTTATGCATATTATTGTTGTTTCTATGAGTGCATTCGAATGAAGTCCTTGAGATTACATTAGACTATGAGACTTATGCATATGATGGTAATCATGAAACAAGTCTCTTTGGTCGTGATATTAAAATATTTCAACTCATAAAATCTAAGATATCGGGACATCTTAGTTTGAATAAACTTGTGTAACGGTGCACATACCAACGAGTTGGGATTTGTCTCGTTTCATAAGCAAACGATGTATTGATATCATGCACATTAATAGGTGTTTGCTAGAGAATAGGTTCACTGAAGGCTCAATTAGAGAAATTGATAAGATAGCCGGAGTGGCACGTTAGCAATGCAATTTTCTCTAACTTACGATAGTGTATATAATTAGTCATTTGACTTGAAGTTCTATAGTCACCTTGTGTATAAGTGCTTAAGCTCTAATAAGTGACTCGACTTTATAACAAGTCATTTGAGAAACTTATTAGGCTTATTTGATTTATGACACGAAGGTATGTGAATTCCAACAAAGGATCCATTTACTCATCTCGTAGAATAAGTTGATCTCCTATGATATATTTTCTATGATACTCGGTTCTCAAAATCCTTGCACAAGGTGGGTTGACAATTTGGAAAGGAGTTTTCAAAAATAAGGCCAAAAACCAAACCAGTCATTAAGAGTGGAACCATAGCTATTGAGGTATTAGGGTGCTGATAAATATTTTAATCGTAGACCACAATCAAGAGATGGAAAATAGAACAACCGTATTTGCATGGAACTTATAAGTGAATGGGTCCACTCTAGAATTAATTTACCCAATTACCTGGGCTCATGACTTGAAGCTAGAAAATTGTTTGTAGAGATTGGGTACTCTTGAGATTAATGGAGAGGCGTTTAATTAATCGAAATATTTATATTCCTTAATTAAATTGCAATTAATTGTGCGTCCATGTCTAATTAACTGGTAAACTCAAAGAGTCACACATAAAAGCCTCTTTATTTTAATAGAGATATTTGGAAATTATCTATGGTGTCAAATAACTAGATGAAACTAAACTTGATTAATTTGATTAGTCAATCGATAAGAATATTTTTATGGAGATAAAATTAATCAAATCAATTCAATGTGTTAAATTGATCCCATAGAATTAATTAAGTGTTAATTTAATTCTATTAAGGCCGATTTCATGAAGCCAATTCAATTATGTCTATTGATCAAGAATAATCCAATTAAATTAAGGTGTTTATTTAATTGAGTATTCTAAGTTAAAAGTCAACTTGATGGGTCAACCTGACTTACTTGAGTTGAAGAAATAATCTAATTGTGCTTATTAAATTAATTTGATTAATTAATTGACCATTTGAATTAAAGTCAATTTAAGAGGCCCATGAGAAAAATTACTGAGGGAGACTCATCTAGTAAAGGTCCAACTAATGGCAAATTAATTTGATTTAATTAAATTATGAATTTAATTAAATAAGAATTAAATTTCCACTTAGGCAACATGTGAACCAACAGGAAACAAGTAGAGGTGTGGAAGGTATGGAGATAGGGTCCCCTAGAACATTCCACCACCTAATGCTACATAACATCTCCTTGCCTATAAAAATACCCCATATGACCAGCCACACAACATCTGGTTGGCAAAGATATTTTTCACATTTCCCTCCTAAATTCCTTAATGTTAGTTTCTTCATCCTATCCAATTTCTTCCAAGATTTCTTCCAATTTAGCTTTGGATTCTTTCTTGTGTATTTGATACAAAGAGGGGTGTAAATATCTTTCAGAGATCTTCTAGTTTGAGGATTAAAGAGTGATCACCATCAAAAAATTGCAGAAGTTGCATTGGTTGGAAAAGGAAATGTGTTTGGCCATAGCACTTGCTCTAGGGACCCCTAGAACCTTTCATCACCTAATGCCATATTACATCCCCTGGAAAATAAATACCATATATGACTGGCCATATCAAATCTAGTTGGCGAAGATATTTTTCAAATTTCCCTCCTAAAATTCCTTAATGTTAGTTTCTTCATCCTATCCAATTTCTTCTAAGATTTCTTCCAATTTAGCTCTAGATTCTTTCTTGTGTATTTGATACAAAGAGGGGTGTGGATGTCTTTCGAAGATCTTCTAGTTTGGGGATTGAAGAGTGATTACCATAAAAAATTGCAGAAGTTTCATTGGTTGGAAAGGAAGTGTATTTGACCATTGCACTTGCTCATCAAGTTGTTAATTGAAGATCTATTTCATCTTTTGGAGTTTTAAATTAGAGAATTTGAAGATCCAAGAGGCTTTATCCAAGATCAAGTTTGGAATCAAGAGATTAGTGTGAGGACCGAATCTATTGGGAATAAGTTTCAAGGAGTTGAAGCTTTTCTGTCATCAAGTCTTTGAGGTACATTTCTATCTCTAGATCCATATTCTATTTGGCATAAGCTTGATCTTGAGATAATCTCCTACATGTGATATAGATTTAATTATTCAAATGTTGAATTTATTTCCATTGTATTTAACTTTGATATTTTTGAGATCATGTCCCCAAAGGATACAATTGTATGATAGCAAGATTAATTCCCTAGGACTAAGCAGAAAAGAAAGAAAACAATTGATGGCATAATGTCTTAAGTCATAGCATACATAAAAATCTCATGTCAAATAAAATTAAAATAACATTATCAGTTCCAAAATAAAAGTTAACAGGACACACAAATTTTACCAAATATCTACACCACAAAAATCTCCCCAAAAACTAAATGAGAATTTCATACCAATATATATCAGAAAATAAATAGACACAAATAGTTATCAACTAGATCTCAAATGCAACTTTCACTTCTTCTCCATCAGTTGTACATCACTATTATTATATAATGCCCGTCACTTTGCCGTGTAACAAGTGTATTTGAGTCCATTTTATAAATTCTCATTGCAACACATGACGTTGATATCCTAGATCATTGTTTCTAGACATATCATCATTAACATTACAATACTACTACAAAAAAATATACCATATATCTTGGACCAAAAAGTTTGATATATTAGTATAACATGTGTGCTGTTGTTCTAGAACCAAAACTAGCGTAAGATGATCTCTTCACCTTTTTCCTCACTTTCAAATAACATATAAATCTGCATATCAATAAAGATGCATTATGCAAGATAAGCAAAATGAAGTTAAGTTATGAGGTTTTATTCATATAGACAACTTTGGTATCTATGTAGATATAATTGAGTGGGTTGTATCTTGATACACATAAGGCACTTTACATCTTTTCTTATTGTCTCCTAATTTTCATATTTAGAGCATTTATATTTTCAACCCTTTTTCTGAAGGCCTTGTCTAGTTTATGTGATTTGTTTCTTCTAGCATGTTTTGGTGGTCCTCCAACGTTCTTTCTCTTTTTATGCCCTGCACCAATGGAACTAATGTAGAATTAAGCAACTCTTTTTACCCTTTCAAAGGATTGAGCAAGTTTAAATATATTGCTTTCATACATATGTCCTTATAACAATGATTAAGGTAATCCTCCACAGTGTGTTTTTGATAAAATATACGAGCAATAGCATAAACATAAGAAATTCCAACAAGGTCCCACTTTTTGGAACTACAAGTCTTGGAAGTTCAATTAGTTATCCATTTATCAATAAGCCATCCCTTATTTCAAACTTATCATGAACATCCAATGTCAAGATTGTTGCTTGATTTCCTGCACGCTAGTGCAACACATCGCAATAAGTAATATAGAGTGAATAGAGTGATAAATCTCATGAGGAATTAGGTTACTTCATTTCAGAATTGCAAAGGATGAAAACTTTAATTAAACAGGAAACAAGAGTTATAGGGCAAGTAGGAAAGTGCAAAAGGAGTTTGATGTAAATTCAATAGTCTAAAATGCATAGGACTAAATCTAGATACTAAAACAAAATAAAATAATCTTATTTATATTACATAAATCCTAACTTGATTAGAAATCAACTTCTAATCAGTCTTGGGCTTTTCAAAAGTTTCTACTTTACATAGTTCAGCCCAAAGACGAGTAAGAGCCAAGAGTTAGTCTCGAAATGGAGTTTTGTTAGTCTTCAAAGTCTCTTAAAATCAAATGTCTAAGATTTTTTGTGAAGTCATGCCTCCATCTATTTTCTAGGCACCCCAGCACCCAATCTAGTGTACTTTTTCTTCTTTTTCTATCTTCAATGCTATAGTTGTGATGTTTGGGCATTCCGATGTCTATTCCTATAGCTTTTCCTTTTATTTCATATTTTTTGGGCTTCTAGATGAGTTCATCTACTTCTCAAACACAAAGCTCCATAGATGATTTAAGACAAAGTATGAAATTCCATATATAAAATATGTAAAAAAATGAATTGTAATTATGGAATTATCAAACACTCTTAAACTTAAACCTTGCTCGTCCTTAAGCAACTTATTGAACTAGATGAGGCATGAGGCGTTAAGATAAAGTAACCCTTTCCCAAAATGAAGTAGTACATAGATGTTCTCAGCTAATGTTCACTTCAACATCAATCTCTAACTTGTCATAATATGATTTTTCGAAACATAATTCAAATCTTAGAGTTTCATGACAAGTCATCCCTATGTAAGTGTGTGAGTGATTGGTCTCCCAAACTTGCATCTTTCACAAATCGAATTGTTTATTACAAAGAAGTTCATCCTCGCAATTTTACTGACTCACCTTTCATTCTAATTCTGGTAAAAGTAGATCACACTTAGCCAAGAATTGATACGACTTTGAAAGACTTATAATGTAGGCTTTACATTAGGGTAGGAATATTTGGTTAATCAAACCTATAGCACTAACTAGTTTTCTTGAAGCATCCCAAGCTTAGTTTGAGGCCTTTTCTTTATTTGATAAGTAATTTCTTTTTTGAAACACCTTATAGTAAGCATACAATGTTATCCAACCTTTTAATGCAAGGACAAATATTTGTGATGAATGTACCCAATTACTCAGTCAGACTCCATTCTTTATATGATCACATGCTCACTTTGGAGTTGGTGCTTAATTCTACTTTGGTCTTTGGAAATTTTTCGATCTTTCACAGCTTAATTGGGCTATTCTATTTTTGCCCATTTTTTTCATCATAATATTTTGCAAGTTAGTGCATATGAAACATGGCCAAAATAGGATATTTTCAGCATAAAGTTAGGCTATTTGGCCTGCCAAAGAAATGATAAATTTTCAAATCTCAAAGAGAGACTTAGGGATATATAATCATATTTTAGGTCAACTTGAAAGGCTCAAACGATTCAAAAGGTGGCCTACGTTATTTTTTGGGCTAAGCACTTTCTAAATCCTATCTCTAAAGAAAATCAAACAAGTTTCAAAAATATTAGAACAAAATTCAAAATCATGACAAAACTTGTTCATAATTGATGCTTATTTTGGTTGCATCAAGTGTGCAAATGATAAGGATTAAAAATCACTCAGCTCCAAAATTCAAATTATTTCCTAGAAAATCTCATTATAACTTGTTCAATAAATTGATATAAAATCATATATTAAAGTGCTTCATTGAACAAATGCAACTTGAAAAATCATGCTTTTATGTCACATGATCAAAAAAATTGAAATTTCAGGTGCAATTCATACATAACGGCAAATAAAGCATAGGTGGACGCAATAAATCAACTAAATTGCCTTTGACGAAATGCAAGACACTCCCAAGCTTAAGAGGTACTTTGTCCTCAAAGTACCAAAACAACTAAAATCATGAATATATGCATGTCAACTAATATCCCCATAGCAATATAGTAACTGGGTCGAAGCCTTAGATCAAGTTCTACAATGTAAACAAAGATAGGCACGACATAATCATGAGAGGCAATGGTACAGAGAAACAGGACATAGCCCATAAACAATACACTACATAATGGGCTTGCCCTTTTCATACCTAGAAGCTATATTTAGAAAAAAATGCAATTTTATAGAATCTATGTAAACATAGATTAAAAAAGAAATGGGAAAGGATACGGGGGGTCACCATGAGGAAATTCCACACAACCAAATAAGAATACGAGGGATAATTTAGACCTAGTTGCTAAAAAATAGCAAAAATTCTGATTGGAGGTGGCGGTGGAGGTGCTCCACGACGGTGGTTGGTGTTGGGGATATGTGAAATTATGGAAGATAGAATGAAGATAAAGGTAGTTATGGTGGATATGGTGGTTTTTGGATGATTTGGTGTGAACAGAGATTGAAGAATGTAGGAATTATGTGGGGCTACCTAAACTTTATTTTCAAGATCCACATCCGATGCTTAAGTGACCAATTATGAAAAATATGTTTTTTTACAATGCTGTCTTGGGCACATGGGTGCATGGGCACCTAGTTAGCACTTAAATTCTTTATCTTACGGTTTTAGGCAAATGTGCACCAACACAACATTCCCTACCTCCATTTTTCTACTATTTTTCTATTTTTCTACAAAGATTTGATTCCATAATATTAGAAAATTTATGTAAAATAAAGGACAAATAAAAACAAACAAAATTTAAAAAATAGAAAGCAATAAATTCTTAGGTTGTCTCCCATATAGCACTTGATTAGTAGTCATCGACTTGATTGTCGAGCTAGTTTACTGACATCTATCAAGGAGATTGAGGTTTGTTGATGATTTATCTTTCCTCCCCAAGTTACTTTGACTTACTCTTTGAGCTTCCATCTACTTCTCGAATTGCTTCTTTCTACTTTTTGTTTTGGCCAATTAAGGTTATCTCTAAAAGGTCTTTAAATACCTCAAGTTGTACATCCTTCTCTATAAGATTAGTTACAGCACTTACAGTAAAGCAATCGTCGAAATCATTAGAAAACTTCATGGCTTTAAAAACATTGAAAGTTAATTGTTGGTTTCGAACCCTCATAGTTAATTCTCCCTTTTGAACATCAATCATTCCCCTAAAATGATCTTCTAAGAATGACCAAAACTTTGCTATCTGTTTCCCTATAAAAAACAATAAAGTTGGCAGGAAAAATAAATTATCTACTTTAGCAATACATCCTCCAATTATTCCCCTAGAATAAGCGAGTGATCTATTAATTAGATCTAAGGTAACACTTGTAGGTCTAGCTTTCAACAATTGTAATTTTCAATATATCGAATAATGCATTAAATTGATACTTGCTCGTAAGCCACATAATTCCCTATTCGTAAAGTGTGTGCCAATAGTACGAAGAATTATGAAACTATCCAGATCTTTTGACTTTGGTGGTAACTTCTTTTGAATAAAAGAACTATATTCTTCAATTAAAGCACCCATCTTATAATCCCTTAAATGCCTTTTCTTTCATAATATGTCTATCATAAATTTAACATAGCTAAGCATTTGTTCAAAAGTTTCAACAAAGGGAATATTAATGTAAAGTTTCTTAAAAACTTCCAAAAAAATTTGAAATTGTTTGTCTAATTTTTCTTTTTGAAGCCTATGGGAAAAAAATGGGTTTAAGAGTATGATTTGTTACCTAAATAAGTTTCTTTGCCTTCTTTTCTTTTCCAATAGATAGTGCACTTTCCTTCCTTGAAATTGTAGGCTACCTTGTAACATCATGTAATTCATTGCTACTTCTCAATGTAACTACTTGATACTACTCATTCTCTTCTCCTTTTGAGTGTACCTCACTGCTGCAAGGTAAGGTCCTTTGAGGACAAGAATTTATGGCATGAGCTAACTGTATTATTTTATTTTCCACAGCTCTCATGGCAGCTTCATTCCTGGCCATATACTACATCATTATCTCTTGTAGTGAATGCTTCTTTTCTAGTGGGGATTGCTATATCGGGTGATGAAATTCTTGCTAGTATTGTTGTGCTAAAGTCTGTCCAAAGTAGAGCAACTCCATATTGTATGGGCATTGATCTATTGGATGATTTTCCCTACATTTATCACATATCATTGTTATTTGTTGGACTTTACTTGTTCCAATCTCATTCAGCCTTTTTACGTTCAAGTTCATCTTTGCTTCCATTGCAGTTATTCAATCTACTTGACAAATACAAGCTATCTTCTTAGCTTCTTCCCTTTCATTCCTTTTCAAAGTGGAGTGGTGGCAAATCGATGTAACTGATAACATAACTCCCTCCTTATCCCAGATAAGAAATGACCCTCTCCTTAACTGGTCTAATATTTGTCGAGAAGGTCTAGTTAAGCCCTAGTAAAAAGTTCGTACTTGAACATACCAAGGTATTCCATGGTTGGGACAATTTCTTGGCAATCTTTTGAACTGATGCCATGCTACATAAATGGTTTCAAATTCTTGTTATCTGAAAATGTTGATCTCATCCTTAAGTGTGGCCATTTTTTATAGTGAATAATAAGTGGAGGGAAACTCATTCTTCAAATCTATCTAGGAAGTAATGGATTATTTAGGCAAGGAGTCCAACTATTCTTTGGCATCCACTTTTAAAGAAGAAGGGAATACCATTAGTCTAATTGCATCATTTGTTATCCCATCATGTGTGATTGTATCATAAATCCAAATAAATTCACTGAGATGTCTGTGAGGTCTTTGTGTGATAGCTCGAAAAATTTCACAGAATTTCGATTCATCTACGTCATAGAAACATTGATTCTAAAGTTTGCCTGAATAGGCAATATTCTATTCAATTTTCTTTCTTCAGCCTTTGGGATGATCAAATCCTTAACTGGTATATCAACAAAGTCATTCTCCATGATTCCCTTTCGACCTCGACTTTTACTTCTTCTATGTTTTCTTCTACTAGTTTTTTTTCTCAATACTTGAAGAGTTTTCTCAATATCAAAATCAAGAGATGTTAACTTTTGATTTCAATTTCTTTGCATAAAGTATGGTAGAAACATTTAAAACAAAAGAAAAGTAAATTTTCAGTCACATTCTTTAGGTTTGCATCAGTCGCATTCTTTAGGTTTGCACAAACTTCAATAAATTTTAATGTCCATTCCCCGGTAACAATGCTAAAAACTTGTTGCTTAATTTTTTGTACGCAAGTGCACGCGTCGTAACAAGTAATATAGAGTGAATAGAGCGTCAAATCCCATGAGGAATTAGGTTACTTTTATTTTAGAAGTGAAAAGGATGAAAACTTAAACTAAACAAGAAACAAGAATTATATTGCAAGTAGGAAAGTGCAAAATGAGTTTGATGTAAATTCAATAGTCTAAAAGGCGTAGGACTAGGAAATTCCCAATTCACATGAATTAATTCTATTGTTATCCCCTTGATGATTTATGAATGTAGTTGGCTATTAACCTTAAGTATTTAGCAACTAGGAGGCCCTCCCAGGTTGCTTGTAATCAAAACTCCTAATTAATTACTTCAGTATATACCTATATAAATTGAAATTAATAAAAAATTAATGAAGAACCACTTACTAGGCTATTCAAGACATGAAGTATATTCCTAGTTTGTAGGCAAATCAATTTATTTATCTCGTGCAAATAAATCAAACTTAGGCTCCTCTCATCAACGATCAATTCTAACTATCTCTTGCAGGCTTTACTAAAATTTCAATGATTAACTTAAATTGGTGATTAGGCAATTAAATTAAAGTAAGTACCATAATAGAAGAAATAATCATTCTACAAATGTAAAATTAATAGAAAATAACATTTTGCAACTAACTGATGTGAAAAAGTTTATTCATAATATTTTCATGCCCATAATGAACATGAACCTTGACATCATTTTTTTTTTAAAAAAAACAAAGGAACAAAACTAAAACCAGAGGAACTCTTTACAAGGATTCTTTGATCTAAGCTGTGAAATCTAGAATCTAAATCTAGATATTAAAATAAAATAAAACTAATACTATTTATAGTACATAAATCCAAACTTGATTAGGAAGCAATTTCTAATAAATATTGGGGTATTCAGAAGTCTTCTACTTTACACACAATTGCGTCCATAGATAGTAAAGTCAAGAGTTGGTCTTGAAACGGAGTTATGTCAGCTTCAAAGTCTCTTAAAGTCAAATTTCCAAGATTTTTTCACGTCAAACTGGGCGCTTAACTTCGCGAAGTGTGTGCCCTGGCACCCACTTCTGTGAATTCACTCCTCTACCTATCTTCTGGGTGCCCAGTGCCAAATCCAGTGCATGTGTTCTTCTTTTTCTATATTAGGAGCTCCTGCTGTAGTATTTGTGCGCTCTAGCATCCATTCCAATAGTATTTCCTCAATTTATTTCATCTTCTTTAATTTCTAGATGAGCTCATTTATTTCTTGAATACTAAGCTCCAATGTCAAATGATTTAAGATGAAAATATGATAATTTCATACATAAAATATGCGAAAATATAATGCAATTATGAAATTATCAAAGATATACTCATGTGCTCTTTTTTTAATTATTTTCTAAGATTTTTTGCACAGCAGAAAAATTGCTCCATTAATTTTCATCACCTGATCCCTTTATATATGAATTCTTTTCAAAATCACCCTAATAGTTTCCAACAAAGTTATTGTTGGTTTATCTCGAGCCTTCAAGATGGCATTGTTGAAACTCTCAAAAAGATTGCTCAATAACAAATCACTTAGCCAAATACTAAATTGTGACCTTGCACAAATCATTTTAGGTCTTTCTCTCACCTAATCAAAAGCAGTAAACTCACATGCCTTTAACTTCCCTATCTCCTTGTTGGGAACTACATTATAACTAGTTGATGTAGTAATCCTTCAAAGAATATCTTTCAATTGCAATCCATTGTATTTTTGCTTAAAATTGTTCTACATATGCCGTAAATAAAACATGTGACCAGAACAAGGTAATAAATCCTCTAGTGCACTTATCAATCTCTTTTGCTTATTTGAAATGATGGTCTATGCACACTCTTCCCCATGTTTAAGTCCAGAATAAGAAGACTCACAAAGCATCCCAAGATTTTATGTTTTCTTTCAATACCTTGGCACACACAATTGAGTACATGCTATTACATCCCATAGATGCCAACTGCATAGAACAAAACTCCACTTCTTGAGGTCTTTAACTGTGTTTTATCTCGACCTCTGACAGATGTAGCCCCACATGCGTAAAATCTCTCAAATGTGCATGTCTGAGAACTTGGAATATGCTTCCATTTGATTTTTATTGTTGTGTTACGATTGGTCCTTTTAGATCTTCTCACAGTATTGCCACATGTTGGCATACAACTCTAATTATGTGCCATAACTTAATAATGCTACATGTTTCTTTGCTCTATAGATTTTCCAAATAGATAAAGAAGTTTGGTTTTCCATTAGCATTATTTTGTATATCAGACTACTAGCTAGTCAGGATTACTCCTGAGGTGGTGCTGGTAATTTTGTGCAAGAAACTTGGAAGTGCAATATATGGAACTTAGAGCCCTATAAATAGTATGATCTCCTCTGGTTAACTTTATCTAAAAGGTTTTGTCAATCTTAGATATGAAAGAAGTGTAAAAACCTACCCATATTCACAAGCGGCTTGGATGCTGTCATTGCAATTCTTCATAAACTTTTCAAGTTTCTTAGCTTGTTAGAATATGATCTCATTGCTTGCCTAAAGTCAGCAGCTATTTTAAAACACAATTCTATCTCAAATTCGAAATCAAACTTATTTGTGTCATCTTCATATATTTGATATCGTGAACTTTTACCTTTTTCAAATAACTTGTTTCTACTTAAAAGGCCATAAATGTTGTGTACTTTAATTTTTAATAGTAGTTCTGTCTAGCAAAAATAAAGATCTATTGTGGATGCTAATCCATTCAATCTCTTGACCAATGTTCCCATTAAATAACACATGGTATTCAAAGTCACTCTCTATAAAAGCTATCACTGTAATGCCCCGAGTCACGATAGCATTCCACCACGTGACCCGAAATGCTACTCGTGGTCGGAAAGCATTCTAAAACCAAAACAGGGTACTAACATGTGTAAATCAAACTAAAATCC
>JACFYI010001291.1:589289-609260 GCA_014898755.1 Handroanthus guayacan | reverse complement strand
TATGAATTTTCTGATTAACTGCTGAAATGCCTGTAAATAATTAAAAACAGTGGTGTTGAAGTTCCTGTGGATATATCAATGAAACATCAGGTATTTTGGCTGACACAAGAACAGATTGCAATTTAGAAACACTAAGCAATGTACATCATGGTGTGCTCACACTGTTAAAATGCTTGAGCCAAAAGGCTAACTATGTTCTGTTTTCAGAAGTTCCATTTAAAACTTCATAATAAGTAGTAGAGTAAAAACTTCTTGTTTTCCATATGCTATTTAAATACTTAATTATCATGTGAAAAGTTCACAAGGTGTCTTTTTTAAGAAGATTTACATACAGTTCATGTCACTCTTTCTAGTGCACATTTGAGTTTTATCTCTTTCCATCATGCATTATTTGTTCCTTCTACATTCATTTGAATATTTTAATTGATACATCCAGAATTTTTTGTCAAGGCAAAGACTTTACATGGTTTGATCTATAAGACGATTAATCCCAATGACTTGCGGCAGACCCACAAATAAATAAGGCTTTGTCCCTCCTCTTTTTGTATGTTTCAACAGAATCATCCTTTCATGCATTTCTTTTTTCTCACTTAATGTTCATAACTCTGTTCTTGGAACTTTTGTTTTTCCGGTTTCTTTTGGCCTATTTGTGCTTCCTAATTTGGGTGTTTTAGTAAGCAAAAATCTCAAGGTTTAATGGAGATGAACTACATTTAACATAACATGGTCAAGATGGGAATTGCAGGAAGGTTACCTTTTATCTGGTTTGTCTATGGGATAGGATGGTTTTCTATCTTCGTCACAGGCAATAAAAAGAATAATCTTCAAAGACCAAGCTTTCTTTCTTGGAGAGATTTGTTCACTTCATAACAGAGAACTAAATTATTCTCAATTCGTGACATAACTTTTATACTAAGACATGCTCTCTAGGAGAGATGGAAAGAGAGGCTATGATGAAAGTTTGGATCAGCTTATTAGTGAGTGGCATGTTGAATAGACTCACAAGCTCCTTTTATTCTAGTACTGTTTTTTATCCCATTCTGTAATCAGTGAGGAGTGTTCTAACATGATACGACATAGATCTTTGATTTTACTTTTCACTTTTAAAAGCATATTTTCAGTTTACTTTAAGATTCATTTAAATGATATTAACTATTTTCTCGAAATGCTGGTTTCCTTGTCCTGTAGGCTTATGTTAAGATAGCTCAGGCTATTTCGTCTCGACCTGTAAGTTATTCATGCTTTACATTTATTTTTACTTTATTATCCTATTTTAATTGTAATCCAAATATTTAGGATTTAAATATTGTGTTTTTCTTCCTCAATGGGTTTTATAAAAACCCTGTATTTCTTTAATCTAATACTTTGGCCACCTTGACATGGCCACCTACTCGTGGGAGAAATAGTGTCATTTCATTAACCATGATTTAGAAAATGAACATAAATGACACTTTAACATGTCAGATAATTTTATGAAACATATTTTTGTAAAATGAAACTCTAAACTATAAACCAGGACCTCGCCTTCATACTTTTCGTAAAGACTTGCAGCTCTTTTAAAGATATCAGCTCCTGTATGGGAAGAAGAAGACCTTTTCTTTCACAACATCTTCTATAACACGTATAGTTGGTGAATTTGTGATCTCACAATATTTGAATTCGTTAAATAATTTGAAAGTATCAAAGAATTAAGAGTAAGGATACATCAATATTTAACCAATTTCTACATTATTGCATCTTATAAGGCTTCTATAAATTTCTGGCTAGAATTCTTGTATAGCGAAATGGAATTATGAGCATAATTATATTGCAGTGGGTAGTGCTTTAGTTTTGAGAATGAACATTGATTTACATTTGTCTCCACCGTGGCTAGTAGAAAGCTCCTTTCAAAATTTGTTTCTTACAGGATTTGATACCACCCTCATACTTGGATGAGCTTTCACTCTTGCAAGATCGAATTACACCATTTTCCACGGAAGTTGCTTTTAAGACAATAGAGCAAGAACTTGGATTGCCAATAGATGCACTTTTCTCAGAAATTTCATCTGAGCCTGTGGCAGCAGCATCACTTGGACAGGTATGCCTTGCCTTTATACTTAATGTAATTTGTAAATGGTCCTCATCATGGCATTTTTGTAGTAAGTATCGTAAGATCAAAGACTAATTAACTGATATCTTTTTCCTAAAAAAAATATATATATATATTTTGATATTTGGGAAAAAGGTTTATAAAGCTAGGCTTCGCTCCAGTGGAAAGGTTGTTGCTGTCAAAGTTCAGAGGCCCGGAGTGAGAGCAGCAATCTCGTTGGACATACTAATCTTGCGTTACCTGGCAGGGATATTAAGGAGAGCAGGAAAATTTAACACTGACCTTCAGGTAGTTTATCTGTAAGGCATTTCTTGAATTAGAATTCAGGCCGTAATTTATCTATTAACACTATTCCCATATGTTTGTGTGTTCATCTTATGGTTTGGTACTTGAGTGCTGAAAGCCATAGTTTTGCAATATTCAACATTTTGTTACATGCCATCTTATGTTGGGTCGTTAGTAACTTGCTGTTTCTTCTTATATCTTTTTCCTGATTAAATTTAACTAATACATGATCACCAATTTGCAGTCAGTGGTCGACGAATGGGCATCAAGCCTTTTTCGGGTACTTAACTCTTTTCACAATTTCATTCAAGAAATTTCGATGCTCATGCATTTATTGCAGTTCCAAAAAATACTTTCTTTGCTAGAGCATATGCAGGTTGGGGCAGAATTCCATATCATTTTACATTGCTTTCAAGTTCATTGAGTCAATCAACTGCATATTTCTCTTTCAAGGAATTCCCCCTCTTTAGGAAACTTAAATTGCCAGGGGAAGCTTGTTTTGTTGTGCCATGAAAGAGCCATGTTAACAGAAGCTCTGGGCTAACAGTGCCCTCAACTGATAGTCTTGATCAATTTTGGATAGGCAATGTGTTGGTAGTTTGGTTTGATTTATTCATAATGATTGTTTCTTTAAGAAGTATAGATATATTATTAGAAAGTTCATCTTATCCAATTTAGTATGATATTTTTCTTGGTAGAGCACCTCTGGAAGTCCTTGTCAAGATTCTTTTTACTTTATACATTGCATGAGGAATATTCTTAGTGATTCATATTGAATACAGGTAATCCAATTGAATGCAGGAGATGGATTACAGGAGGGAAGCAGACAATGGAGTTAAGTTTAGGTAGGATTTCTGTGCCTCTATCTCTGGCATACTGTACGTTAGCTTCCAGTGACTCTCTTATCATAGAAAACTGTCTCATCATGAAGTTTAGACTGGTAAAATCTGACTGCTAAAACAATTTTCTTTACTGAATGAATATTTGATAGATATGTCACTGCAGTTCTTCTTTGCTAAACAAAAAGTAAACTTCACAGCCTTAAACCTTGTTTAGGGCATAACAATCTCTAGGGATAGTGAGCTTCTAAACATTTTATCTGGAAAATTCTGAATGAGCTACTTTGTTCTTCTGGTCAACAATTACCTGTAGTTTTCTGAAGTTAAAAAAAAAATAAAAAAAATGGAGGTTAATCTTCCTCCAATTAAAAAATACTGGCATATTGCAAAACCAAATTGGTTTCTTGTGGCTTAATGACTAATTTAGTATTCTGGAAATAAGAAGTCACTCATCTCATATTTTCTAGGGGATTGAGATCGGGGTAAGGACATGGAAATAGCAGATATTCATAGAATTTTTTCTGGTAAATAGGAGCTAAATAACATGCATGTTTTCCTTGTCTTTCTCTAAGGTTGACCAAATTGAACATCCTTTCCACAGAATGAAAAATCAAAATTGAAGATTCACTTATCATATCTGTTTGTTTAAAATCTTCTTGTCGGGGTGGCCCTTCTTTTCATGCGAATGGTCATTGAAGTGAAAAGATACAGTAGATCATGATTTTCAAAATATGGTTTTTGGAAAACCTCATGCATGGTAATGATAAGTCAATTCAAAATCAAACTTAGAGTACTAAATTTAGCTGTCCTAAAGCCCAGGCACTTGATTGTGTAATTTATTGCTTTTTGTGTCTCCAGGCATTCAGACTGAAGTTTGCATGTATAACATATTGACAACAACGCTAATCAAACTTTAAACAAGAATTTATGCTATTTAAAGATGTGAAAAGGAATTTCTTTTGGCTATGCCAAGATTCGTAGCACCAAAAATCATCATGTCATTTTGACATTTGTTTAGATCTGCAGAATTCATGGTAGCTGGTGGTACTTGTTTAGGGCGTTTTAGCATTATCTGGGTCACTGAATAGTCTTACTATGTATCATCAGGAGTTAGAACATCAGTATGCTTATTTGGACAGTTAGAGATAAATCATTAAGCTTTAATTTTTTGATCTTATCTCCAACTACATCATGGAGAGACCAAGTTTTCCTCTGGTATTCAGGCCTATTATGTATTTTTTTTTTTCCACTATCACTATGACATTGACAGGGGTTAAACCAAAACATGTATATTCCCACAAACATATTTATGTTTATATAGAGGCACCTTGCTTTTGTGATTCGTTCTAGATACACACATAAATAATATCGCAAATGATGCAGGAAAACTTGGAAACTAGACTTCATTCAGATTTATAAGGTAAAGAAGGATATGATCAATTGTAGACAAAGAAAACCAGGAAGAAAATGTAGAAACCTGAGAATGCAGAGAAAAAACCTTGAACTATACATATTTGGCCATGATCCAAAATTAACTCGTATAAACGTGAAACTGAACGAGAAAGTGAAGGCACTGCAACATATAGCTTAAAAAATATGATAACTGCATAGAGACCTTTCCATTGATGATCATCATTGGTTCCCTTGAAACACATGATGTTTGCGATTTTCCAAACTCACCGATATTAATATTTAGTTTTCAAGAGAGGGAACTTCAAGGTGTAAAAGTAAGGAAGCAACTCTGTTGCAACCTTTTTCTCTAGTAACTACGATTTGCAACCGACTTAAGTGCTGGAACTATTTCTCTCATATTGAAACTTTGTTTTCAGTACTTGGACTCAGGAGTAAAATTAAGGAGAAAGTATAATATTTGAGAAAACCATCAAACATTGTAGTCGTCTCATATATGGTTTTTAGAGATTGTACTTGTATTAGCATCTACTCTAGCCATCAATTTACTGACTGGAGGAACATAGTTCTTTGGTTCCTCTAGCAGACATATTTCTATATCCTGATGAATATTTTATGATTTATCTAGTCAATGTACCTGTGGACTGATATAACAATAGTTCAGTTATGATCCTTAATCTGTGTGTTACTTAGGCCCAGTTTTTGGTTCAAACATTTGTTTTGACTGTGCTCTGAATCTTTTCTAAAATAAGAAAACAGATCTTAAAGCCCTATTCTAACTCTTTTTACTCAATAGACTGTTATATGGCAGCATAAAAGATGTAGTAGTTCCTGAAATGTATGTTGAACAAACAACTCGCAAAGTTCTCACCATGCAATGGCTTGAGGTAATTTCTATTTGTTTGTTCTAGATGTAAATTTACCTTTTTCCTAGGGCAACTTGAAGCTAAAAAATTGAAAAATATCAAACTGAAAGCTACTAAGAGGATGATCGGGTGGACTTAGAAGCTCTTCAAAACATCTTAAAAGATGTTTAAGAGTGCTTATAAGATGTTATAAAGTATTTAAGTTAGGAAACTATATATTCTAGCATATTTGTTAATTTAGAAAATTTAAATCTTTCTATATTTTATACCTTCCTCATCCCTTTGTATAAGAGATGGGTTTTTTGCAATAAATTGATCAACTATCTATTTTTCCTCTTACATAATGCTCTCATTCGATATTCTCCCTACTATTTTATTTTAACATGGCATCAGAGCAGGTTCCTTGAAAAAAAAAAAAAGAAAAAATACCTAGCCCCTAAAACCTAGCAACCGCAGAACCCCATTGAACCTAAAACCCTATCCCGTCGCTATACCTATTTTCACATTGTTTGTGACCCTGCTACATATTGTTGGTTGCGCCACCCTACTGTCTACTACTATTTGCTACCTGCTGTCTGTATGTTGCCTGTCCTACTGTTTGTCTGTTATCTACTGGGTGTTTGGCTAATATCTACCCTCTACTATCTATTAGCTTCACCACCCAATTGTCTGCTAGCTGAACTCAGCATGATGTCTCTTGGCTTTAGTTCTTTGTCTATTGTCTTCTGGCTATTGCCCACTATCTGCTGCTCGCTGCTTTCTGCAGTTAGCTATTGCTACTGTCTACTGTTTGTTGTTGTCTATTACCTATTGCCTAACGTCTATTGTCTAATGTCTACTTCCTGCTGTTTAGGACTCTGTGTAACAAGTTGAACATGATCAATATCTATGCTCCAACTTGAGGGGTAGTGTCAGGATATATTTAGCATGGATTCTAGTGTATCTCTTAAGTTAGGAAGCTATATATTCTAGCATATGTGTTAAGTTAGGAAATTTAAATCTTTCTATATTTTGTACCTTCCGCATCCCTATATATAAGAGATGAGTTCTTTTCAATAAATCGATCAACCATCTATTTTTCCTCTTGCATTATGCTCTCATTCTATATTCTCCCTATTATTTTTTCTAATACTATCTAAAAAGATCTTATCAAGCTTCAAAAATAAGATGTTAGTATCTTGTAATCTCTTTTAAGAAAAGTAAGGAGTTTCCAACTTATTAGTTCATAATATGTTCCTTCTATTTTAACTATATTAATTACAAAATTATCATTACTAACATCTTAACCTGTATTATTTTATTTATCCAAACACTTCGGCAAACTTATTTTTAAAATAAGATCCAACATCTTATAAGCTCCGAAATGATCTTATAAGATGTAGGAGCTTATAAAATATTCTAAATAAGCTTACTAAAACACCTCTAAGTGTGCTTGAAGGTTAGATTATTGCACGTATTGGAGATTATATAACCAAATCTTGATTGACTCCAATTTTATGCATGAGGATTAAAGACCTTCAAAGGAGGTTTGTCATTCTACCTCCAATTACCCTCACATATGTTCTTCAAATTATTGCCATGGTTTGGGAAGTGTATAAGTTTAGATACATTTTTTTCCTTGAAAAACTGGTCACTTTCTGTTCAGGTGGAGTTTCCGCAGTTGGCTAATTGTTCTCTTGAAACAGAAAAATATGTTATTTATATATAATACACACCAGATAATTTTTTAATTTGAAAGGGGGAAAAGAAATTTAATAGCCACAGAGAAGTTGATGGCCAAGACAAACGAATGATTTCTTGAGCATGGATAATGCGGTAGTTTCTTAAAAAGCTACCTCTGTGGGTTTAAGCTATATAATATTGTTTTTTAGCAATGCATTAAAAGTTTCTCAGTCTAATTGATGAAGAAGTTAGTAATTTTTAGGTTCTATGATATTATTCTTTGATGAGAATACAAATTTTCTGATGGAAAGCTAATACTTTTGGATCATATTGAGCGATTCCAGGGTCAAAAGCTGACAGAAGTGAAGGATCTGTACATGATTGAGGTCAATTCCTTAAACTAGTTGCCATATGCTATTTACCTAGACCAGGTTTTATATAAGGTGCTTAATGCATAGCGCAACAGGTGGGAGTATATTGTTCATTCAACCAACTTTTAGAGTTTGGGTTCTATCACGCTGATCCACATCCTGGAAACCTGCTTCGCACATATGATGGGAAGCTAGCCTACTTAGGTACGTGTTTTATATTACAGTTACTTGATTACGCATATGAAGAATATGACTTGATATTGCCGCAATAGCCTATTAATTTCAAATTTATAGGTGAATTATTTATTGATAAGGTAAACAAAGGTCGCCTTCTATTTCTTTTCTACATTGTTGCCAAACGGCTATCCTGTGCATTTAGCAACTATACAGTAATCTGTCACATTTGATACGACGGATAGTTCCCTTCTCCTGATTGGTTGTTATTTGGAATTGGCAAAACCTGCAAGGTCATAAAGTGTGTCTCCTCACGTTTTTAACACAATAAATGTATCTGGTTGATATATTACTGACTTTTTTACTATGTTGTGGAATTCAGTGCTTAATCTATATCAGTTAGCAGGATCCACCCTTCCGCCCCCATCCACATCTCAGGGGTGTTTTATATTCATGAAGCTCCTTGTCTAGGTGCATGGGGGCTAATTCAAAATGAAAAACATGTAATAAGGTATCTCTTGTTGGTGAAGCTTCCTCAGCATTCGTATGATGACGACTATATTAATGTTGATTTTTTTAGTAAATCCACCCTTTGCATGTTTGGAATTGGGGAAAGAAATTGGTAGTGTTTGTTAATAACTGCATGTCATTGCTTCATTTAGAAACCAAGTAAGACTTGTTTAGATTCAGACTACCGATGGCCAATCTTCTTATGTTCTTCGATAAGGCTGCATCTAATTATCTATAAGTCAATCAAAAAATTTTAGTTTTCTTTTAGTGAAAAGATGCAGTGCTTTGGCAGGAGCTATGGGGAGGAAGTGTTGACAGGAGTAAAAATTTTCGTTTTCTTAAAATGGAGCGGCATCGCCTTGCTAGCAAGCCACTTATTCATGCACTTGATTATAAGATATTCTAAATAGAGATTTATAAGTTCTGAATCTAGTTTTCATCCGATAAGGTTTCTTGTGTTACTTAAGAAAGTATCAATGACACCAATTAATGCAAAATTTTCATAGCATTCTATCATGTAGTTAACTTGAAATTCTAATTACAGAAAATAATGTTTATTCGTCCAAACCGTGAATAGGGAGAACACAGCGCAAACACACATCTTTTCTTAAGAACATGGCACCCTGATATGTTTTCCTTTAGTCTTTGAGCTGAAATGTATTATCTATTCTAGATCCCGACATTTAAATCCATTGTATTTCATTAGTTTCTGAAAGATATTTTAATCCTCAGACTTTGGCATGATGGGTGAATTCAAACACGAACTTCGTGATGGCTTCATTGAAGCTTGTCTCCACCTTGTAAATCGTGATTATGATGCCCTTGCAAAAGACTTCGTAACTCTTGGGTACCTTTACTATCTTTCTCAACATTTCAGCTGATACTAAAGATATGCTAAAGACTCTGAAACTTCATGGAACAGGCTTCTTCCACCAACAGCTGACAAGGATGCTGTCACAAAGGCACTAACAGGTCTTTTCCAACTCTAAGACGCATCTTCGTTGCTTCATCTAGTACTGCAGCGAAAATTCATTTCATTAGCCTCAGCCATTGAACCTAGACATGTTATTTCTCATGATCCATCTGCTACCTCGTCGGATTTACTAAAATCGAATAGCATGTAGGTGTCTTCCGGAATGCTGTCTCCAAAGGAGTTCGAAACATAAGCTTTGGGGATCTTCTTGGAAACTTGGGAACTACCATGTAATAGTTTTCTGATACCTTCACCTGCTATTTAACAAATATCTTCATCTTTATTTGATTCCAAGTTCAGGAAATTCAGTAACCTTTTGACCAAGTGTTGTTGAACTGTGCTTATTATTGATGCTGATAAGATTACACACTACTGCACACATAATTACACTGACAGAGACCTGCACTTGCATACTTGTGACGCCTGAGTGGTTTTCTTTGTGCACTTGAAGTGTTTTAATTGTATATGATTAAGTTGTCCTTTGTCATGTCTGCAGGTACAAATTCAAATTCAGAATTCCTTCTTATTTCTCTCTTGTCATTAGAAGGTGGTTCCATATTCTTTATTATTTATCATGTGCTATGTACATATAATCTTATTTTACATTATATTATGTTGCATTTACTTGCTGCGGAATCTATTTAACGCTTCAAGATCGATTTTCTTTCCTACCCAGTCTAGCTGTTCTAGAGGGAATTGCCATCAACTTCAACCCAAATTACAAAGTTTTGGGCAGTACATATCCTTGGATTGCACGGAAGGTGCTTACTGACAGCTCACCAAAGTTGAAATCATCCTTGCAAGCTATTCTCTACAAGGTACACCTCCACAGAAAGGATAACGGGTTAATTTTGACAGCTTATTTCATGTTGCTATCAAGATTAATCGCTTTTTGTGTGACAGTTTTGTTTAATAAAATCAAGGATACTGATATTTGATATTTTTAAACTAGGATGGGGTATTCAGGATTGATCGATTAGAGTCTCTCTTAGCAGAGGTGAGATAATCAAATATATACACCATTCTTCCTATATGTTGTTCTATTTATAAACAAAAAGTTAATAAAAACTCAATTTACGTTGGGTTTTATCTCTTTGCCACCTCTATTTGTTTATGCATATGATAGCCTGTGTCTCTCTTTCATTCTTATCAATAGATACTTCATGAATATGAATATATATTCAACGGGGCATCTGATCTGTCCCTGTCAGCAATCATTTTCAGTAATTTTACAGTAGGAACACTTGACTCTTTCAAAATAAGGATTCTTCTCAGGAAAAACCATCCTAAATAATTTTCCTTCCTCTACTGAACCATGTGGAGAACCGAGTATTTGGATGCTACTTAAGTTAATTCCAACTTCTGTCCTTCAGCTTTGTGCTGGATAAGGTTTAATATTTCTAAATTTCAATTCAAAATTTGGTATTTTCAATGAACTGATTGATTCATTTGATTTTGTCTCTTTCAATTAGCTAATATTCTATCTACGAGGTAGTCTTTAAGTTATATAATTTGCTGGAGACCCTGGCTGCTCTGGTGAATGGTGTAATCTTCAACACTTCTGGGTTGGAGCGCCACCTTAGGGCAATCTAAAACTTACTAATTCATGCATAGAAAAATCATAAGTCATTGCTGCACATTGAACCATTTGGATAATAGGGGGAACATTCTAATATGTTTGTTTGTTGTGGAGAGAGCAAATAGGATGGAGATGACAGAGGTGAAAAGTTAATAAGCTTGCTTGGAGAAGTAATGTCGCTGCTGACAGTGATGAGAAATCAACTGATCAGAGAGAGTAAATTGACAGTCGCTGTTAAGAACCAATGGCCTATGTGAAGGAAAAAGGACTGAAGTTGGAGGAAGAATAATAATGATAGAAAAATGTTGGAAGAAAAAAAGAAAAAATGAAAAGAAATAAAATTTGGACATTATGGATGGAATGGAGAACATGATTGCTGACATGTTGGTTAATTATATCTGCATTCTCTTTTTCTATTTTATCTGATTATTAATGTTGTGATTAAAATTGAAAGGAGTAAAGGGATCTGAACTGTGGATAACAATTAGAAAAAGTTCTTAAATATTAATTAATACATGTGCATTCTCTTATGCTATTTTATCTTATTGTTAATGATGAGAATAAAGTTCAAAGAAGTGAAAGGTGATTTGAAATGTGGATAATATTAGAGAAGGATGCCATGCACCCAACTTGACCTATAATTCATTGCCATCATTATTGCTAAAACGTAATATATCCGATTTTATTTATAACTACATGCTCTAAGCAGCTCTCTCGTAACATTTTTTTAACTCTTTTTCCTCCTGTCCTGATCCGGCTCTATGTGACTTTCGGTGGTCTTGATCAAATTAAAAAATTGCGTAACATGTTCAGTGCCATGTCCTAGGTTTCAGGTATTCATTAATTTTGTGCATTTGAAACCTGAAATAAGAAAGTGCTGTCTATCTTTAGCACTTGTTTAGCAGAGATATAGATGATGTGTTTGTAGTTGTCTGCCTTCTGAGTACCTTTTAGAGATGATGTGTCTGTCGTTGTCCACCTTCTGAATACCCATTCTTCGTTGCCTTTGTGATGGTGTGTGAAAGTAATCCATTAGATTTTCAGTTCCAGTGTTCCACTAGTAGACACTTTTCTGATAGTAATTTTTCATTGAGACAGTCATTACGTGCCAGGACAGAGAGAGAGTTGGCTAGAAAGCAGGTAGAGGACGACTCAAAAATGGCTGTCAAACAAATTCTGTCCTTTGCTCTGAATGAGAAGGTATCACTTGGATCTCATCATTGGTTGGGAGGAATGAAGAAACTAGATTAAAATAAAATAGTAATCTCAAATATATTCTGGTTTGTGCAGGGTGCATTTGTGAGAGACATACTTCTTGAGGAATTGGCCAAGGTAAGATTTTGGAACACTTTCTGAATTGCTTGTGTGGCATATAGGAGACGTGTTGTCATCATATGAGATTCAGAATCCTTTGCTAGCATGATATTTTCACTTTTGTTCTCTCTGTTGAAGCAGAAAAGACACAGGTAAAAAACTTGGGAAGAGGAATAGCCTGATTACTAGTTACAGAAGTTGAAAGTCACCTGCATGCCCATCAATGCTCAAAACCATTAGTTTCGAATAACATTAACTTATAAGAAATAATTAAAAAAAGAAATGGGAGATAAATTATAACTTTTTGCCAACAAAATCAAGCCTTCCGTTGAAGTTAAATTTGTATATCTGTGTCAAATTTTGAATTTGAAATAGTAAAATGTGTGTGAGGAGGAGATTTTCCAATAAAATGCTAGATAACCGTCAAGAGCATCTGAAATCTCTTCCAGAACTTCATTTGCCTTTTCCAACTCCTTCAAGACCAGCGTAACATGGGGCTGATGATGCTGCAAGTTCACGATGGAAGGAGACTGGAGTGGTAAACAATGGGGATTAAAACTGAAATTTATGGTTTTTATGGCTTTTATTGCTTTGATTTTGTCACTCATACATGGTCAAGACAATGCAATCCATCTAAGCAACTAATTTAGGTTGACCTATCAGCACAAAGAGGTTATTAGATGATATAATTTCTGAATTCATCTCTCAACTTTGTGGGTAACAGGTCATTACTGACTTTTCCCAAGTCATGTTTGAGTACATAATTTTTCCTTTTACCTTTTTTCACCCTGTTTTCTGCGTATAATTGCTGGCCATACTTATTATTTGATTAAATTGATCATAGGGCTTGGATGCTCTTGGACTAGCGACCGTGGATTCAGTAACATCTACAATGACTGCAAACATACCCTTCAGGCCATATTCTCTTTCCTCTATGACTGAAGAAGACATCACCAATCTGAGGACACTGCGACGCCTCATGCTATTACTTTCTGGGATTCGACAGAATGAAACTTCTGTAATGGTAAGAAACTTTCATTAAGAATTATGTTTCTATCTGTAGTCAAAACATAGGTGCAACTAGCTACCATGATTTTTATAGAAGTTGAACAAGTCAACCCGTTGGAACACTCAAGTGGAAAACTTATTAGATTTGTGTGATGCTTGGCATTATGAGTTTCTGTGCAACAAATCTCACAAAGATCACTTTGACGTAGGTTCCATATCAACTAATAAATCAATCACTAAATAAGAAATCAGTGTAATAGATGACAACCACTATGTTATGCCCTAATCAACTATTAAATTTATTAGATTTGCCTTCCATTGCTTACGGGATTGTTGTTTTGAGACATTTTGTGTCAAGTCTTTCGCTTTTCCAGCGATATTGATTTTATATAAACAAACATTTGAATTTTATTCTCGAAACCACACCTAAGCATTTGTTCATGCATAAAACTCTACATTATATCTTGGTGAAATCCTTGGTTGTTTGGCATCTTGATAACATTTGCAAGATGGCATCTATATCTTGTCGTCACTTTTTTTTCCTTTTTTTCTCTCTCGTTGGGAATTTTCCTATTGCACTCGCTCGTAGGTGTTGTATCTTTTTCCCACTTCTGTTATTTTGTTGAGCATGGAGGCTGGGTGGGGCAAAGTGGAATTGCCCACTTGTACTATGTTTAACATGTTGGCCACTTGTGCAGTGATCGACATGATGCCGCACAATCTGCACTTTTTTCTCCCCCCTAGCTAGCGATAAAATGTGTGCTCAAGTTTCCCAATTTAAGATAATATAATTCACACCGAAAAAAAAAAAGAAGAAGAAAAAGGAAAAGGAAATAATGTATAACATGTATAAATTGTTAGTTTCCTTGTTGCAGGAAGTCAAAGGAAGCTCATATAACATGCAGAAGCCTTCTTCAAATGAAGTACTGCTCCCTTATGCGTTGGCATCTAGCAGGGATATGCTACCACTTCTATCTGTGATTGCTGAGGTAAGAATCAAGAATCAAGCATCAAGCGTCTAGATCTCTTGAATACTGGATACAGTGACGTGGTGGTATTATGGTGATTTATCTTTGATATCACAATTTGATTGGATCCTTACAAATGACAAATCCTGCACTGCTTCCATTTATAGCTGTGGCGTGAGGCCCTGTGTTATCCATTGTATCCTATTTGTGTTGCGCCAGGGTAAACAAGAATTTTTTACAGTAAAAGTGTGTTATTGTTGACATGTTAGAACTGTAGTGATCTGCATTATAAGTTCTGGTGATTCTGAAAACTTTGTAGTGCATGTTTCCTACCCACTTAAGCTATAACTGAATCCGCATGCTCTTTCTTCACGCTTTTAACTTGCTGATATAGTTCAGTGTGTAAAACTTTTCAGCTCCCACAAGATTCACAACAACAGTTGTTAAGATTGCCAGCAGATCTGGCTGGAAGATTAATCTCTCGTGTTGCTGCCAGGACAATAAGGCGGGTTTTCCTATAAATAGATCCAGAATTGTTGATTCCTAAACTGCTGATCAAGCATTGAGGATCATTGGGTTCTTTCACATGACTACTTGCCATGATTTGTTTTGGGTCGTCTGCTTTAATCATCTATCAACGAGGAAGAGTTGATGAGAAGCTGCCCCATTAGTCTGCATTTACCAATGGCAAGATACTTGGCATACAAGACCGAGCCATCAAATACTGGAGCAGGTTAAATATAATTTTCATTTAGAGTTCTTTTTATCTTTTTTATTTTATTTTATTTTTTATGTGGAAATAAATTGCACAGAACTTCCCAAGTGAGAAAACTTGGAACTGCTTAAATTAATATCTGGGCTCGACTCGAGTCCCTTCTTCTGTACAAACTTAAGTGAAAGGCCTCCAAAGGTAAAAAATCTGATGTACAATAATAGATGTGGCATTCCAATTTCAGTTATAATTGAGTTATTAAGCGCAGCAACTCTCTGGCTTCTCACCTTAAAATGCATCAATTTTGCTTGTGGCGTTGTTCTTGTAGATTCATTTGCACAATGAGCATTTGGAACTTTTGGTTTTTTGTTCTCATGTATATTTTGTGCTACTGCTACTAACATAAGAGAATTTCAAAGCCTGATGGGTCTGGAGTTGCTAGAATCTTATGAAATGAGCACTTGATGTATGTCATTTATGGGTAGCATAAGTCATTTATTTGTCAACCCAAAGAAACTTGTAATATCTTAGAAGATAAGTTGTGGTCTCTTAATTAGGTATAAACGAGCTTATAAGTGTTGTTTAAAATCTTTCTCAGCAGTCTTAACATAGTTTTTAGGTCTATTAAGCATTGAAGTCTGTAAAGGGAAAGGACGTCTTGCCAAATCTTTCCATGTATTTCCACTTTACTAATTGTTATCATGCAGAATTCTAATCACATTTAGACTTGGTGACGGAAGAAAACTCAACATTGAAAATGGACTTTTTTATTGCATGAAAGTGGAGAGATAAACGTGACGACACGTATGTATTCTCTTGTTTCTGTCATTTTGTGTGGATAACTTCAACTTCCATATCTGAATAATAATTCAAGTTAAATTTGGATGTGACAATTGACATGTTTTTCGATTATTTTACTGAAAAACATATATTCCCTCAATTCTCATTGTTTTCTAACAATTAGTTCAATTAATGTCAATTAAAGTGTAAGGTACGACCAAGATAAAACTAGAAAAATATCATAATTAATTTCTAGAAAAATTCCCCTGAAGCGTTTTGACACCATGAAAACACTAATTGTTGCCGCCCAATTCGAATAGAATTTTTTTCAAAAATCCAACCAAAGTTTTGCAATTCTCTTGTATCTTAGGTTTTTCCAAGCTAATAAGAGTTGGGAATAAAGGAAACAATTCAATGGGGTTTTACTTGATTATAGTAAAGTGAAAGAAGAGGGGTGCTCTCTTTCTCTCACTAAATCTATGAACTATCACATTCTCTCTCTAAAAAGCTTTAAACTCTTCACAAAATTTTTGTCAAATCTCTATAAAAATTCAAGATAATGCCTTCATCTTATTTCCTTTACATTTCTATGCTTTTCTGTAACGCCCCAACCCAATACATAAGGTACGAGTCAAGTCGTTACCGGGGTTTCTAATTTGGTACTAGTACAATAAAGAGCGACAGTGAAGATGCAAAATATAATAGAAGGTCTGTTATTAAGAAAATAATTCCTGAAAACATAAATAAACTTAAAATTCTCAAGTATAAAAGACATAATGTCCTAAATTACGCAAACATTCTTATAACAAGTACAATTACATAGCGATAGAAATTCTAAAATAAGGTAACTTTCACGTACGCCTTCTTGAGATCATTTCCCAACTACATAAAGGATGATTTAATAACAGGTAAGTCTAAGGACTTAGTGAGGAATCAAAAATTCATTATTTTATTTTTTTCTTTTGCAAAACTTTTGCATAAAATCTTTGAAGAATTCGAATGCTATTTTAAAGATAAGTATTTTGTAAACAAAATTTTATTCTTTTCAATTATCAAGGTTTTAACTTTTGTAAGTCAAACATGTCATTACACAAGACAATATATGTATATATATATATATATTTATGTAGCTCAAGAAAGATAACACTTCACAACTTATCATTACCATATTCAGTAGAGGCAGTTAAGTGGGAAAAAAAACCGCCGCCAAATTTTAGTGGCGATTATTCCAGCGGTTGCCGTAAACCGCCGCTAATTGCCTTCACGATAGGGGAGATAACAGCGGTTTGGCAACCACCGCACTAGGTGTTTAGCGGCAGTTTAAAGGCAAAAAAAAACTGCCGTTAATTTCCTATTTTTCTGTAGTGCTTTTGTCTCCCCAAACATGAACATGTCCAAATCCTTATCCCTCCAATTCCTTCCGAGTGGCCGCTCCGTCGAAAAACCAATTAAATAGGCACGGCTAGCCGCGTGCCAAACTCATCCCAAAGCTCAACTACCTCTGACGAGCTCCGGGCATGAATTCACGTGGGTACTATTCGAGAGACCAGCCACCGTCGATCCAATACTGCCCGATCATCTTGCCGATATAGCCCCAGTGTAACAACTCGAAAATTTTCCTAATTAACTCTTTAAACCCTCGATTTTAATTGGTAAATATTTTTACAACGTTTTAGAGAAAAACTTTAATCGGTAAATGATTTTTCGTCGTTTTGAGATTTTTTTCACAATCGAAAATATTATATTGCCTCAGAAAAAAATTTTCTTGCACCCGAAAATTTTTACGAAAATTTTTATATACATTATTTTGGCCCAAAAGACAATTTTAATCCAAATTTAGACCCAAAATTTTAGTCCAATTACCAAACCCAATCCCTTAAGCCATTATGCATTACAAATTGTACATTACATGAAAAAAATATATATATAAACATAGTGTGTATGTTTATGTGAGCTCAGCCACACCTCTCAAAAATCACTTGGATAATTTGATGTTTTATAATACAATTTATTTACAACCAATTGTTAAAAACTATCATTAACCAATTGGCTACCAACCGTGAAAAAATGACACCTTTCTTATACAAGTTGTAAATGCCAAACAAATCTCAAGTTTAGCCTATAAGTTTGCTCCTTTGTCTTGCAAATCCACTCACCTTTTTTGCTCTCAAATTTGCTAGACAATTTTTGTTCATTGCTTCAACTCTTGCTTTCTATAAGCAAGAACAATTTTCTCTTTTTCCTCCTGTCTTCTTTCAAACTATATAACTCCTAAGATCCTTTGAAACTTAAGTTCAAAAAGGGGAAGAATAAGATTGAAACACTTGGTAAGTTTGGAAACCCTAGCTATAAGAAGTCTTATTATATATGTAGGGTTTTGAAGGAATATGAAACTATAACTTTTCATGAATTTGTCTCTTATAGGAATTGTTTAAAGTTTGGGAAAATTTTCATCACCTTGAGGTTGTTAGCTAAGTGAGGTAAGGATTATAGCTATCTTCTCTCCTTGATTTCATAGTATTAATTGATATTCTTGAGTTTTGAAACCACTGATTTATTGTTGAGTGTGCTTTCGTGGTGAAATTTTTGGATTCAATTGTGAGGATGAATTCTTGGACACTTACCCTTGTTAAATTTTTACCCTTGATACATGATCATGATTCTTGAATCCTTGGATTAATTGGAAATTGTTGGAGTTGAAGTATTGGACATAATAAAGACAAGAATATCTCAAAACTTATAAACACAAAAATTGGAATTTTTGCCAAGTTTTTTCAAAACTTTGATTATTAAAAATCTTGATGATATGAAAAACAAACTAATCCTAATTTTTTAACAAATGAACTCTTGTTATCATTCTAGTCCTTAAAAAAAAAAAAAATTGGAAAAATCGTCGAGTGCAGCAGCACTCTAGGCAATAGCCTCGAGCCATTTGGGAGCGTCCACGCCCATTTCATTTGCACTCGCGCCTACTCCAGAACACTTTTAAGTGTATTTTTGACGCGTTTTGCCTTTTTATGTCCATATATCACTCTGATAAGGTCTCCTAAATCCTAATATATAATTTACGTGTCCAAAATTCGATTTGAATTGATTGATAATGTTCGAACCTCGCTTGAACTTTGAAAATTTTAATTCGGATAACTAACATTATCCTCGTAGCCTTTTGTATGTATGTTTGATAGGCCTTTGGGAAGTTTCAGGAGAGATGCTGGGCGGCGTTGGGCCAACAGTTGATCCCCTGGAGAGCTTCCTACTCGTTCAGATAGTTTCGCGAAAGCCTAGAGTTAGGTTTTCCAATGACTAGTTTATGACACGTGGTACGTCGACAGTGTCATGTTGTTTGTTGGGTTAACCCTCCAAACGGCCGCTCAAGGAAGGGACCCTATGGAGGGATAAGAGTTATGTTTATTTTGAAATTATAAGGGTGCAGATCTACCAAATAATAGTTCTGTCCGTGCTATTCGATTGTGTGACTTGTTTTAAATTCTTACATGAGTTACTCGTTTCTATTTAATTATTGAATTATCAGAATCGTTTGACATATTTTAACTTGTTTACTACCCTCGTTTGCTCTCTATATCAATTTTGTTCATTCTTATTGTTCCTTTACCATTCCTAGCTGTAATTCTTACTAAGTTAGTGGACTTATTCAAATATGTTACAATGTATAGGTTCATGAGCTTTTGGAATTGAGATTATGAATTTGTACCTTTGTTTCTTTTGATTTTAGAATAATGACAATATAAGGAGCATTTTGTATTGTATATGGCTTGTAGCCATTAGAATTGTATAAGATTGGAAAGTATGTACATTAGGTTATATTTAGAATTTTGGGGCTTGTAGCCTCGAAACTATAGTTTGTAATAGTTATTGAGAATCATTGGAGTTGTATGAATGTTGGTATATTATTTAGTTATTTCCCTCGTATTTTTGTTACCTCGATAGAGGTCTGCCTGTCCACAAGGAGAGTTGTCGGCCTAGGAATGGATGTTCTAGGCTTCTGGGCGTTACACTCGGGCCCAACTTCCTCATTGGGTAACAATTCAAGATTTTGGTTCCCATTTTCATGGCAAGTCAAAATCGTTTTTCAATGTGAACAATGAATGGCCATGTTGGAATTCTTTGATTTTCCAAGTTTACCAAAAATTCAACTCATATATTTCGAAATTTCATTTCAGTTAACCAATATGTCAAATTTAATATCAAGTAATGAGCACCATGCTTCATTATATATATTCACATTTTCATGATCCAAAATGATCAAATATGGATTAAATCAATGAATACAAGAGGGCATAATTTAATCGCAACAACATTCAAGAATTTTCCTCAAATGCCATTCAAAATTCTTACGTTTAACGAATTAAAAGTTGATCCACATCTATGATGAAATTTTATATTTTCTTCGAAAGAGAAAATCCTTTTTTT
>JACFYI010001291.1:549837-583351 GCA_014898755.1 Handroanthus guayacan | reverse complement strand
TAATAGATAAACTATTCCCCAAAATTTGATTTGTGAAGCCTCATGGGTGATGATTTTCTAAATGATTGTTTGATAACTTTAGAAAAATAGACGTATTTATGAGTATTTTAGATGATAATATTTTGATGATGCTTGTCTTTAAATTTTATCTTTTAGATATTAATATATTTTTAGTTAATTTTTATTACATATTAACATCACTTAGTCAAAATCCTGAATCCGCCACTGTCAATAGTAATGTGTTTTTTGATAACTTTAGAAAAATAGACGTATTTATGAATGTTTTAGATGATAATATTCTGATGATGCCTGTCTTTAAATTTTATCTTTTAGATATTATTATATTTTCAGTTAATTTTTATTACATATTGACACCACTTGGTCAAAATTCTAGATACGCCACTGTCAGATAGTAATGTGTTTTTCAAACAGAACGTGATTATCTGTAACCCAGAAGGATTTGGCTGGATAGTAATGTGTTTTTCAAACAAAACATGATTCTCCGCAATCAGATTATTTTAAATTTGTCCAACGTATAGAAGATTCCAATTCTATATTTAGAGAGTGTTTGAGTGATCTGTTGTAATTTTTCAGCACACACCAATGAAGGGGAAGAGAAATGATTCTGAAAAAAGGAATACGGCCTGGGATTCTTCGAGTTCAATGTAGAAAAAGAAGATTAGGGATATTTTGTCTGGGTTATGGACTGGAAAGAGGAGGAGAGGAGAGAAAATTCAGATTTTGAGAGCGGCGAAAAAGAGCGAGGCTTGGAATGGAGCCTACGAGCGTCGACCATCGGTTGGGTTGGGTGGTTAATGCCAGAGCCAAGAGTTCAGAGACAGAGCAGACCATCGGTAACACAACTGTGGCGGCGGTGGAGAGAGACTGAGGAAAATCAATTTATAGTATTAGGATTTAAGGTTGTCTTTGCAACTAATTATACGAAAGTATAATCACCTACTTTTAATGAAAGTTGGAAAAAGTATCTTATAATCAAATGCACTTGGTATTTAGAAATTATCAAATAATTTGTTATAAGTCAATATAAAGTTTGGTGTTTAGAATTATAATAATTCACTTTTATTAAGAATAACTTACAGTATCTCATAAGTAGCCCCAAAACTGCTTGCGAAATTATAGATTATTCCTGATTAATTTTGAAAAACTTATTGCAGAAGCAGAGTTTCGAATACTCTAAAATGGTATTTGCAACTGATTATAAAAAGTATTTATGTGATTATGAACTATTGAAAGCTATTTCTGAGTATTTGAAAACTCTGCCTTTGTTATAAGTTTTTTAAAATTAATCAACAATAATTTATAATATATCTCATAAGCAACATTGGGATTACTTATGAGATGTTGTAAGTTATTTTTAATTAAGTGATTATAATTTCAAACACTATCACTTATTGTTGAATTACAATAAATTATTTAATGGTTTCTAAATACCAAGTGCTTTTGATTGAATTTAACTTTTTTTCGACTTTCAGTAAAAGTAAGTGATTATACTTTTACATAATTTATTGCAAACACCATGTAAAACAGTTTTCAATAGGTCATAATCAGATAAGTGTTTCCCATAATCAGATAACTGCCTTTCATAATTAAGCAGTTGCAAAATAGGCTTTTCCTTTTGCTTTAGTTTATAGAAGAAAATTTCCAAATACAATTCTTTACTGCTTACATATATTTTTAATATAATTGTTTTTTGTTACTTAAATCTTTATGCAAATACAATTATATAAGACAAAAACAGCATAAAAAATGAGACGAAAATTTATTAAAATCTTATCAATTCAAGCATTCTAATGATTCATATATCAATCAGATAAATGGCGAGTCTTACATATCGATATTTATTTTAAGAAAATACTTTTTAAAAAAGTTAAAATTGTTATAACAAAAGACAAAAAGAAAATCTTATATAAAAATTATGTCTTAGCATTTGCAAGCTTACGTCAATTATTAAAAGTTTGATGCTAAAATTATTGATCATAATGTTACGTTCAATTAGGTAAGGGAAAGTTTCAGCTTGGTTTTAAAATTAAAATAATTTAGTTTATGTTAAACAAAACTGTCACCAAAATATTTCAAATATTTTCAATTATTATTAAGTATTGAAGTAAAAATTAAAATATTATTTAACAAGTTTCATCTTTATTATTAATAAGTCACATTGTTAATAACAATATTATATAATTAAATATTAATTAGCACTTTTTTATAATAAAAAGAACTTTTTTCATCTCTAAACTATACAATTAAATTTAAATTTCAAAATTTGCCTATAAATTATAATTTGTGTGACTTACACAACTTATGAATTTATAATCTCAAGGTTTATTTTAATAACAAAAAGTATTATTAAAATTTGTCCAAATTTCAGGAGTGAAGAGGTAACTATCCCTTGCATGTTTTACTTCACGGCAATAATAGTTAAAGTGAATCCGGCATCATATCAATTTCAGGGTTGAAATTGTTGTGAGTTAGATGAGTTTATGAAGAGATGGTTTATTGGGTCAATCATCCACTCCCTCTTTGACATCTTACCGAACAAAAAGAGTGTCCCTTGATTGATCAAGAATTATGATTTTTTGGAAAAGGTCATGATCATCCAATTAGATGGGCTTCCTTTTTTCAAATGCCCAACGAAGCGTCGGTTTTCAATCTCATTATGACTCGGTCATGCATTTTTCTCAATAAAAAATAAACAAATAAATAAATTATTGCTCAATTAAAATTTGAATAATTTTACATCTTAAGATGCACCTGCAATTTTAATCATGTTAATCAGAAATTACAAGTTCAAGAATTTTTTTTTTTTTTTCCAAATACTTCAACTTATTTTGAAAAATAAGAGATTTATATAATTATGAGGTCATTATCATTCCCCAGGGTCAACATGAGTGTATTTAAACGTCCACTTACGGCCAAATGATCATCATTCAACATATCATGAGGTTTTCACCATCCCTCTTGACGAAATTAAAATAACGAGTGACAGCCGTCATAGATTACCATCCCTGAATTCACATTTCTTTTGAAATTTCTATCTCATAAGGGCATTCCAAATTTGAATGTGGCAAACTAAAATTTTATTTTGATAAGGAAAACGAAATTTCTTTATAATATATACATATTATACATATATATATATTATATCAAAGAAATGTGAACTCTTAAAATTGTTTGATTATTCAAGTAAAGGAACAAGAAAATGTTGAGGAAAGAAATAATGCCAAAAAAAAAATCAGTGTGTATTGGAAAACGCGAGTTAGAGAGAGGGTTAAATAAATTTTTACTTCATTTACCTCACATGAGAAAATGACTTTTTCCCAACTAAATTACATTTCCTCTCAATCTCTGTCATCAGCTTCAGCATAGAATATTAAAACTTTCCATTTCTGCATTAAAGTAGGATAAGAAACAGAGATGTTTTTCGAGGAACAAAAATGGCAAAGCACAAAACTATGCCGTTACAATGCAGAGCTTACACATGCAATCTACCTAGGAACAATGCACAAAATGCACGTATAAATTGCCCATGGAATTCGTACCAAGATGGATGATTATAACAGATAATTCATGAACTTCTTCCAGAACTGCCTTCAAAAACTTCCAATAACTTCCAGCAAGGCACTGGAGCAAATCTTTCCATATACATTATAATAAGTAGCACATAATATCAACCCATCACCCTCACAGAGTTTCCAATCAGCATCCATAATATAGCACACAATACTCCTAGTAAAGACAAAATAATAAAACTGGTTCTAAATTTGCCTGAAGTTCTTGAAGTTGCAGAGGCATTACCTGCAGCAACATTCATGTTTCTGGCATTTGTTCTTAACCTACTGAAGCTAGACATTCGTTCGAAAGCCCTATTTACCAACGCACTTTCAGAAGCTGAAGCAGGAGTAGTTGGTATAGACTCCACAAAGGACCAGAGAGCTGACGAGAACCATGAGTCTGTACCATCATCCTGTTTGCTGCTTCCGTTTGCATTCGTCCCAGCAGAATGATTTACAAAACCATTATTTTGATTTTGATGTAAAACACCTAAAAATGCCAAAATCGGCTAACATTAGTACACAGTCTAACATCTTCATTAGAGAAGTCTGAGAAGAGCTCTTGAAGCTGGCTTAAACCCCCCCATTCCACTTGGGCATGAGAGTTATCACCACATTGAAGATGACATGGTCTTCTCATACCATTCATCTGACCAAGAGCTCTATGGCATTAGTTAAAGAAGATAATAAATGTTGTGCAAGTCATGGGAAATTGAGTAAAATCATAGATACATTTGTAGCAGCTCAACAATGGCATCGTTGGGAATTCCACTAATTTCAGTACCTGAAGTTGATGCGGGAATAAGCCCATGATTTGCTTCCGCGGAATTTACACCACTATAGATTTGCTCATCTGTCCACATCTCATAACTGATTCCATCATTGTTAAATTGTTGCTGCGGCAGGTAATTTGCTGATGTGTTCTCAAGGTTGTTCATGAGCGAGCTCGAAAGTGGGTCCACAACTCCATTGTCTAAATTATTCATGTATGGTTGAGAAATCTGCCTGGGCTCAACAGGCGCCACCGGACAAAGTGATGGGGATGCATCTTGGTACAGATCAAACTCATTCAAACCAGCAAATTCATCAAACTGCACCTTCTCAAAATTATTCACAGGCTTATCAGGGTCTTGTGTGGTTGGATCTGGACCAATTAAATCATCCATTTCAAGAAAATCTTCAAGGAAATCCTCTTCAGTAAAACGAGGATCTTGCACATTACTCATTGTAGCAGATGAGACCTCGGGTGCCTCACATAACTGTACTTGAGTTGTGCCTGACTGTGTAAGGTCAAAACTAGCTGGTACATTAGGTTTCTGGCTAAATGGTTGCGTTACCGGTAAAGACACATCCCTGGAGAAATGGTCAACTACTGTACTCTGGGTTTCCTCCTCACCAGCAACCTGGTCCAGACTATAGCCATAATCAACAACTAGTGGCTGGATAGGGCTATGCTCATCAACTATTTGGTTCAAGAATTCCTCAAGATCATCCAGTGAGGACTGATCTTGACAAGTTGTTCTGCCAGTAGGCGCAATTTCATTACCCTCCTTTATTGGATTATCCTGCTCAGGGAGGCACTTTACTTCAAGTTGATCATCAAGCCAGTCCTCTTCCCTAAACGGTGCACCATATTGCTCACCGTTTTTGGGACCAGGCCCACTCTTCTTGTAGACCTTGTACAGCGCATAGTATTCCTTCGCGGTCTGGCATCTTTTCAGCTCCTCTTCATCCATGGTATATTCATGCATCACCCAATCAGTACGCTCTCCCCTAGGTGCACGACCTTTATAGAAGACCAGAGTCTTCTTTATCCCGACAGCACGAGAACCACATGAGATGACACGGTCCTTCCCAGTTGCTTTCCAATACCCATGCCTTGTTGCCCTATTGGCCCTTGCTCCATTTGGATATTTCCGATCTCTAGGGCTGAAGAAGAACCATTGTCTGTCACCAGTTTTCAGTTTTGATATCCCTGCATTTCAGATATGCGAAAAGTCAGTAAAATTATGCCTAAGAAGTTCCACTCACACAGAGGCACAGAACTAATAAAATAAAAAATAATCGGAGCGTCAATATTAGGAAATGATAAAAAAAACAAACAAGATCACACATAAAGTGAAGAGAAAAACACAAAAATTGAAACACATACAGAGGTCCAGAGTCCAATTTTTACGCTCATTCCTACACCAAAATACGTGTAAGTAAACACAAGGCACGCAAACACAAATCAAAATATGAATCAGCTCATTGATTTACTACTAGACACTAGTCCAGGTTCATTTTATTATTTCCTAAAACCAACTGAACCAAATGTCTGCCAGCAGATATATATCATCAATCACGACTCGATTCAGCAGAAAGATTTGACAATTAGAATGCTGAAATTGGAAACATAAAAATAACAATAATCCCTCACAATAAAGCAGACAAATTAATCAACCGCACATTGAGTTGACGTCAACTATAATCAGCAGCGGCCAAATCAAATAAAGATCTGTAGTATACCTAACAAACTTGAACAAGCAAAACCCGTAAAAATTATCAAGCCAACAAAACAAATAATCAACCCAAAAATCCAAAAAAAGAAAATCTAACCAGAAGTCATGTTCAGAAAAAGTCAACGATGAAATATAACCGGAGAATAGAAGCGATCAAGACAGTGAGGTGAAAAAAGAAGAAAAGATTCTAATATGCAACAAAAGCAAATCAATACTAAAACCCACCAGGCAACTCCTCGGGGTCCCACTTGTAAACATCAGTCTCACCGATTACATCAATACTGTGCCGTTTACAGCAGATCTTCCTCTTCAGATAGTAAAGCACGAGTTCCTCATCGGTGGGATGGAATCTGAATCCCGGGGGAAAAATGTCTCCGTTTCCGAAAGAATCCGCATCCACCTTCATCTCTTGACTAAAAATAATGAAAAAAATTATTAGTTTTTCAGTGTGGTCGCGTCTGAATACGAAAAACCTAGCAGAAGAAAGAATGATAGAAGAGAGAAAGAAGGAGAGTGGTGGAGACCAAAACATGATCCTTTGGTCCAAGAAGGATTATATAGTAATTAAAATCAAAATCCAATCGAAATTTCCTGGAAACTAATGGAAAGGAGAAACGTTTAGGTGCGGGTGAGGTGCACAGAGCTTTGAGTGGGGCACCTTTGACTCTGGAACAATTGACCAAGCTGGGGCTCCCACTAGTGGGCTTTTACTTCATACTTCTATTTTGGATTAATTACACTGTATTTACTTTGAATTGGTAAAACTATCATCCCATCATATCGTATTTCCAGAATTATATATACATATATATATATATATATATCTCTTCTCCTCCAAAAACTCAAAACTTATCACGCTATCTCTGTCTTAGGGATTTTGATGGAAACTACTGATATCACCAGAAAATTTTAAATAAAGTTCCTATTTTGCCCCTAACTTATTAGTCATTTTAATTTTAGGACTAAAATATGCTCGCAAGATTTTGTGATATAGAATAAGTGTAAAAATTATTAAGCATAGTTAAAGGGCTGAAAATAAAATTAAAAGTTATTATTGCTTATTTTCTGGTGACGTAAAATTGAAATATAAAATAAATACGCCATTGATGGCAATATGCAAGAAAGTAACTGTGAAAAAAAATTTGAAAGAGTGTTCCGTTGTTGCAAGCTAGTGAGAAAATTATTATCAATAAACGTAATTATACCAATAAATTATTTATTTTATCAAGTTGTAGTATTATTTGCAAATGGAATATACTTAACCTAACGTTGCTAGCAACGTAAAGTTATTCTCTTTTAATTTGATATTTCATAAAAACTAGCAACCTAAATGGATTTCTACACGTAAAATAATTATTATCACCTGATAATTATCTACCTTACAAATCATATTACATCACATTTTTTCACCCATGTATCATTTAAAATATAACATTTACTACATTTGAACATTACATATACCCACATTTGTGAATGTAAATATTACTAAGACAATAGGAGCAAAGTGGTCATTTAATAAATTAATGATTAATTATTTTTTTCAAAAAAGTAAATTGAGAGAAAATGGCAAATTCACTAATTCTATTTAGATTTTCTAACAGAGTATTTTTTTAAGGGAAGATATTGATAGTTTTTGAATAGGAGGTGACAAGTTAGTATTTTTACTATTTTAGAGAGGTATAGCTCAACTAACCTTTTATTTAATTTTAATTTTATTTTTCTTTTGGTTATTAGTCAAAGAAAGGCTCCTTATGGATTAAGATTTAACCAAGCAATTCTTATTTTCCATTTGTTGGTAAGTGTTGAATTTTCTCTTTTGGTAAATATCATAATAAAACCAAATGCATGCTTATGGCTGTTTATTGTTTTTTACGAACTGTCCAGACTGTCCAAATCAACTCAACTAAACCCGTATGGTGAATTTTTTCTTTTTTTCTTTTTAAGTTATATTGGGTGGCTTGGTTGCAAATTTTTTAAAATAGTGACTTAGATAGGTGATTAGGCTTACATATTAAAAAATGCAAAAAAAATCACACTGTTAATTCACATATTATATATTGAATACTTTTCTGAAAAATATTTATATATTTTACAAAAGGTATCTTTTCACTTTTACCTTTTTACTTTTATAAAAAAATTTTACTTACCTTCTACTTCAAAGCGAAAATAAAAACCCTACTACTCTATTCTTCTCCGCAGGGTAGTGGCCTCACTCTTTTCCATCTTCATATCAGTTCTTTCTCTTTCACGATTCAAGAGATCTTCAACCACTATCAAGCTTTGTAAGGCTACCCTCTCTCTTCTTCGTCTATGTTATTTTTTTCTCTTGCATTTGCTTTTACTTCTATTATTTTTATTTTCTCCTTGTTATTTAAATGCAAAAGTTACATTGTACCAGACATATAAACAGTATAATAACATTGATATATATATATATATTGAGAGCATAAATCAAATAAGAAAATAGTGTAAAACATGAACAATGGATTCAAATAACACAATTCGTACGAATTGTCCAAGTCGCACCAAATCGTACAAAATGCAATTCCTGGATTTTTTTTCCCCCTTTTAATGAGTGATTATGGATTGGTTTAGTATAATAGTTTGATTTGAAAATGATTTGAAAACAATTTGAAAATCAGTCCCAATCGTCCTGTAAACACCCCTTCGCATGTTTAACTGAGAATAAGAACAATTATTTTCCTATGATTAGTACTTACACTAGTGAATGATTTTGAGTCTTTGACTAAGGAATATTATATATATTAAGAAGCACTGTTTGCATGACTGATAACTATTCAAAATAAAGGCAATATGGGTAGGACCATTAGGCGGAAAATTCTTGTCCGTAACCCCATTATTTTATTTACTGTTTAGGTATTGAAATTGAAAATTGATATTGACACTTTACCTTTTGATATTTACACTCCACTTTGTTGGATTTAGGACATAGAAACTAGATTGTGATCAACCTAAAATATAGTTTGTTGAGTCAGTCTTTATTCGGGGTTAGTGTGATCATAATTGTTGGATTCCTTTTTTTTCTTTTTAATCGAGGCTACTGTGATCATAATTGATAAATCTATTTTTATAACCGAGACTAATTTGATCACAATCATTAGGTCCGTCATCTTTATATAAGGCTAGTGTGATTTTTATGCATAAATTTTTTTTATCAAGGTAAGAGTTAGACTCCTTTCTTTAAGACAAATTTTCACCACATGGTACTTACAATTTTTGGCAATCGTTTCCCAATATACAATAACGACTTTTTAAAAAATAGCAATACTATAAATCTCTAGAAGCAGCAAACTTCAAAATGTATCGAATTCTTTATATCACAATACCGTATATTCATACCTATTGTAGCACTACAAAGCTACTACCAAATGTTGAATATAAAATCCATACTTCTTTGTAGCATCTTGGCCACTACATGGATACAAAATCCACATACTTTGTAGCTTTAATTAGCTCCTAAATCGTAATATATATAAATCCATATGACATTGCATGTTTATAAATTCAATTCATAAAATAAGCCAACTAGGGAAGTTTATTTATAATTGTTGGAAGGTTATCTGTCAATAGACATAACTCTTACAAAAATGCAAATATGTCTTTTTACACTATATAGTCATAGCTGTTGGAAAAATGTACTAAAATAGTCGCATTTCTGTTTTTAATAATTAATTTAAGTGACATCCTTTAGACATTAGTTTTCATTCACCTGAAATTAGTTTTGAGTAATTAAAATTTGGTTAATTTAATTGGTAATACCCAAATTAACAAAATCAAATTTCCAACAATCTTTTGCATGAATGAAATTAATGCTCATGATCATTGATACATACGAGAGTTCAAGCAGAAGGTTATTGCATCAAGCAAGGTAGCTTGTTATTTTGAACCTTCCTTATTGAATGCTATAGGATTTACTTGGCTAATCAGTGAATACAATGTCTTGAACTGCTCAGCTATTGGTGTAAACCAAGACACTATTATCTACATAATAACTCTACTTATGCCTTTTAGTTCTTATAGTTGTGTCCGTTTTATCCATGGACACCTTGCATTCATAAGTGTTCACAATGAAGCTATCCGTCTTTATGTGATCTCCAACCAAAAGTATTCTGTAGTGCTCCGCTTTTCAACTGTGGGAATCATTAAGAGTCTAAACTCAACCTCTTACCGTTTCAACAAGCAGTACACCTTTGTCTTAGGAATGAGTTAGAGTAAAACTCTTAAGTGCCCGTGTGAACCTTCATAACTTAATTGTTCCATTAAACCAAGTTCTTGCGATCTCTAGTTATCATGGTCGGATATCCGTTATAAAAGTCCTTAAATTTGTGGGTTTTATGCCCATTCCCCTCGACATGCAATTCATTTGATCTTTAGATAGGCCTTTTGTTAATGGATTCGTTCTATACACCATTCGAGATCAACTGCCTTGTGGTATGATGTCTACGATGCACATTTTGAAACTTACCATTACACATGCTCCAAATTGCCCTTTCATTAACTAGCTAACAATTTTGTGGGACATGGCATATGTAACAAGGAGCATCATTTCTATAATTACGAAGTTATTCTCCTTTTTCTTTAGCTTAAAGCTATGCAATTAGATTCTATATATCAACCGTGTCTCTCGTCTAAGAGCCTATCATGGTTTTAGACTGAACTGGAGCTTCCAAAATGGATAATGCTTCACTGGTTCACTTTGTAAGTTCACAAGTCCACTTACAAGAATTGACCTCTCTCATCTCTTGGTAAGGAAATACATCATTCCTAGACTCAAGTATCGTAATCATTAATCTATATAACCTACTGTCATTGAACTACTTGGGCTACATTTGAATTTGTTCGGGCTTAGGTACTTTTACCTTATCCATGCACCCCCACTTTTCAAGTATTTGCAGGAAGGGTGGGGTTTTTCCATAATTTGCGATGAGCTTCTTTCCTATTCTTGTATGAAATCTTTTCAGAATTTGAACTCAAACATTCAGTTCTTCGTCTGAAAATCAAGATTTTCTACTTTCATCTCTTTCTACTTCATGCTCCAGGGAGGACTCTCCAAAATTAGTAGCTTCTTGATTAGTATAGCTACTCATGTATCTTGTACAAGACAATTTGTAATTCTTAGTTTTGGAGTCAACCATTTTGAACTCTCAGAACTTCCTGATTTTGAATTTTATCAAGCCAATGTTTTAAGTTCAAGAATTCCTTTTTTTTTTTTTGTGACTTCACACAACTCTTTGGCTATCTCGATGGGGCTATATGCCTTGTATTTCGAGTTACCAAATCCATTTAGGATGTAACAATTTTAAGAAATTATTGCAGGCACATATTAAATGTAATTATTTTATGGGCACCCATCTCATTTTAGATAGAGTTGGATCTGTCAAGAACTTATAAAGTTCAAAGTTGAGAAACATAATAATATTAAGTCATCTCATTGAAGAAATTTCTATTGGGTCTTTTTGTATTCATAAGCAACGATCGATTTTACTACTATTATTGATGCCACCAAAATCACACTTTTATAAATTTGTCTCAAATTGTTGGATCCAGCATATGGAAACTAGGCTGTGATCAACTTGCGATATGATTTGTTGGGTCTGTCTTTATTCCGGAGCGAGGTAATAACAATTGTTAGATCCATTTTATAATCGAGGCGAGTGTGATCACAATTGATAGGTTTATTTTTATAACAAGGACTCGTTTGATGATTAATAAGGCAATTCCACAAGATCTAATTATTGGATCCGACATATAAAAACTAGATTTTGATCAACTAAAGATATGATTTGTTGGGTTTGCCTTTATTTCGTGGTTAGTGTGATCACAATTTTGAATCCGTTTGTATTTCAGGGCTAGTGTGATCACAGTTGATGGGTCTATCTTTATAATTGGAACTAGTTTGATCACAATCATTGGATGATTCGCCTTTGTATGGGACTAGTGTGATTTCTTATGTATCAATTTCTTAGGTTTAGGCAAGAGCTGGGCTCTTTTTTCTTTAGTATGAATTTGCCGCGCCATGATGCTTATAGTTTTTGGCAATCGTCTCCAAGATATAATGATCACTTTCTAAATATAGCAGAACTACAAATCTCTAAAAACAATGAACTTAAAAATGTATTGAACTTTCTACATCACAGTACCGATGTTAATCTGTATCTCTTGTAGCATTACAAAGCTACTACCAAGTAACGGATATAAAATCCATATTTTTTTGTGGCATCTCAATGCCACTACATGGATACAAAATCCTACACTTTGTAGCTTTAATTAGCCACTAATTAAGTCGTGATAGACATAAATCCACTTCCCTATTTTTCCCACTTGCCATTGCATGTTTATGGATTCAATCAATGAAATGAGCCAACTAGAGAAGTCTATTTATAGTTGTTGGAAGGTTGTCTACTAATAGACATCACTCGTACAAAAGTGCAAACTTGTCTTTTTGCACTATAGAGTCACAACTGTTGGAAAAATGTACTAAAATAGTTACATTTCTCTTTTCAGTAATTAATTTAAGCAACATACTTTAAACATTAGTTTTTATTCACCCGAAATTAATTGAGTAATTAAAATTCATTTAATTAATTGGTAAAACGTAATTTATCAAACCAATCTTCCAATGCACATTATTGCAATTGATAAGATTATCCATTAATTTTGAGAAAATACCCAAATATATTCTTTTATAGTAAATAATGCTTTTCAAATTATTTTTATTTTAATTTTAATTCTGGTGGAATTAAATATTATATATTAGTTCCTATTATTAGTCAATGCAAAAATCTTTCTTTAGTTGGACCTTATCTCTAATTTCATTTCTAAATAATATTTTAAAACTCATTATTTTCTTATTTAGATATTTCATGATGAATTAGTACTATGAATTTATAGTTTTAACATTAAACAAAATACTAAAAATTCAACTCTATAAAGATTGAATAAGTTTTTATTCTTAACAAAATAAATTATCTAATTCTAGAATACCATGATATTCTCATTGCACAAGTTTCGTTCTAAAACTCTAAAATTCAATCAATATTATATTTCTAATATTTTGTTTAACATAAAATTTTTAGTAAAAGTGGCACTTATAATCTATCATTCTTTAATTTACTATAAAATAGATGGATGAGATATAAAAAAATATTTTAGACAATTGCATAAGATATTAAAAAAAGAAAAAAAATATAATTAAAGAAACACTTTTTATTAAATTATTTCAATCCACCATATTGATTAATTATATGAAATATTTCACTACAAAGGATTATTGAAATGTACTTTTTTTTATTAAAAAAAGAAAAAAACGTATTAAGATATTTTTTAATTTTCATTAATTAAGGGGACAATTTTGTTAATTGCCTAAAAACAAAATTAATATGGAGTGCGAATATCCACTCCATTAAAATTTTGTGCAGTAGAAAGAAAATCTTAATATTTTCCGTTTTAATAGTATTGTTGTCAATTATTAACAACATTCAACTTCGGATAATATAATTTAAATGACTCTCAATTCTTCTTCTTTTTGTTAACAATTTTGTTAGAATGCTGACTTCTGCATCTCATTCTTTATCTTCTACACTTTATGCCCCATATCCTATAATTCTAAATAATTCAATTGCCCTAATTTATTTTAGACTATAATTCTCAATATTTTCATTGACAAAAGTATTATATTTTTAGTCCAATACTCTTATTTTATTGTAACACTTTGTTATTGATATAAAATTCTAAAATGATAAACAAAAAGATGTAGTTATAATTTTGTCATTGATTTTGTAAGTATATATTTGCTTTTGTGTTTTTCAAATGCAATTAATTAAACTACCAAACTAAAAATTTTTAAAAATATAGATAATAACTCAATCTTATCAATTAATTCTACTTGGAATTTTCACATATAATATTATTATTTATTCAAATTTTAATTTGATTTATCTTGAATTTAACACATTCTTTACTCAATTTGTATTTTATTTTTCAGAAATCAAAATTTCAAATTTCTTAACTTGATTAAGAAGGATTATAAGCTAAAAAAGTTTTATCGGAATAATTGCTTTAATAGTTTATTATTTGAAAAATTATTCGCAAATAAATTGGAAAAATAAAAAATAAAAAATCTGTTCTTGACAAATTTAAAAATTCAAAATTGTTGTAAATATTTTTTTAAAAAAAGTGTTGAAATGAGAAAACTGGTATTTTTTCTCCATGAAACATTGAAGAATATAGCAGAAATAATTTGGGTAATTAAGTTATTTATGACAAAAGAATATAGACATGGAGTAGAGGAGATAAAGTGCGGAGTATAGAAATCAGAACCTTTTTTCTTAAGTGTTCAAATTCAGGGCTGGTGTACCGGGAAAATGTCCTATTTGGGCCATGCAGCCCAAAGAGCCAGGCTTGGAATATTCCAGGCCCGATACAAGTTGTTAAAAAGCAACGACTCAGATTAAATGGGCTCCTCTGTTGGCAAAATAGAAGGAAGCCCAGCCAAAAATCAATGAAGCGACCCAGCCCAGGTTGGTTCAACAGGTTGTAGGCCCAGAGCCCAATTAGCCCAGTACAGAAGTTGCAGAAGCCAACCCATTTCAGCCACCCACTCCAGCCTCCACAAAAGGAAAGAAAGGCAGCAATGTGGCTGACCAAGTCAGAGTCCCAACTGGCCCAGCCACCTGGAAACGTGCCCTACTAGGAGTTCATGATGGAAGAAGTGGCATAATGGGTTGTTAACAAGTATAAAACTTATATATGTTAGCTCTACATTAGGAAAAAGTCAGAGAGAACTACACTAGAGACGCACTTGTAAAGTAATCTTTGTACAAACTTCTACTCGAAATTTGAAAAAAAGTAATAAAAATGTTACTATTTTTCTTGTTTTAATTTTTGTTAGCATCACTTTGGCGATGTCTAGGGGAAATAAATTGAGTAAGACGTGAGATTTAGCCTGGCTCATAGGAAGATGATGGGCAGACGGGAAGCGATTCAAACTCATGGTACCAGTACTGTCGGTTTGATCATTAACTCATTCAGATGATGAGTTTTTATTTGCTCCAGTTTTTGGAGATTGTGCAAACTTTTTACCGAATGTGTTCTTATCTATACAATCTATCAGAGGACTTCACAAGATTTTATGCTAACTATCAGGTAAGAGATTATGTTATGCACACACATAAAAATAGACGAAAATGGATCGATTCATCTTTTTATTCTTGAATCCTATAAACAGAGAAACCATGTTTGCTTTGAAACTCTTGTTTTTACCTTTTCAAACAAGAACATAATTAAAAGAAACACACTTGTTTTGTCAATCAATAGAAAGTGTCAAAGCCTACTTTGGGTAGTTTTTAGATGTTAAAGCTTCTGTAAATATTTTAAATCAACTCAATAGAACTCTACCGAGAATTTTAAGATCCCATTAGGCATCTACCAAAGTAAAAAGGCAGCAATTAGGACGAATGAGGTTCCAGCATATTTGATACCCAATTCACTGTGTTTAAGACAAATGTCTAGGATGTTATATATATATGTTCTTGTTCTTCTTTTTGTTTCCTCTGTACAACTTCGGGCTTGAGGGTCAAAAGTCACTCATTTGTGGGCATGTCTACCAAACGTTAATTTAGATTTCCTATCAAGGATAATAATTTTTTACCTCCTTTATTGAGATAAGCAAATATAGTTAGCAACATGGCTATAAGAGTTTTATCCCCTAAGAAAGCAAACTATAATGCTGGTGCATCTTTGAAACAATGGGATGTATCAAATAATCTAAGAGCCTCAAAATGCTCTCTTCTTTATCTCTATGAACTAATTCCTATTTTCTTTTATTTTCTTTTTCACTATAAGTTTTCTATTGCTGTGCTATTTTGCAAGTTTTCTGGATGTTTTACTGTGAGTTGGCATTTTAGTATGTAACTGCAACCTTTCATTTTACAATTTGGGAGAACATCTGAAAATTATTTCTTATTCTATTCTATGGTTTTGGGTAACTCTCTAGTTCTTTTAAGTGCTCTATCCCAATTCTCAAGGCCAGCTTTCTTAATATTCTTAGCATATACAATAATCTGAAAAAAAAAAAAAAAAAGCTATGTTATTTGTTTATTGAAGCACTCATTATTGCATAGATCGATTTTAAAAAACAATAAGGTGGAAAAAAGCTTATTTTACTACATGCTATCACACATGTACAAATTTGCATTTCATCCCATGTGGCTGATGTGTGAACATTGATGAGAAAGAGATAGAATGTGTGTGAGGCATAATTGAAGTTCTTCAATGACCTTGTTTCTATTTGGTATGAATCCATTCAAGAATTTGGCTTTCTTCCAATCAAACTTTATATGGGTTCCTTTCAATTCTGCTTTGATTATAAATTTATGCCTAATTCTTTGTGCTGGTAAATTTGGCACATCAAGTGTAAGAAGAAGAGTGATCAGGCCACCAAAATTCCTTTGTAGATTTTATTATCAAACATTTTCATTGTCTCACTGACAAGTATTGCAAATTGATAGATTGAATGTGTCATATGAATTGATTTTTGATGATATTTTTGCCTCATATTGATCTTTGATGGAATATTTCTTGATTTTTCGTCAGTTATTATGTTTAAATTATGAACATATTACAAGTTTTATTACTCCTATCTTTCTGAGATTCATGAAATTTTGAAGTCACTATCACAAGTTGATGTGTCTCAAAGCTTAATAAGAAGTTCGAATTTACAGGCAAAATACTTCTATGAGCTGTGTAAATTTTGCAAAAAGGTAATGCCTTTAAATTTAATGGCATCTTCATATTGCCATGGCAATAAGGAAGTGAGAAAGTTAATGCTGGTGAATTTTCTATCCAAAAATCTGTTTTTGTGGATGTTCAAAATCATGTAACCACAATCTGCTGGAGGTCTATGGTGCAATGGAACCAAAACCAAGCTGGTGCAAAAAGTAGATTTCTTATGGTAAACTCATTACTAGTTCTTGAATGTCTTACTGAGTTGAGACATGAGAAGAATTCGCAGAAAGATTAAACCTAAAGATAAGTTCTTGTTTTAATCACTGTGTATTCTCTTCATTTTGTCTATTTGTTTTTGCTTATGACATATTGAATTAGGCGAAATGCAAATATTTATAAGTTGTGGTATTTCAAAGAAGTGATGGATCCATGTTGGACCTTTCTTGAAGAAGATTTTACATTAAGATGAGAACAAAATATAAAGGCCTATATTCTGAATCTTTGTTCAAGGACGCTGCTTAATGGATTTGGTGAGTATCAAATACTGCCATTTATTCTCATTCTTGTAATGCTTTAAAGTTATTAAGGCATCATTCAAGGGTTTAATCCTTTTAAAGTAACAATTATGTGAGAAGATATAAACAAAACTATTTAAAGATACGAAGTTGATTTGCAAATCTAGTTGAGAGTAACTAGATATATTATATGAAGAGCATGTCAGCATTGCTCGCTCATTAAGAACTGTTCCAAGAGTAGTTTATAATTGTAGTGGACCTTTGGCTGTTAGCGGTAGTTCCATTTTGTTTAAATCACATAAACGAGCTACTTTTCTGGAAATGTTGCTCTCTAATGGCAATTTGAGAAATGTCTTGTTATTATGTCTCTCATTTTAGGTACATGGTACGACAATGTTGGAACTAAAGAGATTGATATTGAAGCTTAAGATTAAGTTGATTTGACCCAGGTTAAAATTGGGTAATTAAATATATCTCAAAGGATATTTGGTAACATACGCAATGAGAATAAATTCACTAAGATAATTACCATATACTCGAGTAGTGGTGTTGTCCATAATTGAAAGTGAAGTTGGAAATATAGAACTTTGTGCTAACCTCTGGTTGTTATAAAATGAAAAGAAACTAACAGAGAAAGGACAAAAATAAGCATTTCTTTACCTATGAATAATTTGAAAACCTATTTAAGGTCCTTTTTTGTGGTCTTCTTATGTTTTCCTAGTCTTTAATTAATTGGCTGCACAAACCATATGGACAAGTTAATCTTCATGCCCCTACTTGCGTGACTATGTATCTTGGTATGCACAAACACAACGTCACAACTTTCACAAGCTCATCTATACTTCTAGCACTATCAGTTGCATTTGACTTAATTTGCGTACTTAATTTATGCATACTTAATTCAAAATCTGGTGAATCTTGATATGTATCCAAAAAAAAAAAGAAAGAAAAGAAAAAAAAGAGAAGAAAGAAAAAAAATAGAGAAAGAAAAAAAATAGGAAAAGAAAATGGAACTCTAGTACCTTGAGATGAAGAAGCTCTTTACCTTTTGGGAAAATATGTCCTTGGAAATCTTGCTTTTGATTGTACTTATTTTTTGATGCTCTGGGTTCAACTTTGGAATCAAATGCTCCTCCCTCTCGAAGAATTACACTCCTTGATATTTAAGTTTTGGATTGGTTAAACTCACAAATGAGGAACTCCACCATGTAAGTCCCTCTTACTTGTTACCTGTTATGTTTCAATATAGTTGCAAGGGAAATTTACTCCTTTTAACAAACAATTTGGAAGCCTAACTTGGCTATGTATAGATTTGATTGTGAACACTTATTGTCCCAAACTATTATGCTAGTTGTCACTATAAATATGAGTTTGTGCTATTATTTTGTCTCCTTGGTTGGCTGATGAGTTAAAATGTTTTTAATTTAGTTAATAGGAGCTTGAATATTAATTACAAGATTGGCCCTTGTCTAATCCATCCTACTTTTGAATTAAATGGCTTGACAAATCCTTCGAAGGAAGTGGCACCAACTTTTCTTTAAAATCACCTCTTAATGAAAAGGTCAAGGGTTCAATCTACTCTCAAAACATTATATATATATATATATAAATAGATGCGCTTATGAAATACCTAATCTAACTTTAGGAATTATAAAGGTAAAATATGCCTTTGAAGTGACACCAAAGCTACCCTAAATCTACATAGGGCTGAAACCTTAATTTTTTCAGATTTGACTTTGAGCAGTTTTGACTTGTTGCTATCTGGGCACTCTACCTGATTTAGGCCAACCCTTTCTACTTAATTCTTTATTTCCTTAACGAGACTACTCTTTTAATAGGGTAAAGGCTTTTAGCTGGAAGGAAAGCCTAATGCAGACACTAGCAATGCTGAAAGCAGGGATAATATTTTTTCTTATACTACTAATATAGTGATGTTGACAAGTTGCTAATATGACAAGAATACTAAAGAGTAGTTGTCATACTCTACTTGCTATCGAACCTAGGATACAATAGGGCACTAATGAAGTAGCAAAACCTACTGAGAAAAGGTAAGATTGCCTTATGATTGATTTTCATATGTTATCCAAAAGATTCTTGATCTTTGGTACAGTACATTGGACGCATTTCACGTTCATTATCGCTAGCATGACAGCTTCAGCTTCTTTATCTGTGATGCCTAATGAGCGCCAAAGAATATGAAAACCCATAAGCAATATTTATTCTCATGACTTGATTGCAGTATTTATTCTCGTGGAAATTAAGCTTAAAATCAGATTACATAAATGAACATGTTGTAGAAGATGTTTCTGCATAAATGATATTTTTCCTATTACAAACAACAATTTGAAATTTATTTTAGACAGCTTTTGTGCTGAACCCTCTTTATTTTCCTTACAAACCTAAGTTGAGCTTAGGGCTATGAAAGACAATGTGAACGTTGCAAACCAAATGAGTTTTGAAAAATTTAACCAAAGCTTAGGATGATAAAGTCCTGCAAGCCCAATGCTTGAAATGATCAAGGTCGAGATGTACCTGGAGAATGAGAAAATCTAGGTGGAACTCAAATTACCAAATGCCAAAATGGGCCTTAGAAATGAAATCTTGAAAACTCAGGATAAAAGGGAAATCTTGAATTGAATTCAGGATGGCGAGGATCAGCATTGGCCATACGAATAAAACTTGAAAACTCAAGATAGAAAGAAAATTCTGAATTGAATTCAGGATGGCGAGAGCCAGGATTGGCCACAAAAATGAAATCCTGAAAACACAGGATAGAAAGAAAATCCTGAATTGAATTCGAGATGGCAAAGGTCAACATTGGCCACAAAAATAAAACCCGATAATTAGGATAGAAAGAAAATCCTGAATTGAATTTAGGATAGCGAGGGCCACATAAATGAAATCCTGATAACTCAGGATAGAAAGGAAATCCTGAGTTCAATTCAGGATGGCAAAAACCAAAATTGGCTTTAGAAATGAAATCTTGAGCAGAACTCAAGATAGAAAGGGAATCCTGAATAAACTCAGGATAAGGAAGGTCAGGATGACCTTAGAAAGAAAATTCTGAGTTGAACTCAAGATGCCAAAGGTTAGAATTGGCCTTAAAAATGAAATCTTGAGAACTTGGTATAGAAAGGAAATCTTAAGCTGAATTCAAGATAGTAAAGGCCAAAATAGGCCTTGCAAAGGAAATCCTTAGCCAAACCCAGGATAGCGAAGGTCAAAATTGGCCTCGGAGAGAAAACCCTAAGCTGAACACAGGACAACAAAGGCCGGGATTGGCCTTGGAAAGGAGATCCTGAATTGAAGCCAGGATGGCAAAGGCTAGGATGAGCCCTAGAAAAAAAATTGAGTTGAGCTCTAGATAACGAAATGAAGGCTGGGCTAGGCCTTATAAATAGACTTAAGTTGAACTTAGGTATTTGAAGGCCAAGAGGCACCCAAAAAAGAAAAAAACTAAGTTGAACTTAGGTGTGTAAAGCCCAAAGTGCACCATGAAAAGGAAATAACCTAAATTAAGCTTAGGCAAGCAAGGACCAAAGTAGCTTTGCTTTGCAATGCAGAGTCGAAAAATATAAAAAACAGGCCTAAAAAAGGGTGAATGACTCAACATGAAAATGATAAGGGCCAAGCAAACCTGGAAAATAGAACCTAGGTGAACCTGGAAACTGGCCTTGAGGGCCGTATTGACTTTGGATAATTATCTAAAGGGAAACCGAGCAAGTCCAGAATATTTGGAGTAAAAATTGTAAAATCAGGGAAATTTGAAAAAAAAAAAAAAAAAGAAGGAAAACATGAAAAGTCAAGAAAATCTAAAAAAAAAAAAGGAAAAAACCTAAAAAGTCAAGAAAATCTAAAAAAGAAAAAGGAAAAAACCTAAAAAGTTAGGAAAATTTGAAAAAATTTGAAAAAATCAGGAAAATCTGAAGAGCAGAAAACTTTGTAAAACCTATACCTTGGATAACTCCAAGGAGTCAACATAATTTGGATAACTCCAGTTTCAAGTTAATGCTGCCAAAGACACTAGCCAAAAAGGGGAATGAAGACCCCGTCATACTTAACTAATGTCAAACACATTCACTTCATAAAAATTCTATAGCCATGGCAAAATGCTAGCCAAATCAAAACTACGAAAGCAACCAATAGTAAATGCAAGTACGCATCTCAAAGGCCAGTATATCAAGTAAACGAAAAATCTCATCCACAGGTATAAAATATTCTTGTACAAAAGATGTGAAGCCATCATAGAAACAACCTACAAAAATAGCCCAAACATGGGGACATCACCAAACAAAATCCTAGTCATAACTTATCCAAAGGCAAGTACCCGGATCATTATTTAATAGAAATATGCAAAAAAGATAAAAAGCAAGATGCCTAAAAACAGAAAGGGCTCACTTTTCAGTAAGGGGATTCTCCACAGCAGTTTGGCTCTTGGCAGGCTCCTCTTCAGTATCTGCACCCAGGAGCAAGCAATCCAAACTCCCATCAACATTAAGAAAAGAAGATCCTTCATCGCTTCCTTGATTCATCCATGCTTGAGGAGCTCACTACAACCATACCTGACTCTACGGTGATAACAGCTCAGGCCTTTTTCATTGCAGCTGCCTCTCGAAAATAATCAGACTTTAAGAAGTTGGGAATTCTGCTCTCAAACCAAGCTTCCAAGAAAGTCTTTCCCTTGTCTGTAGAAGGAAACACATCATAAAAGGTGTCTCGACCTTCCTTAATCTCATCTTCACACACACTAGCAACTTTGGTAGCAGGGATTGCTGAAGGCTAGACAATTGATCACGCAATCCCTTACTGAGTGTTGCTGAATCGTCTTTCTCTTTTAATGCCTAAACCAAAGCCTCTTCTAAATTTTGTACACGTGAAAGGCCCTCTAATATCTTCTCCAAGCTTTTTTACAGCTTAGAATTTTGTTGGAATAATTGGAGTTTTGTTAAGACAGCTGAGTGATTCTTTCTTTGTCTTGTTCCAATTGAGCTAGCACCTCACCAGAATAAATGAAACCCTGCACCATTGCTAAAAAAAATTCAAGTCGAAAAAAAAGAGAGAAGAAAAAAGAAAGAAGAAGAAAGTCCTGGGCACAGAAAATTCTGACCCTACAAACTTGGGAGGGAGTAGTGGTGTACCAGGAAAATATCTTATTTGGGCCATGCAGCCCAAAGAGCTAGGCTTGGAACATTTCAGGCCCGATACAAGTTGTTTAAAAGCAACAATCCAGATTAAATAGGCTCCTCCTTTGGCAAAATAGGAGGAAGCCCAGCCAAAAATCAATAAGGCGACCCAGCCAAGGTTGGTTCAATAGGTTGTAGGCCGAGAGCCCAGTTAGCCCAATACAGAAGTTGCAGAAGCTAGCCCATTTTAGCCACCCACTTCAGCCTCTACAAAGGGAAAGAAAAACAGCAACGTGACAGACCAAGTCAGAGTTGCAACTGGCCCAGCCACCTGGAAACGTGCCCTACTTGAAGTTCATGATGGAAGAAGTGGCATAATGGGTTGTTACCAAGTATAGAACTTATATATGTTAGCTCTACATTAGGAAAAAGCGAGAGAGAAGTACACGAGAGACACACTTGTAAAGGAAATTTTTGTACAAACTTCTACTCAAAATTCAAGAAAAAGCAATAAAAATGTTACTATTTTTCTTGTGTTAATTTTTGTTTGCATTGAGGACAATTAATGGTCTCAAATGTTTCCGTTTTATTTTTTCTCACTTTAGTCCTTTATGTTCAATTCTTGATTTTAAGGTCTCTAAACTAATAAATTTATTCTGCTTGCATACTATGATTAGCTATCCAATCACTTTTAGCCGGAATATGGGCTGCACATGACAATTTTATAGGATTATAATAGCTAATATTGTATTTCTCATTTCACTTTACCATCTATGCTATTCAAAATGACAAAAAAATGTGAAAGGAAAAGCTATTCCAGCCCATTAGAGTAACCCAACTCCCCATTTTTCTCATTTTTTCTGCCTTTCCATTTGCAGCCTATTTTTTTATTACTTTTTTCTTAAAATTTGTTCATAATGGCTATACATTTTGTTTTTGTGAAAAACTTGCAAAAATTTGATGTTCTTGGATTGATTCAAATTTGGATCGCAGATTTTTTTGTTTTTTTTTCTAGATTAAGTTTATTTTCATTTTGGTCAATATTCTTTTTATCAAAACACAAATTTTTTACTTTAATTGTTTTTACATTTTTGGTTTTGGTTGTTAGGTGATGCGCTACTTTGTATGGTAAGATCCATCCATGTGTGATTGTTAAGGAATCATAATCCTTAGACTTTCGAAAAATATAAAAAACTTAAAAAATGAATTTAAGAAGACCCAGAAAGCTCAAGAGAGGTTGAAGAAGGCCTTGTTGCTAAGCTAAGTTGCACAATTTTTACAATTTTACCTCTAATTGCTGATGAAACTAATTTTCAAAAAGTACTAGTTTATATTGTTACCTTAAAGGCAATTAGTTTGTATTAGTATTTAGACTTTGCTTTGTATTAGTATTAAGATATTGTCTTGTATTAATATTTGCATTAAAGAATTTGAGTCAGTCCAAAGCATTGAGCTTTTGAAAGTTTCCACAACAATAAAATTTATAAGGCATGAGAATAAAATTTAAGATTAAAAAAGTGGTGAAAAAGAGACAACAGATGAGAAAGGAGAAAAAAAATAAGGAAAAAAAAGGAGTTGGATTGCCTTTTATAAGCTGGAATGACATTTCCCTCCACAGTTCCTGCCATTTTGAATAGTGTAGGAACTAAAGTGCAATAAGAGACATAATATTGACTATAGTAACCCTGAAAAGATTGTAGGTGAACCGTACATATGTTATTTTCCAACAAAAAATGGCTAGGTAGTTAATCAAAGGACGAAAATGATACAAATTTATTAGTTTAGAGTCCTTAAAGTAAAGAATTGAACATTAAGAACTAAAGTGATAAAAAAAACATAGAAAAAGAAAATATTAAGGACCATTAATGACGTTTGCTCTCAAATCTATTTATAATATGAAACAACTAGTAGTATGATTTATGTTATTGATATGTTCCACAAAAACCTACTTTAATCCTTTTTCGTCATTTCTGTTTAACAAAAAATTCATGCTCAAAAATCACGTTGAAGTTTAGTTTATAAAAAGGTTTCGTAAAATTCTACAATCTTTTTGGTTCGCTCGCTCTTTCATTCCAATGGATGAAGCCACGCTCAAAATCAAATTAAAATATTTTGAGCATGAATTTTCAAGTTTCCCAATGTATATTAATTCTTAACTTTGACACATCATCTTTCTCTTTCAATAATTATATTTAAATATTATGAATGTGGTTGGGATATCAATATTGCGATCAGATAATAAAAAGCTAGATCCTTGACTCGAAAATGACCTGCCTTTGATTGAGGGATCTATTCCCTCAAAATTTTCTCTAGTGATATTTTAGTCAAATGAGTGATATTTTCTATTAATCATCTTTAGGGTGTTTATAGTGCTTAAATCAAGGACTGATGGGCTTATAAGCCCAGTGGCTTATTTTCTTAATTTTAGCTTGATTTATAAATTTCTTATATTTCTTGTTGATAAAATAGGTATATCATATAATCTCTCTATTCTCAATTTGACTCTAAGGAGTGGAAACGAGGATAAGATGGTTAGATTATGTTTCTTTGCATTATTATTATTGAAATCTAATTAATTAATAATTATATATAAGTAGATAACAAAAATGATAATTTGCAATGCTTGCCAAATCATTTCTCATTTTTAATTTGTTTTTTTTATTTTTTATTTTTCTTTCTTTCTTTTTCTTTTCTACAACTCACATTTTTGTAATTTATAATGGTTGCCAACTCTGACAGGCATTATGTGCCTTGTTGACTTAAGCAAACTTTGGCAAGCTTCTATGTCCCTTGCCAACTTTAAGTCGACAAAGTAAGCATGCAACTTTTGAGGTGTCGACCATAGGTCGGCCACCCTACCCTTTTTCATTTTTATTTTTTATTTTTTTGTATATTTTGTAATTAAAATTTGTCTTGGTCCTTTATTCCTTTATTGAGAATATTATGAGTTCAAAAGAGAAGATTCTTTTACTCCCTCATACTATTTGAATTTTTCTCTCCTCTTTTTCCTAGTTCTATATGCTCAACAATGCTGGAGAGAGTTGTGGAAAAGAGATATAGGTTCCCACACAGGGATGGAGAGTGGAGTAGGGAGAGAGCCAGTTTTAGTATTGAGAAAACCATGTAGAGGAGGTGGAGAAAGTTCTTCTCTCTTGTTTGGAGTAGAGTGGAAAAAATTTAGGCAAGTAGAAGAGGCGGAAAGAATTCTTCTCTCCTCTTTGGAAGGAGAGTGAAACAAATTTAAGTATGTAGAGGGGGTAGAGGAGAGTCCTCCTTTACCTTTTTCTTTTTATTGAAAAGCAAAATTTGTAAAGGAGGGAGTCTTCCTCTTCCCTTTTTGTTTTTTCTTGAAAAAAACTAAGTACATGAGGGGAAGTCTACTTCTCTTTTTTCCTTTTTTTTTTCTTTTTTTCTTTTCTTTCTTTTTTTTTTTTTTTTGGCGCTTTAGAAGAACTAAGTATGTAGGGAGGGGGAAGTCTTCCTCCTTTTTCATTTTAGAAAAACTAAGCATGTAGGGTAGGGAGATGTCTTCCTCTCCCTACTTTTTTATTGTTTAGAGTTTTCACCACGGTATCTAAAGGTAACGACAAGTAATCGAGTGGGGTTTTGAAGGTAGGTGTAAGACCTGAGGTCAGCTACAACAGAAGAGGATGGTGAGGCGGTCAACCTGGTTGAGCCAGCCTACCTTAAGTTGATAGCCATGGGAAGTCCTCATCTTCTCTTTTTTCTCCCTTGGAAAAATTAAGTATGTGGGAGAGGGAAAATCTTCCTCTCCCCTATGGTGTTGGCTGCAAGTTATGGAGTCATGTCTTTATCTAACAATGGGAGAGCCTGAGTGGGGGTTTGGGTAGTGATAAAAGGAGGCACAGGAGATTGGTGGTGCAAAGGTGGGGGTTAGACTTTTGTCAAAAGTTGTGTTGTGGCACAGGGTGACAGGCCGCCCAAGTCCATGGGGTTGGTGGCCAACTTGTGTCGAGGAGATAGGGGCTGGGCTTCTGGGAGAATGTTGATAGTGTTAGGGCAACCATGAGGTCGTCAGACGATGGTGGTTGACCTGCATTATCTTCTTATCTTCCCTATTCTAAATGCTATTGAGAGGAGTATTGACGGGTCTTGAGCCTTGGGGTAATTTTAAATGTTGCTAGATAAGGCTTAAGTTTTCTTCCATGCGAGCTATGCAATTATTAAGCGGCTGAGGGTTTAGGCGACTTTTCGGTCAAGTAGAGGCCTGTCAACCTTAGGTTGATCGCAGGTATTTTGGTCTTCTCAGTTGGCAAATTTTTTCGTTTCAAAGATAACCTGAGTGGTCTCGGACAAAACTTGGCAACACTTGTATTGTGGAGATCACTTAAGTGATCTCATGCAGAACTCAACAATAATTCCATTCTAGAAATCACTTGAGTGGTCTCAGGCAAAACTCGACGATACTTGCCTTCCAGAAATTACTTGATTAACCTCAGATGATACTTGGCAAAATTTACATTACAGAGATCACTTCAGTGACATCAGGCTAAACTTGGCAGAACTTGCATTCCGGGGATCACTTGAAGTGATCTCATGCTAAACTTGGTGAAACTTGTGTTTCAGAGATCACTTAAGTGACCTCTTGAGGAACTTGGCAAAACTTGTATTTCAGAGATCACTTGAGTGACCTCAAGAGGGACCTGGTGAAACTTGCGTCCTAGAGATCACCTAAGTGGCCTTAGACAAAACTTTGTTTGTTGTTGTATTCTTGAAGTATTCGTGGGATGTTACTTGATAACATAAAGTTATGAGACCAAGAAAATTTTATTATAATATAACTGTACTCGGGACATTAGGCTCCAATCTGCCTACGTAGCCTAGTAGGAGGATCAAGCCATTATGTAGTTTAGTGACATCAGGGAGAGATAGGATTCGTGGAGAGTACATTGAATTTAATTGCAAAAATTGAAAACAATATTAAATACAAGAAAAAAACCTTTAGGAGTTTTGCACAATTCACTTTTTTTTGCTCAAAGCCTCGTTGGGTCCTCCACTCCCTCCACTACTCGTCTCTCCCAATTTCAATGTGTCTTTTCTCAAAGAGTTAGCAAAGCACTCTTTGGCCATCCTCTGATCTCCTATTGCCTCTCTTGGGCCATTAGGGTGGGAAACTTCAATTTCATGTAGTAAGTAGACACCACTACCTAAAAGGGATTAAGCTTGGGCTTCCCACGAGCGAAAAAGGCCTTCACCGCTAGGAACTTCACCATTTTCGTAGCTTTCCTTGGATAAGATCCCAATTCGCGCAAAAGAGAAATTTCTCCTCCATCTTAAATAGTCTCCCAGCTAAATCCAACTAGGGGAGTGTGGATTCTCTGAAGTTGAATAATATCCATACATAATTGGAGAAAAGCATCATGCAAAATGATGTTTGCTAAACTGCTGCTATCCACCAAAATCTTTTTCACCCAAAAGTTAATAAAGGAAGCTGAGATGACAAATGTATCATTATGCTCACTCTCACCAGTGTCCTTGTCTTAAATCTCAAAATGATAAATTAGGTTGTAGAGCGCTAATGGCATACACGTATAAATTCGCCACCTTTGAATGCTGGTGGACCTAGCAGGTGGTCCTGACTCATTTTTTGTGGGCATTGGCCGAGCCTTCTCTTGTAGGTCCTCCAGATATGACATTGATTACTACCACAGTGGGCAAATTATCAATGTTTGGAGGTGAGGGGTGTCTTTTTAGCTCCTCTTTGATGCAAGGACCGAGGGTACTAGTGAAGTGGAGCGAAGAGTTGATGTCTCTGAGAGCTACTTCTTCTGTTCACAATAAACTCTCTTAGGCATCCCTATTGTATAAGCTTCTCAATTTTCATCTCCAGCTGATAACACTCTTTCATGGTATGGCCTATATCATAACGAAAGCGACAATACTTCTCAAATCTCTCTTTGTTCGAGTTATCTCTTAGCTTGTTGGTCTCTCAAGCAAACTTTCCTACTCCACTACTACTAATATTTCTGTCCTTGAAGCATTGAGGGATATGTAATGCCCAAGTCCTGGGAGAGGCACTTGCTTATGCTCGTCTCTTTTTTTGGGTGGCATGGTTTCACTATCTTTTATCTTCCTCTTGTGAGATGGAGCGGGTTAAATTACTTCTATTATTTTCCCTAGACATAAGTTTCTCTAGCATAGCCAGAGGCTTTTTAGCTAGGGACTCCTTAAACTTCCTATGTCTTAGCATACATTGTATGACGTTGGGTAATGGCTCATGACTTAGTTAAGGAACTTCACACACCGCTTGCAAGAAATGATTCATGTAGTCTAGCAAGGGCTCTCCCTTATGTTGCTACACCATAAACAAATAAGTTGTCTTCAGACGCTTCTTATTGATTAAGAAGTTGCTCTATAACCATCGTATTAGTTATTTGAGGCCAGTTATGCAACTAGGAAGCAATTGACTGGACCATTTGGACGCCACCTTCTTCAATGTTGATCTGAACATCTTGTAATAATCTACCTCGCTAAATTATGTATCTCCATTGCCGAGTAAAAGTCGTCAATTTGCTTGTATGGATCTCCCCTCCCATTGAATAGAGAGAGGTTTTCCAATTTAATCCCGACCGAGAGGGCCCTAATGAAGATAGCTATGCAAAAAAGGGGCTCTCCTAAGATGGGAGGATAGCCGCGGGGTTGTCAGCATGGGAAGCCTGTGGATTACGCCTGTGCTTGACCGTCCGAGGGATGAAGTCGATAGGGTTGATTTGCACCTTGAGTTGGCAGCTAAGACCGCAGGCGGGGTGAGTTCTCTTCAAAGAGGTAGACAAGAAAGGCATGCCTCGAACCCTCACATTGAGGGACAAAGTTTGACACCCTTTCCTTTGAGTCGGCCGCTAAGATCGTAGGCGGGCTACGGCCTTAACGGGGTAGAGGGAGGGTGCACCTCTCCCCAAGGTGTCTCTGTCCGAAACCTTCAAGAGCTAAAGAGGATTCTGGGCGACAACGGGTAGATTAAGTTGGCTCCGGCCATTGGTATTGCTCAGCATACTCAACTACCACCTTGCCATAGCACAAGGGAGGCCTCTTCAATGAGAGCGAGGATCGCTTCTTGAGTGAGCTGGAGGATCGGCCCTCCTGCGTGGGGCTGCAGCAATTGGAGGATGATCAATGTTCATGGGAAACTTTCTATATTCGTTCGGCCTCCTTCCCCAAATCTGCCATCAAAGCATTTGATTCTCGAGCTCTGGATCTCATTTGCATCTCCAGCGTTTAGTGAGTCAAAGGTTCCCTACTGAAGATGCTAAAAATGATGTTGGCAGTTGGGGGGGGTGATTAGATAGTAAAAATCTTTTACTTAAGAATGCAACTGATTTCGATCGAGGGATCTACTATCTCAAAATTTTCCCTAGTGATTTTTTAGTCGAATGAGTGAGTAATCGTTTTCATTAATAATCTTTAGAGTGTATTTATAGTACTTTAATCAATAATTGATAGGCTGATGGTCTCTGAGCCCATTTTCTTAATTATAACTTGATTCAGTAGTTGCTTGCATTTATTGTGGATATATTTATTTCATAATTACTTTTATACTTTCGAGGAGTATAATACGTATGTCAATTACCATAAAGGAGTCCAAATTTTTTTATTTAGATATCAAATAGCCACTTGCAACGAATGGGTTCATAACTTTGACGAACATCTTTAATTCTATATAAATTATAAATAAGTAAATCCTGAAATAATAAATACACATTTCCTATCATTTACACATGATATAAAATATTATCACACGCATTCACAAGGAGTTACGACAGGTATATAAACAACTTATATTATATTTGCTCAAATATGTGTTATACTTCGCATCAATTAAAGGACTAATTATATAATATAATAGAAGGCAGAAGCAATCTAGCAGAATTTATTCACCCAAAGTTGGTTATCAAAGTATAACATAGAATCATTATATTACACAAATATCCATTGCATATTCGATACGTGTACATAAAAAAATTGATATAAATTATATATATATGTTAATATAAAATGTGGACTTAATTTGTATATATATTTAACAATAAGGATATGATCAAGACATTTAAGGCCATGTTTGATACATGATATTAAGGTGATTAAAAGTCTCAATCTCAATCAATCACATGTTTGATATGCAAAATCATGGAGATGGGCTAGTGAGCTAGTCTGACACTAGCTTTGGGGCCAGCACTATTCACACAATTAGGCTATATTGTTAATCTCATGTGAAGAGTTCAGATTATAGAGTGTTGTTGGAGATTGGGAAGAAAAATTACCTTTCTACCCTCAGTTTGGTAATATTTTAATATAATTTAATTTAATATAATATATAAATACAATTTAAAATTCAATTTTGATACTTCTTTTAGTATTTTAAATTATTTTAAATTATCTCAATCTCCTGATTTACAAATATAATTTTAATTTAATGTAATTTAATTTACAAATATAATTATGATTTAATTTAATATAATTTATGAATATAATTCAAATTAAATATAATTTATAATTTAATTTTATACTTTTTTGGGTATTTTAAATTATTTGTTAATTATAAATAAGTAATTATAAATTTCAGAAAATAGGTAAAAATAGTTATTAACTTATTTCCCACCTTTGTAGACCTTGGCTTATGTTTTTGCATGCTATGACCTCATATGCAAATAAAAAAATTAATAATGATAATTCAAGAATGTAATAATAATTGCATATAATGCCCCGAACCTAAAGCATCCGTCCCTAGGTTGAAAACATTGATTGTGGTAGGGAGTCGCTAAACTAAAAACCTCAAAATTCTAATAATAACAATATCACTTCCACAAATCATACTCATACATTCACCTCAAAATTCTAATAATAACAGTATCACTTCCACAAATCATATTCATACATTCATAATTCAAATCGATTGATGCAAATTTTTCCAAGATTACAAAAGAAACCAGCTACTTCACATGCACAAACAAGTCCATAACAAAATATCATGAAGTCTAAAGTCTTCAAGCCTTGGCAAAACTCCGGAAATTAATCACCTACACATATTAAATTTAAAACATAAGTCTAAGTGACTTAGTATAAGGAATTATAACTAGAAATAGAGAGATAGGGTAAAGAAATACAAAGACCAAGAAGCGAATCAATCAATGAGCTCAGGAAATCCAATGTTACACAAAAGCAAATAAAAATAGCAGAACTAGTATTTGATGGATCTATCACCCTTATGACTCTCAAACACATAACTAATCAGATCAAATTAATCTCCTAAACCCTCCCTCGAGTGGCTAATTAGAAGGAAGCAAACACTATAGGCATGGTCAACTGCGTGCATCAAACTTGTTCCCTAGAAAGCCTACTTTCAAGCAATCGTACAATTGTCCATCACATAGGGAACCCTTCAGGGGACCAAATTGATGGTTCAACACCGCCCAGTTGTCCCTCCTGTGATTTCCAGGGGCCCAACAATACAATCAAACAATTAGGTTCAAAAAGGATTTATCAATCACAATTTGTCTGATTCAAACGATACGTAGTTTTAGACCAATATTGGACGCAAAATTCGAATTTCAATTCATATCTTAGACATATCAAATGATATTTCGAGCTCAAACAATCACAAAAGAGTGAATCATGAACATAATAAATTAAAAAAGATGTCAAAAATATCGAAATAAAGATTCTAAGTTGGGCGCTGAATGCCACTCCTAGAATGCCATAGCATTCCATTTTGGGCGCGGCCATTTTTTTTTCTTTTTTTAAAACAAAAAATGGCAAGAAAGATGTCCTTATTTTTTATGTTCATGATCAAAAGCACATGAGATAGAAAATGGCCAATCATGACCATGTTTTCACCATTCCAACAATCAATACACAACAATATTGTCCAGGGTTTTTAACCATAATGTCATCAAGATCATAGGACAAACAAGGATAAGAATCATAATATGTTCCAAATGTCCAAGGGGATCCAAACTCATGATCATTCAAAGTAAAGGATTTCATGATTTTCATTACAAGGTTAGCAAGGCAAGTTCAAGTCCAATATTATCAACAATCCAAGCAAAGGGATTTAAGCATGAATCAATAGCTCATTTTCAAGGTCATTGAGTCAAGAGAAATAGCCATAATCCTTATCTTAATTCTTTAATCTCAATTATCAAGATGATATTCCACAACCCTTAAGTGCTTCAAATTAATCCACCTATTAATATCAAAAAAATCATTTAGATATCATATCACATTTTCCATTTCAACTCCATATCACAAAGTTATTAAACAAGTTAACTTAAATCTTACCAAGATTGTTGCCCTAATGTAAGTTTTCCCTAATCTTCCCATTTTCTTTAAAACTTTGTGGTTTGTAAATGCTTTGATAAGAAAAGAAAAGTTGGAGAAGAATATGGTTAGAGAAGAGTAAAGAAGGAATTTCTTGAGTTTTCAAAGTTGGCAAAGTTGAAGATGTAGTGAAATTTTTGCAAGAGCCATGTCTACTTATTTATAGTTGGAGGTTGGGGTGGCTTTGAAATTATGGAAAACTTTGGGTTGTAATGATGTGTCAAAATATGGTGGAAACTTAAATTTTTCCCTCTCATTTTAATTACTTGGCCGCAAATTTTGTTATATATATATATATATATATTACTCTATAATATAAATGTGGATGCGCGTGCACACTGAATTGCGCGCGTGAGTTGCTTTTTTCATTTTTTTTTTGCTCACCCCTTTACATGAAACGACGTCGTTTTATGCTTTTGGTGCATATTATGGTTGTGCTTTGTGTAATGATGTTAGTACATTGGTGGGGTCGGTCAGAAGAAAATAGTTTCGGCAGTGGGCCCGGTTAGAAGAAATTAGGTTGGAGTATGGATTTTGATTTTATTTTTCACCCACTGCAGGCTACTGTAGCCGTTGGTACTTGTGTCGGCTGCCGGAGGCGTGCCTTAGTTTTCTACGCCTTTTCAGAAATCACGTGGCCTTTTCTGCTGCTTTTTCAATATATATTGTATATATATATATTCTATAAAATATAATATATAATTGTGTAAATAATATAAAAA
>JACFYI010001291.1:488823-526426 GCA_014898755.1 Handroanthus guayacan | reverse complement strand
TGTTGAAGATATAAGGGTGATAGACCTACTAAAAGATTGATTCAGCCTATGGACCAAAATGTGATACATATATGTATATATTGATTGTCTTGAACATTCCGATTGCTATCCGTATCATATTCTTGTATTGTTATTGATATGCTCATGTTCTTTGGAACTCTTACTCTCTTTTGTATGCTATAAGTTTTACTGGGTCAGTGGACTCATGACCCCATTAACATATAGGTTCTTGAACCGTAAGCAATTGAATGATTGATTGGAGCTCGATAGATTGTATAACTTGGTTGGGATTGTAAACCCTATTGTATTTTGCCTTAGTCTATCGCTTCTGGACTTAGATTTGTATTTTGGATCGACATCATCATTTTAGACTAATGAAATGTATAGAATATTGGATTGTATTGATAAGTTAGATTACTCTATGTAATTTCTGGACAGTTTGATATGTAATTATACATTTTGGGAATTAGTTTGGATCATTTGACGGGTTTTATGAAATTTAGCTTGAATGATTATGTTGCATTAAGTTTATGATGATTGTGGAACGATTATCCGTCCATGAGTAGCACTTCGGATCTCGGGGTGAAGAGCCCTGAAATCTGCGGCGTTACAACTTAGCAGCGTTCTTGGCTTACTGGCTATGTTTGTTTGTCCTTCCTATTGAGAATGTTGGTTCAATACATCCAACTACTTTCAAAATGACAAGCATCATAGTAAATGGTCGAAAGGTAAGCCTAGCCATCCTTGTCTTGGAAATTATTTATAAGGGACTGAACAAAATTTCAAGTTCTTCAAGGCCAGGTTATGTTAAATCTTCCTTCCCGACTTATTTCGTTTACGGTCAATTAGCCTTTTATTTTAAAACTCACTATCAAGTTTGGCAAGGCACTTGTGGTCCAAAGATGACGCTACATTCTGGTAAAGGGGGCGCAAATTACTTTGAACTGAAAAAGGCCAGTAAATGGATTTACAAAGGGGACTTTGTCTCTTGGACTTGTACCATAATTACCAAAAGTAAGGACTTTTTGTATGTTGACGATAGAAATGATGAAAATTTCAAGCAAGACCATTTCATTGCCATTCGTTTGAGCTATCTTCCTTTGCGATGAGGTGAACATTTTATCATTGAGTCATATAGCTCACATCGATTTAGTCACCAATTTGGATACTGTCAAGAGATTCTAGGAGTTCTTACACATGACATTTGCAAAGCTACTTTGGACAATGGGATCTGTTATTCGCAATTATGCACTTTGTTCAAATTTATGTCTAAGGCATGGCTTCCTTCTATGCCCCCAAGCTAGATGTTTTAGAGGATGGCGAAGATCATGATAAAGAAGGTGATTCACTTTTTTTTTTTTTTTTTGGAGAAATCGTGGCTAAGCCTGGGATTGCCAGAAATAAGGTGATTCACTTGTTAAAGAAGCTCGTAATCCTAGTGAAGAAAGTGAAAGGAAAAGTCATTCCTATTCTTTGGGAGAAAGTGGTGGCAGTAATGCTGATCACCATTGGAAGAGATAGAGAAAGGATTTCAGGCCTTCAAAGCCAAGAAATGATTTTGCAATTAACCCATAATCGACCAAAGTGTTTGTGAAAGAGGTCATCTTTCAAACTTTTTTAGATTAAGTATACGAAATAGTATTACTATTTTTTTAATAATTATTTTTCAACATAGCTCTTGATTTTCGTTCTTTTTCTTTTCAGCTAGAAAGAGAAATATTTGATACTGACGATGATGAATCACAAGAATGCCAAGGATAGGCTGTGGGATCGAACTTGCTTCTCCAAATGTCGAGACTACAAGGAATGAAGAAATCAACTTGCCTAAGACCAAGGAGCCATCTTATCATGTTGTAGTTTCGATTTTTAAAGGTGAAAAATTTGTCCTTAATCACCAAAAAAGAGTTTCTTAAAAAGTTGTGGAGTGATCTTCGTCAAAGGATAGCGGACACCCTAATTGACTTTATCTCATCCATCAAAGATGATGTTCGATTTGTGCTCGAGTCAATGAAAAGTTTCAGCAAGTTTGACATTTCCTAACTAGAAGAGTTGTTGAATGTGTTGTTTGACAAAGTCACTACTTATGATGATGCAATATGTTGAAGGCATTTAGAAAACTTCTTGCTTAGCAGTTAGGCGAAGCTAAGGGACCATTTACACAATGCTCAAGTTCGAGAAGTCAAAGAGGCTAATTAAATTCAATCTACTGAAGAGGAGTTGGAAAGCAGTGCAAGGAGCTTGATAACCTAAGAGACGCAAGAAGAATCTATGCACATCATTGAAGCGACAACAATTCCTCCTTCAAAGCGCACAAGCTGAAGTTTATGAAATAGAGGAGAAAATTACTACCATTGAGAATGCTCTCCTCTCGAGCGATGAAGCAATTGAAAACTTGAAGCTTGCAACAATGTATTTAGAAGCCGCCAAAGAAGAGTTGAAGAGTTTAAACCCTTTTGCTTGATACTTTTTTTTTTCTTTTTAATTTTTGAATTTGTTGCTTTTTCTTCTTTGGCTTATTATGATGAACTTCATTTTATTGAGATTACGTAATGGAATCATTTCTTTTTCCATTTTACAATCTTTTCAATACTTGCACTCCTTTTTTTTTTTTTTCTTTTTTTTTGCGATAAATCAATAACTTCGTGCAAAAAAATAAAAATGACTCTTTAAAAACTTGTGACTAAACTTAGAAAAATATCTACGCTGCCTATGTACTCTAAAAAGGATCAAGTCACAATGTAGTTCAAATAAAATACAATTTAGGATAGAGGGGGACTATACACAATTTATACTCACATGGACTAGGAATTTTCATTGTTTAACCACTTTAGACAAAGCGGGGTATTTGATATTTAACCACATAAATGCTTTTAGTGGGATAGTTAACAGTTTAACTACATGTATTTATCTTTGGTAGATGTCATTCACAGTTTATACTCGTGCAGACCAATAGTATCTTCTCAGCTTCAAGCGTAGTAGTGTTTCAAGAATTTCCCATTTATTGGGCCAACTCTTAACCCATCTTCAGCAATCAACTTGTATGCATCATTTGTGTAAACTTCTTTAATGACGTAAGGCCTATCCCATCTGGATGTGAACTTGTTTCCAATTCAATGAGTCGTAATGATAGGCCTTTTTATAGCAAGCACCAAGTCGCCAACTTGAGCGCGAGTACACTTTATTGTGAAATGCTCAAGAAAGTCGAGCTTGGTAGCATTCAAGTCTTTATTGTGCCTCTAGCCTTTTCTCGTCAAGGGACTGCAACTCTTCAAGACGAAGACGTGCATTTTCTTCTTCAGTTAGCCCTTCTTGTATTGTTAACCTTAGTGATGGAATTTGTTGCTCAAGAGGCACAACACCTTCCACGCCATATACCAACGTGTACAAAGTTGCTTATGTCGGTGTCCTATATGCAGTTCTATACGTTTATAATGCTTCTCTGATTTTTTTGTGCCAATCTCTTGTCAACTTTGCAACTATTTTCTTTAGCAAGTTGCATAAAGTCTTATTGAATACCTCAAGAAGACCATTGGCAAGAGCATAGTACATAGAGGACTTCTTTTGCTTAAAGCTAAACCTTTGATATAGTTTGTCTATTACATTGTTGCAAAAGGCTTTCCATTATCAGTTATGATATATTGAGGAACCCCATAGCGATAAATGATGTTTAGACAAATGAAGTCAGAAACATTTTCTTTCTTCACTTCTTTGAGGGGTAAGGCTTTGGCCCACTTAGAAAAGTAGTCGGTTGTAGCTAGAATATACAGATGCCCAGTAGAAGACTTTGTAATAAGTCCAATCATATCTAAACCCCAAGTTTCAAATAGCCATGAAGCAATGGTTGGGTGCAATACTCAGGTGGTTAGTGGATGAAAATTTGCATGAAACTAGCAAGCTTGGCATCTTTGGGCACAATCTATACAATCTTTTACCATCGTCGGCCAATAATAACCTATTCTCTTTATTCAAAAATGCAACTTTGGGCCCAATTGACGGGTATCACATATTCCAGAATGGACCTTTTCCATTGCTTGAATAGCTTCATCATCACCTAGGCATCGTAAAAAAACTCCATCAAATAAGCGTCTATAAAGTGTTCCTTTGTAATAAATGAATCGAGCTGTGTGTCACTGACTGTCAGTGTTATGACGGGGTCATTACGCAACTTTTCCTACTTCAAATAATCTACAAGCGGCTGATCCCCGTCTTCTTTCTCGATTTCAACACTTCAATAATGTGATTTTCCTTCTCTTCATAGTTTTCGTTCTCAAAGATAGGTAGCACAACCCAATTTCTACAAATTGGTATACGAGCTTCTTTCTTTGCCATGGCAAGTGCAGTGCAGAAGCGAGCTTTGCTAATGCATCGACTTGCTTATTCCCTACCTTTGGAACATGCTTCAACTTTTGAATTGCAAAGATAAGAGCTAAGCATATATCTTTTCAATTGGAAAATATTTCAACTCGTTGGGTGTCATCATTTTGCTAAACTAGTACAAACGTTTGTTTACCATTATCATTCTTCTGCGTGAATAGGGCTCCGATAGAATGCTCTTGAGCTACAATGTAGAGAACCAATGGACGCCCACGCACTAGCGCGATCAATACAGATGGCTTAATCAAGTAAGCCTTTATGCTGTTAAAAGCATTGCTGCATGCTTCGTCCCATTCAAATAGAACACCTTTCTTCATGAGACGACTAAATGGTTGGCATCGTCTCGCCAAATTTGAGATAAACTTCCAAAATATGCTAGTTTTCCTTGTAAACTTTTGAGCTCGTAGATATTTCGAGGTTCGGGCATTTTTAGAATTGTATCAATTTTTGCTTGTTCAATTTATGATTCCTCGATGACAAACAATGAAACCAAGGAATTTTCCAAATGTAACACCAAACGCATACTTCAATGGGTTCATCTTAAGTTGATACTTTCTCAAATGCTCAAAGACTTTTCTTAAGTCGAGAAGATGATCTTTTCGTTTTCTAGATTTTACCACCACATCATCGACATAGCACTTAATGTTTCTATCCAGCATATCATCGAAGACTTTTCGCATGGCCCTTTGATATGTGGCGCCAATATTCTTTGACTCGAATGGCATTGTTTTGTAGCAATATATGCCTTTAGGAGTATGAAACACTGTTAGTTCTTCATCTTCTAGTGACATTCGTATTTGATTGTACCTAGATGACCAGTCCATGAAGGACAACGCCTCATGACCCGTTGAAGTATTGATCATGAGTTTTGTGATGGGTAGTGAAAAGTCATCTTTAGGGCATGCACCATTTAAGTCTCCGAAGTTGATTCATACATGAATATGACTATTTTTCTTTCTGACAAAGACGATGCTGGAGATCTACGTGGAATATTGACTTCTCGAATAAACCTTGCTTTGATGAGTTTGTTTACCTTTGCTTCAATCAACAGGACTAGCTCATGTTAAAATTGATATTGTGCTTAATTGGACGAGCTTTCCTTTTCACTGAGAAACGATGGACGTCCACCTTTCGGTCTAATCCAGACATTTTGAACACATCCTTAAATTCATGCAATAATGTGATGTATGTTTTTTCTTCAACAATAGTTAATAGTGCACTAATGTACATTGGTCGAGGGTCATCGACATCGCCCAAATTAACTTATTTTAACTCGTCAACAGTAGCTTTGACACCTTTCTCAAGCTCAGGTGGAGTAGCTTCAGCATCTTGTCCTATGATATCTTTGCTAAGAGTAATGTGGTACATTGTTACAACTTGTTCTTCTGTGCATTCGATCTTTTCGAAATTTATGCACGCCTTTACTTGGCTATTTTTTTTTTGTGTTTTCTTCAATGCTCTATCGATTTATGCAGCTAGTGCTACTCTCAACGTGGTATGATGAGGCCATACTTTCTCCATCACTATCTTTATAATTTCAATTCGCATAAAGACGATGGTTTCCTATTTAGCTTTTAGTACATTATCACATGACACAATTAAAGTAGTTTGCCGTTTCATGCAAGATGGAATCAAACTTCGAAGCATTTGAGTAGACTTCAACTCATCAACTATTTTCAACCTTTTTGACTTGACGAACCTTTGATATTCCTCGTTTTTTTGAGCTTGCCAAGCCTATCAAAGACAAATAAGTGCTTAAGTTTATTTTCCTTTACATCAAAGGCATCGTTTGTAGATGAAACTTCTTTCTCGACTATATGGTTGATACTGGTTCTTTTTATTGCTATCCGAATGGGACTTTTTACGACAAATTCAAGGCCCACCTTTGCATTTGGGGTAGCGTGTCGCCATGTCTGATTTCTTTTTCCACTGGCTAGTAGTGTTAAGCCTATTCACTTATTTTCTAGTAACCACAGGAGGAAGTTTTCCCAAAGAGGAGTGTTTTTGCAAATTATATCCAGTTTTTAAGGAGATATTTGTAAACTTTTTGGTCAAAACACCCCTCGTCTTAAAGATTTCAAAATTATCCATATTCAACCTTAGCTCTTTTGACTGGGCGAACAAACCCTTAAGCGGTTGAGGCTTCTTCATATTGAGTTTTGTAAAATACAGTATTAATTCTTTAGGCAACTCAAATTTACCCAAGAATGCCTTACTCTTTGAATAGTCTTTGTTGAAATTAACCAGAGCTTTATTCTTTATTTTGCTTTCTTCAACTGGATTACCTTGTTCATCAGACAAGTTTTCCTTGGCCTTAGAGCCTTTTTCAAAATAGTATTTAGCATTGATGAAATGGGACTCTACCTTAGTGAAAGACTTATCATCGACGAATACTTTCTTCACCACCCCATCTCTACAATATTAACTACAGAACCTCCACCAATCAATATCTTATTCACCTTTCACTCATGGGCATAGCTAGCCACAAGCAGCAGTCTATTATGTGGTTTGGAGCCAAGCAGCAAGTAATCATCAGTGAAAGTCATCGTCAACATACATTTTTTAATCATAGCGTGGATCTCTATTTTAGAGCAATGTCCTCATTAGAAGAAACTTTTTTTGTTCAATAATAGTGTTGCATGAGACAACATTATCATGATGACTTCCAACTTCTACAGAGATAAGATTTGCAGTTCCTTTATCTTCCTCAAGCAAAATCTTTCCTTGACGAGCCAGTTGCATGACTTTATCTTTGAAGAAAAAGTAGTCGTGGATGGGGTGCTCGATGAGATTTGTATTAAGCAAATCATTAAATATCCCAGAGACATTAGAGTTGAGGAATAGATATTGCTTTGACTTCATTTCTTTTAAGGTCAATCTTCTTTGTCTGCCTTCTTGTGGGGTGTCTCTGTTTTCACCATTTGCAACAACTGTCTTTCCATGCAACTTGATTGCTATGGTGGTTATTGTATTGGATTCCTTACTTAGAGATTTAGCAGAAAGCTTGCCCCTTTCTCAACTTTTTGCTTCTCTTTAGGTTTGTGAGGCTTTTAGATGGTAAGCCTTTCAACTCTACTCAATGCCATACTCAACTCCATATCATGACCTTAGGTTGCCAATTCTTCAAATGTCTTAGGCTGGATTCCTTGAAGAATATACCTTAGTCCCCAATGTACCCCTTGAATGCACATCTTAACGGCCAAAGTTTCTGATAGTCGGTATTTGCATTTAAGGTTTAGATTCCTTCAGCGATTTATATAAACAATAACTGGCTCATCTTTTCACTGACAAGAATTAGTAAACTCATTCATGTTGACTATCCTTTGGGTGCTATAAAAGTGATTTAGAAACTTGTGCTTTAGTTGCTCCCAACCATAAATCAAGTTGGCCTCCAAGTCAATATATTAATCAAAAGTATTTCCTTTTAGTGATTGAACAAATTGCTTCATGAGATGGTACAAATTGCTTCATGAGATGGTCACATACATCCTAGCATTGTTGCAAGTTCCAACAAAGTAGGTCATGTGTTGTTTGGGGTTGCCTTTGCCATCGAACTATTGAAATTTGGGGGGCAGGTATCTGATTGACGTCTTTGAGTTGTCGATCTTTTGGGTATATGGCGTGGTATATACCAAATACGACTTAGAGCTTTCGTCTAACTTGTCTTTAATGGTTTCCATGATGAGTTCCTTTAGCTGGTTAGTAGGAATCAATCAATCGGAAGAAACCTGTAGCTCCTTGACTGACGGCTTTTCTTTTTTATTTGATTGTGGTCTCATTGATGTCTCAACTTTGTCATGGGCCTCTGTTTGCTTTCCCATTATGGGAGTAGTATCACTACTATCCACTTTATTTATTAGCTTATATACATCCTAGCATTGTTGCAAGTTCCAACAAAATAGGTCATGTGCTGTTTGGGGTTGCCTTTGCCATTGAACTATTGAAATTTGGGGGGCAGGTATCCGATTGACATCTTTAAGCTGTCGATCCTTTAGGTATATGGCATGGTATATACCAAATATGACTTAGAGCTTCCGTCTAACTTGTCCTTAATGGTGTCCATGATGAGTTTCTTTAGCTGGTTAGTAGGAATCAATCAATCCGAAGAAACCTGCAGCTCCTTGACTGATGGCTTCTCTTTTTTATTTGATTGTGGTCTCATTGATGTCTCGGCTTCGTCATGGGCCTCTGTTTGCTTTCCCATTATGGGAATAGTATCACTACTATCCACTTTATTTATTAGCTTGGTGATTTGAAAATCCTGTTCCTGAATGTGCTTCACAAGTCCTTCAATGGGCCTTGTTAAGTGCACAATCCATTCTTCTAAAGTTATAGCGTTCATTACCATGACTGGCGCAATGTTTGAGGTAAACAAAGAACTTGATGTTGAACGTGGGGTGGATGAGGCTGAATAGTTCTCTGAGTCCCCATAGACATGTCAAACAAGCCGGCCCGGCCCACGAAACCGTTTGGCCTAAGTTTAAATAGTTTTGGGCTTAACCAATTTGAAGCTTACGCGAGCTGGGTTGGGCCGTAACGAGCCGAAAATGCATTTTGGGAGACTTGGCCCATAACCAGCTCCCTAATAATAGGTTCAGGCTTAAGAAACAGGTTGGGCGATGCAGGCCTTAAATGGTTCGGGTCGAGCTGAACCGTTTATTTATTAATATTTTGAAATTTACAATATAATTTTCTTATTTTTTAATTTTTTAATTTTTTAATTTTTTTAATTTTTTTAAATTTAATCGGGCTAAACCAGGTTTAAGTGATCCGGTACAAAACCAGACCTTTTCGGGTCTAGGCCTAGGTGGTTTCGGTTCAAACAAGCTAGCATGTGGGCTGATTCCTGGCCCAAAATTTTGGATCCAGTTTGAACCTACCTTTGAGCCGATCAAAATTAGCCTGCTTGTATTTTGTAAATGGGCTGGGCTACGCCGGCAGCCCACTTTGACATCTCTAAGTCCCAGCTTTTGTAATTCTCACTTGCAAAGTACAATAAACTTTTTCCAACTGCTTCAGAAGAAGGAGATATGTTTGAAGACGACTGAGACTTCTTGGATATGTTTCTGGTGACGACGCCAAAATTTTCAGTGACAGCAATCTTGAATGTCGCGATTTCTTAAGCAGCTATACGATACTTTGAAACTTTAAACCAAGAGAAGAGATGAAAGGTAGAGACCGTCCCACTGAGCATGCCAGAAGCTTGTAACATAAATTTCTTGTTTGCAAAATTAAATTACAAAACAAGAAAAGATATACAAATAAAAATTGAATTAAACTTGGTAAAAGTGGAATAAGTCTGCGTATAATCTTCTAATTCTTCCTTTGGGGATTTGAATTGGAATTTGAGTTTTTGAAATAGAATTGACGCCTTGATCTTTCTTGGTCACCGATTCCTCTTTCAGTAACGTTAACTCGAGGGCTTTATAGCTTGATTTCGAATCAAACGCAGAATTTTAGTAAACTCCAAGGAGAACACCTTGAATTGCACCTGGAATACCGAGGAACACCTTGAATTTGACAGAGAGAATTTCTTGGGACTTCCTTCAATTCTTCTCTTGAATGACTTATGTTGTGTGTTTAGCTTTGAAGAAGATCCCTATTTATGCTTGTAGGGAGATGAGTCTTTCCATAATTACTTAACGAAGTGGCGGAATTTGATTGGCTCTTCATTTGAAGCCTATATGCAACAAGATCCTATGTTTTTATTAGTCTTAAGTGATACAAACAAAAAAGAGGGAAAGGCTGGCAGTAGGCTACCGCTTCAGTCAACATTTTTTTCTTTTTTTTCCTTGTTTTTAGTATGTAGATATATATTTTATTTATGAACAATTCTTTAATCATTTAGTTTCACTTTTTATTTCTTTTTTTTAATTATTGTTTATGTATATTGTAATGGAAAAAAATTAGGAAATTTTATCAATCACAGGTTGTGAAAATTAAAAATCACTAAAAGAATTTTCAAGTAACTCTTTAATGGTTTTTGTTTATATATTTATATTGATTATTAACTTGATATAAGTTTTTATGTTATTGATGATTGTGGCATTTCGTCAAGAAAGTTATAGTTTATATATGGTTAACAATTTTGAATAATTAATGAATAATGAAGGAAATACTAAATCCACCGTATAAGATTTGTTTTCTTAATGTTCACACTTTACTAAGATTTTCTATTGTGAATCAAATTATCTTCCAAAAAAGTTAGTCTAGACAATAAAGCATTTAGTATATTCTCATGTGTACTGACTACTAAAATTTTCTTTGATTTTGTCGCTAGCCACACAAGATTAGAGAGATTTCTTCACAATGGAACCTATGAAAATTAATTAGTGGAGTTGGATAGATGATGAGTTCATGAATGATTGTATGGATATTCAAATGATAATATTATTATGACATTTAAAAGTATGAAATATCATAGAGGACAATGGGATTAATGCATTTATTTTCAATTTTTTATTAAATATTGATATCTTATGAATTTAAGTTTTATTAATATTCTAACACCACCTAGGAAAAATTTTGGATACACCACTGGTAGTATCCATATGAACATATAAGATGAAAACTACCTTCTTGCAGCGCCGACCAAACAGGTAAAACAAAACATAATTAATGAACTTGGAAGATACTAGCGATAAAACAATCTTTAAATACTCAATTGAAACAAATGCATATATGCCAATCGATTAGTGAAAAAGACATGTATGTAACTTATACACATTAGAAACTTCCATAACTTCCTTCAGTGTAATGGTTCAGAGATATCTCATTTAGTCCTAGGAAATAAATCGTGTTTCATTTCACATCCGCTAGGATTGTACATAAGGATATCATAAATTCCTAGTATAACTTCATGATAGATAATTTTTTTTGCTACTCTTTTGTAATCAAATATTGATTCAATTAGGGTTTCGCAGAGTCTTGTCATCTAAAATTCTAGTTACTGAAAACTCTTTTTGATTATCATAGTGGGTTTCCAATCTAACTTGTTTTAGATTTTGACATCTCTTCATCTCCCCAGATATATCTGCATATATATTGTTTGTCATAATTTGCTAACATAAAATAAACTAATACAGACATATATAATTTGTTTGCAGTACAACAATCACACCATATTCCACCGCTTTTGTCTGTATCTAGCCCATCAGATTTGAATCTAGTAGAAGTGATCAATCACTTCAAATATTGCTTCAAACAACCAAATATAATTATAATAAGTTCATAGCAAAAGAGTTACTTTATTATTTATCCTATGAATTTTATTGTAATGCTGTAGTAGTTGTTAAGCTTATTTAGGTTTAAGCAACAACAAATGAAATCTAAATAATTAAAAAATCAATCAACATCAATTTCGTCGAAATATTGACTTCTTTGATTGATTAACAAAAATAACAAAATGTATTTATCTTTGTTTCTTTTTTTTTTTTGTTTTTCGTTGGTACAAAAATTCTCCCAGCCCCATATTTTACATAAGAACAAAAACTATTCTGACAAAGCTTACATAAATCAAAGAATTATATGGAATCTATTAAATAGAATATGATGGTAGCGGTGTAGTGGTTTTTAATTATCTATTTTTAGAGCATGTAATATGTATGCCTTCTTAAACATACAACATGCATCACTAAAAACTTTTTAAGCTACATCAATAAGGGCAGGGCTTGCTATCTTTACATTACTATCAGCGTAAAAATTTTGTGTTAACTATCACAAATCAAATCACAAATTTTTCAACAATCCATTAGATTAACAATAATTGGTTCACATTAAATCAACTCTCAAACACCTTGGCCATGCAAATTTGATGTCTAATAGGTATTCTCCCAAACACAGTGCAAGGATAAAAAAATAAAAATTTCAATTAGTATTATCCAATATATTAGTTTAGTTTTTCCATTTCACAATTTTGTTTTCTCTCGTTACGATCCATTATCAATTATGCTAACATGAGATATCTCTATTTAATTACAATTATCATAATGTATACATCTAAAACGTGCATTTGATTATAAATTTAAACAAAAGAATCAAGCTGAAGGTAAACATATTTCATTAATTCAAATCAAACACAACATAAACAAAAATTTTCACTACAAAAATAAATAAATAAATAAATAAATCAACTTTTATAATTGTAACTGCAGTACATTTAATACCCCCCCTCTCCACACACACATATTTTCATTCATGATTCTGTAAAATATTCCAATACAAATACAGAAATTAGATAGTTTAGCACTCTAGCTATTATCATTCTACTTCAACAATTTGAAACATAAGAAAATTTATTTACGAAGTTCCTTTTTTTTAGTCAACTAATCTAGAGATATTCCATTGAATAGCACGTGATAATTTTTTTTTTCGATTTCACATCTGTTAGGACCAAAACATGTGAACCTCATTTCATGCACAATTTTGGCAACACATAACTCTTTTGGCTACTCCCATATCATCAACTATTATCTAGCTACTTTTTTATATTACTTCTATAATTATTGATTATGTAACTTGCAATATTTAGCTGAAACATTAATAAATTTTCTTAGTAGTGAACAAAATATTTCTATTTATTGTAGGTTAGCGAAAATATGCACCAATCTCTAGCCATAACCTACGACTCAGCTAAGAATTGAAGCCATATAGTTATGCTAAATCATTGAGCTATAAATAACCATTGATGAAACCACCATCTTAAATTTTTCAAAAACATCAAACAACACAAAAACAAGGGGACATCTAAAACTAAATACAATTCTAAACTTATTATAGACGAACCATCAATCATATAAAATGATTGTAAAGCAAATGAGTAGTGAAAATACCAAAAATGTCATGAAAATGAATTCATCAAAATATTCAAGCACCACACCCAAAAACTAACCTAGAAATATAGTTATGCAAGCATGAAGAATAGAGCCTACAACTCGTATAGTCACAAAAATGTATGCACCACTATAGCAAAAGAAATGTTTGTGGGTGTGTTTCATATGCATCTTTTGTTTTGCCGAAAAATAAGAAAATTTTGCCTTTTCATTTCTCCGATAAAAGTAGATTGTCGCTAGAGGTAGCAATGCCAGAGGAATAATTTGCCTCTATGCCATTAATGGACTTATCTTACAAAAGGGAAGTATACTTTCCTATCACATTTTCTCTTTTACATTTTGAAAGTGAATTAAGGAATAATTATAATTAATGTTAAAAATGTAGTACCCCAATTTCTTGTATTGCGAAATACTTTTGTCAGCAAAAGAACTCTTCACCTATGATCAAAAGGAGTACATGTACTTCAAATAAGCAGAAAAATAAATGAGAAAATTAAAAAAAAAATAGTTTTGAAAAAGAAAAAGAGAAATAAAATTATACACTTGCCTCTTTACATAGTAAGAGCCTCCTTGGCAAAGAAGATAGAGTAAACTTGGCACAATGAATGCAAAATTATCCACCAGAAAAAGAAATGATAATTATATATAGTTGTGAAATATGATAATCATACACAAAAAGGGTACAAAAATATTACCTTTTCAATAGACTTGATTAAAAGTACAAGGTGCCAAAAGAAGCAAGAGAGCTAAAAAAAGGATGGCTATTGAGGTTAAAAGTTCCATTCAAATATTAATGACATTTAACAAGAAAGTTTAATTGGTTTAGCTTTTTCTCTTTTGGTTCATGAAACTTGGAATATATAGCAAAGGGAAAGAGCTTGAGAGAAAACAAACAAATTAGCATAGTTTTTCCAAAGTTTTCTGTAGAGAGAAAAAGGCGATGAAAACCCAAAAAAGAAAATGATAATCTCAAGAAAATATCCACAGAAGTTATAGATGTTAAACAAGCATATCGGCAAAATTGTACAAGGTTTTTGCCAGAGAATGAAAGGCGATCAAATCCAAGATTTGGGTTGATTTCTTATCTCAAAACATGAGGATTGGAGATAAAACATTGAAAATTCTAGTTGAAGGATGAAACACTCATAATTTTTTGGAGAAAAAACGCATGAAAAAAATAATAAAATGAAAAAACTTACACATTTAAATTTTTGGGAAGAAAGGATCCAAAAACTTGTTGGACCATATTGCTTCTTCCTCTTCATCGTCATCACCAACATCAGCTTGGTCCCGTAAGGATGTTTCTCTCTTACTCCTTCCTCATAAGCTAAACAAAAAAAGAAAAGAAAGATAATAACTGTAGCGCCCCAGTTTGGAAGCAATCACCTCGTAACCAAGGCACTACTTAAAGGCATTACTTTCTAAACCTAAGATGTACAAAGGTGAATACTACAATTCAGTAAACCAATAGTAATAATAATAACTCATCATGAGTATATAACCAAAAGTACAAAAGGAATTTCCTAATATACGATGAGATCAACTTAACGTGGAGTAATATCTAATACAAAATGCTTACTACTACAAAATTAAAATGACATTTAGACTGCGTACAATGAGTGTAGATGTAGATAACTAACTACTCAATAAGATAAATTTACGTAAGGCTCCACGATATACATATCATTTTAAAAATGTAAGTTATCTTAGGGATTATACCTTGGTATCTGGCATGTGCATAATATCAGAGAAAAAGAGACAAATAAGTCTGAATGACTTAGTGAGAGAAATAGGATTTAGAAGCATGATGATAACAAGGAATGAGACAGGGAACATCATCATGCTTAAGGAGTGCCAAGCAAATCATCATATTCTGAACAAGAGAAACATGTAGGCTCACTAGTATCAATATCTGGTAGGATCTCCAAGCTTATGACTCCCCACATATCATATTATAACAATTCCTTATCCTTCTATTTCGTCCTGAGTGGCCTCTTGAGCAGAAACATACATGGGGCATGACAGGAACGTGCTTGACCCGATTCAGGAACATCTACCTCTAGACAAATGTGAAATCAAGCTTACAAGGGGAACCATTCAGGAGGCCAGTCATTGATAACCCGATGCCACTCGATCTTCTTGCTGAAATGATCCTAGGGCCTAGCCTCCCGAGATTGTCCACAAGGGTGGTGCCTACATACGGTTTAGGAAACAATGAAATTCAAGACATACATTAACAGGATTTTATGATAGTATAACAAATCAATCATACAATTCTAGCCACGACTAAGAATAAAAATCCAGGTTTTTCACAGATATGTATTTGGCCAGATCAAGAAGGGAAACAACATATTAATTTAGAAACCAAATATGATTATTTTTCGTCAAAGAATCCACATATGGAAATTCTTTTAAGGGCATGAAAACTAATATTTTTGGAAGGACAATATTAAGCTCAAGAATAAAATACGGTAAATAAATCATAGTCTCACTGTTATTCTCACCTATGGCCTCTATGATGCCAATCAACCTAATTCATCACTATCTAAATCACATAAAATTCGATGTTTACCCATTTCAACTTGACTAGAATAACACATGCATGTGTGCATACGAGGGTAAGTGAAATTTTTATTAAAAATATAAGTGCGCGAATGTATTGTTATGATAGTTAGTTTGATATTGAATTTTAGAGTTTGAAAAACATACAATCTGAGGAAGCAGAACATTATGAGACAGTGTCGTATTGGTTCCAGCTTTTGCCATTTCTTTGCAGATACCCTAGGTCTCTAAAAGCAAGAAAAGGAAAAATCACATTGAAGAAAATAGCATAAGGCCAAGACACGTGTATCAACAATAAGTTGGGTTAGGGGCCTAGAATCTAATTTACCAAAAAAAAAAAAGGGATAGAATGGTAAATTTGTGAAATTACTGTAGCTAATCATGGCACCAAGATTGACAATCTCTGGTCCATAGCCGCTATTACAACCTTTGTTAATCTTGGCTATAGGACGGGCCTGGTATTAGTGCCGAGCCAACCCAATTCCAGAATATAGGCTATCAAATGGTAGATAGGAGTATTTCATATACCATTATCTTGCCTATCCCAATTTATCAAACACCCCCTAAATATATTGTAAAAATAATAAAATTAGTGACAAACTCCCATCAAATAAAATTGCAAAACTACATAGACAAATAGGGAACTTAAAATTAAAAATAACATTAAACAAATGAAACCGGATAAATTAAATAATATATGAGGAAAAAACATGAAACTTGAAAGATTAAAAATTTTAACAAAAGTAAAAGTAAATAATAGACTTTATATTGGTTGAAGAGCAAAAAAAAGTTGCTATTATGAAAATGTTCCACCATGTAAGATAACAAAATCAAATAAACAAAAAGTTCAATTTACGAAATGAAATATCAAACCAAATTGAAGCTTTTCTTTGACATCAATAACATATAAAGCTCAACCAACAAATTATGAAATACATGTGGGGGATGAAAAAACAGACAAAATAACACTAAATAATAGATAAACAGAAACCTAATTATACTTAAACTAGAAAGTCAACGAGATGCACTAGTACTTTTTTCTGTAAATCTAAATTGGGCACTGAAGAAAAAAACAGAGAGAAAGAAACAATATTTTAATTCTATATTCAAGAAAAAAGAAAAAGTTTTTAAAGCAAAATCTCTGATAAAAGAATTTGTCTGTATCGTCAGAGTCCGTTGAAGTGTCTAGAAATTTCCTGGCCACCCAGTACAAATACTCGCCATCGAAGCAAAAGAATCATATGTTTTAAAACCTTTCCCTAAACTCCAAATTCTATATAATTTCATTTGCTAATAAACGTAGAATGGGGTACTTCACGACGATATTTTTTCTTTTGAGTTTCTCAAAAAGATTCTGGACAGTATTCACTAGGGCTTACCATTGATCATAGTCGGTTTTTCTTTTTTCTTTTTTTTCTTTTTGCTTCATTATCTATTTTTTGTCATGTCCCAACCTGTGCAATTAATAGCATTTAAGAAAATTTAGTGTAAATATGAAGAGAATGAGAATTAGAAGAAGAAATAGATAAGAATTGAGAATTGACTTGTAGAACTTCCTTGAACTTTTAGCTAAGGTATTTCTCTATTTTTAAATATGTGTAGAGAATGGTTGATCAATGTGAACGCTACCAGAATAGGTTTGTAAGTTCCCCACGTTATGTGCGCTCCTCCACTCTACTTGCCACGTGCCCCTCATTTACTGGTCCCTGCTTGAATTCTATTATGTTTGCCTCTTCATCATCATCGTTCGATCTTCCTTCTCCAACGGGTTGAGATCTTCCCTTCACTTGAGTCCACGCTCTAAGACGATGCTGTTCTTACTTATAAAGTCACTTTTCTCCTTAATAGCACGGTTTTGCCTTTTTATTCAATTGTCACTCTTACTTGTGATCCAGTAGCCAACATTCAAAGAAGTTTTGACCATTATCCTCATCACACACTACAAAAAAAATAACATATTATTACACTATTTTTCCTTATATTTTTTTAAAAGTGTAAGCCAAAATATCATTTTTCATATATTTTTAAAAAAATTTTCATATATTTTCATATTATTACGGTTTTAAAAAAGTATGGTGATAAATATTATTGACCATTTTTCATATATTTTTCCACATATCATTTGCGATGGGTTTTAATATTTACGCGCTAAATTTTTAAGTAAAATAACAATTCCCCCCTCCTTTAGCTTTGGGATCTTTTTCCCCCCGCCAAAACCCTCAATGCCTACTATAAGCAACCATTACTTTCTCAAACCATATTTCTCTTTCAATCCCTTAAATTTCAATTCTCCAAAAACCCTTCATCCAGATTTTTGAAATCATGCTCGACGCCGGACATCATCGGTAATGAACAACTAAAAAAGGGTCTTGGTATGTATTATTAATTTCTTCATTGTTGAGTTTTCCCGTCATCCTCCTCCTCCTCTTTTTCTATTGAGTTTTCCTCTCCTTTTTTCCCATATTTTGTGCAGAATAATCTGACCTTGCAAAAAAGCAAAACACTTCTTTCTCCTCTTTGGCTCACTCTATTCGTCTAGTGGTAGATTGAAGATACATTTGATAAATCCTCTTTTTTCTTTCTTTTCTCCATGAAAATATGCGATGCTCATCCTTTTTTTCATACATTTGTGGAAAAAGGGTAAATATATTATCAAGTGAAGTTGTTTTTTCAAGTAAAAATCAAGCCAATCAAGTAATTAATCACAAAGGAAGGTTTCTGGTACTTGTAATTTTTGTGCAATTGTGGAAAAGCCTTTAATTTTGCTATGTTTATATGGTTGCAAAAAGAATAATAGGGTCTTGGATTAAATTGATTTCAGTTTCAGGATATTAGGAATCATGTTTTGTCTTGATTTCTTTTTGCATTCCTTCGAAGTTAGCTGTGAAGTTTTGAAGCTCAAAACTGTGGTGTTTTGGTTAATTTCAGATGTATGGATAGTGTGTTTGTATGGAATTGTTGTTCATTTGGTTCTTATATTCCTCATGTGGTTCTTGAAGTCTACTTCTCATTCGTCTTTATTTTCCTTCTAACAGGAAGTTTCTTTATACACCATAACATCAAAGCTCATTAATATCTATTTGTTACCATGTGCTGTTTGTTCCTAATATCTTAAACTTTTAGTTAAGGACTTGATTGAAATAAGTCAATTGTTAGCAAAAGTGAGACATTATATACCTTCAAGGTTAAAATGAAACAAGGGATCTCACTTTTTTAAGCTGTGTTTCCAGCTATCTCTACATATATGAAAGAACTATAGCTTGTGGCTTGGGCACTCATATATATATATATATGATTTGTTAGCAAAAAATTTTAATCATTTCTGTGATGAGTTCTGTGAAAAATTGGGAGTGCCAAAGCTTCCCGATAATTGCAGCCATCTCTCACTTTTGTGCTCTTTCAAATGCATGATATTTAGCATGTATAAAGCTGCCTATGTGTAAGAATTTCTGGTTAAGTTGTTTTCTGATTCATTATGAGGTTTACTTTTACATCAATTATGGAATTTCATATTTTTCATCAATTGTTTATGCAGTGGCTTAAATTATGGTTTGGATCATGTTTCACTAATTTTGTATAAATTTTAGAGAAGGATATTCCATCATGGTTTCTGTATGAAGAAAGGCATGCCAAGGAAGCATATTCCATTGATTGTGCTGCTCGTTTTTATAAAGAATGATGGGTTCTAACTAGAATTATTTTTGAAGTAAACCTGAAGGTTTTTATTAGAATTTTCTGCTCCTCATTTCTCTCAAAGTTGAATCAGAGACATGTCTGTATTCTCGATATGTAAAAAAAATCAAGGCTCCGACAGATTTCGAACTTCAGCACATGAGAAAGCAATTTTGAAATATGTTACCTGAAAACTATGTGAAGTTTGATACAGATCTGCATATGTGAAATTATATGCTATATAGGCTGCTTGCTTCCACTATTTGTCCAATTAAGGTAGATCTTATTTTTTGCACAATAGCTCACCTTTGCATTTCGCTGAGATTTGGGTTGAGTCACGATGAGATGCATTCTTCAATGTTTGTGCTATGCTGTATTTTACTTAACTTGAGTTGTTTTGTGAGAGACACATGCATGATCATATTTAAAAGAGGCATTTAACTTTTTTGAAGCAGCATTTAGTTGGGGATTCTGTGTGTAGTTACTTTAATCAGCATGTTGTCTGTTAACTCCTGTGTTTATACTGAATTTGAGGTCGGGATTCTTTGCTTCACCTTTAGTTCTATGCAACATTATATATTGTTGGACAAAATGCAGGGAGTAGTTTGCAAATTTACAATAAATAGAGAGATAGGAAGTAGAGATGAGGAAAAGTAGAATGCTATGTGGCATATTTGGTAGAGTAAAAGCTAGTCGAGTGATTGAGATGGGAAAGGGAAACATGATGAGTATGGTTAACTAATAGTCAGTAAAATTTCATCTTTGTACATAGACTATTAATGCATAATTACTTGGAAATATTCATAATGTTACTTGCAAATACACATAACATTTTCCCATGTCCTCCAATATTATTGTCAGCAGCAATATCAAATTTGACACAAACTTTGAAGTTCCAATATTTATTAAAATCACATTCAGCTTTTAAAGAATCTCACCACTACTTAAAAGATGAGTATTGGCATCATGTTTACTCTTTATTTAAAAATTTGAAACACATTCATTATCATGATGTTTCAACTTTGGATTTTTATGTCTCAAATCCTTATTTGCCAACTGCTCTTTCCCGACAGTACTACTGGTATTTTTGTGGATAACTTCAAGTTTGCTCACTGCCTTTGAGCCTATAGGAGAGCTTAGCAATGTCACCCCTGTAACTGAAATAGTTGTTCTCAAAATTACTTGATATTTTACATTTGTATTTTACTAATTGACTTTTTAATATTTGGAAATATCATGAGAAACATCTTCCTTGCCCTCTTTCTTGGCTTTTTGCAAATGTGTTCTTATCAGTTTTATAACAGGTTGGGTAAATAGGTTTGCACATGTTGGTGAAGCTGTTGTAGAGATAGTTGGAAACACAGTTCAAAGAGTAAGATCCCCTTTTGAAATAAGTCAATTTAAAATGGTTGAGCCCAGAATGAATTTCATTTTATATATTGAAGATGGGTTGATTCAATGTTGATTGGGTTAAAAATCGTACATGTGTCTATGTTTTCTATATGTTGAGGAACTTAGGGGGGTCAAATTGGGTTTGAGATTAGTTGAGTTCAAATTCAATTGTGTCCAATACAAAAATCATATAATTTTGTCTAACTATACTATTTAATTAAACTATAATCTTTCATCTTTTATTAAACCATACTTCAATTAATTATTACCAAATCATTATTTATCACTTAAGATCAAATAATATTTAATGTAATCTATAATTCGCTTGTTTTTTTTTTTCTAATTTAAAATATTGGATTTAACAATAAAGAATTTTTGGAGGTTTGAAAAATACTATTTGATAATCTCCTTAGTTTGCCTTGTGAAATTTGCATGCATTTCACACTCCAACAATAAAAAATTTATGGATGTTGAAAAGGCATGAAATTTGATGCTTTTCATTCCTTCCATTGATGGTGCTGTACTTTTATGTTATCTTGAGAAGAAATAAGTATAGCTGAAAAAGAGTTTACGTGTGGACACTTTAGTTTAAAGCATCTAACACTTTAAACTACTCCAAAACACGTTATCTGCTAGCCCACCCTACCTCCTGAGCATCTCATTTACGGGCATTTAGGTGACCTTATAGAAATATACATACAAGAGCTTATAAGGCGTTCGGGACTGCTTCATAAATTTTTTAAAACATAATCTATAAGTTTTCAAAATAAGATGTTAAGATTTTATAAATTTTATAAATATGTGCTTGACAAATTGTTCTTTGTGTTCATTTTTATTAGAAATGGTGAGAACTCGAAACCTCAGACGTGCACTTCAAAAAAAATTGAGTCAGCAGTTGGAAAATTCTCAATCTAATGCAAGTTCAATTTTGAGTAAATTACAAAACTAATGGTATTAAATTTGCAATAATTTTAGTTGTTCAGATTTAATTACATTTATTTACATGTTATTCCAAGATTTCAATTAGTTGTAATGCGAAATGTATTATGTATTATTTGAACTTTTTGAAGTTGATATCTACTCTATGAGTTAATTCTAACTTTTATATCTATTTTGTGCGAAATTCAGCTTATTAAAGTTTGTCGGACTCGCTAACTCTTTGTTGGTTTGAGGTTTTAGGTTTACACATTTATGGTGTTTTATGTCTTGTGACTTGAAATAGATAGAAGTTGGATGAACCTACCTAAAACAAGTAATGCATATAGAGTTGGGGTGGATAGCTTCTTAAATTTTGCATTCCGAAACTCAAATATCTCAGGAATGATACTGTGTCCTTGTAAAAGATGCAAGAATGGAATATGTAGAACTAGAGAAGCAGTGCGCGAACATTTAATTTGTGATGGCTTCATAAAGGGCTATACTCAATGGGTAGCATATGGCGAACTTCACTTCACTAGTGCACATTCATGCAGTAGTGTCGATGTATCTGATGTGAATGAATCAGATGATATGCAAGGTTTATTAGATGATGCATTTGGGTGGCAAAATAAGAATCATGTAAATGATATAGGAGATTCTGAAAATGAAGGGCCAAGTGCTAACACTAAGAGATTTTACAAATTGGTAGAAGATTCTGAACAAGACCTATATCCAAGCTGTAAAAAGTTCTCCAAACTCTCCTTTCTCATAAGAACGCTTCACATCAAGTGTCTTGGCAATTGGACGAACAAGTCATTTAACATGATGATTGATTTATTAAATGAAGCTTTCCCAGAGGGCGTCCAACTACCGAAATCTTGGTATAATGCAAAGAAGCTATTAAAAGAACTTGGAATGAATTATGAGAAAATTGATGCTTGTCAAAATGATTGTATGTTATATTGGGAGCCTGATGAGTGGAGAAATGAATGTAAAAGATGTCATGAACCCAAATAGATTGATAAATTGGGAGGTAAAAATGTTCCATTCAAGACTTTATGGCATTTTCCTTTGAAGCCAAGGCTGCAAAGATTGTTTATGTCTTCAAAAACAGCATCTTTCATGACTTGGCATGCTGAAAATCGTCCAAAGGATGGTAATATGAGGCATCCGGCTGATTCTCCTGCTTGGCATACATTTGATTATAAGAATGCTAAATTTGCAAAAGAAATTCGTAATGTCAAATTGGGGTTGGCTTATGATGGATTTAATCCATTCAGAACTATGAATGTCAATCATAGTACGTGGCCAGTAGTTCTGATACCATATAACTTACCTCCTTGGATGTGCATGAAGAAACCTTATTTCATGTTATCATTGCTTATTCCTGGCCCAACTCAACCTGGAAATGATATTGATGTGTACTTGCAGCCTTTGATACTAGAATTGAAATATTGTAGGACATTGGCATTGTCACATATGACGTAGCAAGTAAGCAAAATTTTCTAATGCGAGCTGCTTTAATGTGGACTATTAGTGATTTTTCAGCATATGCAGATCTGTTTGGTCATAGTATGAAGGGTTATTATGCTTGTCCTTTATGTCACAAAGATGTTTTAGCTTTATGTTTGCACTTCTCTAAAAAAGAGTGTTACATGGGTCATCATTGCTTTTTGCCTCATAATCATCCATGTCGAAAAGATTCAGGGTCATTTGATGGTACAGAAGAAAAAAAAAGGTGCTCCTACTCTATTAACAGGTTCTATGGTAGTAGATGAGTTGAAGCATTATGATCCGATTTGATTTGGAAAACTGGTAAAAGATAACCTAGAAATGCCTGATGGTTGGAGAAAAAAAAGTATATTTTTTGAGTTACCATATTGGAAAGATAATTTGGTTTGTCATAATCTCGATGTCATGCATATTGAAAAGAACATATGTGACGGTCTTCTTGGTAATTTGTTGGGTTTATCGGGAAAATCAAAGAATCATTTATGTGCGCGTATGGATTTACAAGACATGGGCATTAGGCCAAGTCTTCATCCAAAAGAAGGGGAGTCCAAAAAAACTTTCTTGCCTGCAGCCTCATTCATGATGAATAAAAAAGAAAAAGAGATATTTTTCAAAGTTTTGAAGAAAGTAAAGGTTCCAGATGGATATTCATCCAACATATCAAGATGTGTTAAGCTAAAGACACTCAAGATTTTTGGATTGAAAAGTCATGATAATCATATCCTAATGCAACAGCTACTTCCATTAGCTTTGAGAAAAGTTTTGCCAAAATCTGTGCGCTCTCCTCTAATTCGATTGTGTAGATACTTTAGGGATTTGTGTTCTAAAGTTCTTCAACCTAGTTATTTGATCAAAATGGGAAGGGATATTCCAGAGATATTATGTCAACTTGAAAGGATTTTTCCTTCCTCTTTTTTTGATATTATAGTGCATTTATCCATTCATTTGGCTACTGAAGCTAGGATTGCAGGCCCAGTTCATTATCGTTGGATGTATCTAATTGAAAGGTACGTAGAAAGTTTACTTACTATTAGTTATTAAAATTTCTTTTCTATTTTTGTAACTCTACTTTAGATAACATAAACATTTCAATTTCACAGGTACTTGTCTACTCTAAAATCATATATTCGAAACAAAAGTCGGCCAGAGGGGTCAATTGCGGAAGGATATATAGTGGACGAATGCCTTACATTTTGTTCAATGCATTTGTCTGATACTATTGAGACAAGATTCAATCGAATTGGAATGAACGATTTTGTTAATGAAAGTGCCAAAAAAGGCTTTGATGTCTTTTCAGTGATAGGAACGTCTGTTGGAAAGATAAGCACCACGAGATTGGATGATAAGATGCTATCACAAGCACATCAATATATATTGTTCAATTGTAAAGACATTGAGCAATATGCCAAGTAAGTTATCTTATTCACAACATATTTAATTTGGTGAAGTGGATTATCTTATATATTGTTTGATATTTGCAGTGAACACAAGAACATAATTGCCAATGAACATCCTTCTATATCAGAGCATCAAATCTAACGTATCCATAGTGAAACATTTGCATCTTAGTTTAGAGATTATGTAAGTTGTTATGGGTGACTTTTTAAAGTTTAGATTTGTTTAATTGTGTCATTAAAATCATTTAAGCAAAAAGATTTATTTTATTGTTATTTTCTGTATTTATTTTTTGTAGGTTAAAGCCATGCCATTGGATGACAATGAAGTCAATTCAAGAGATTTAAAGCTATTAGCTAAAGGGCCGAACATGATTGGAAAATGATTTAGTGGCTTTATAGTTAATGGATCTCGATTCCATACAAAAGATCGTGAAAAAAATAAAAAAAAAATCCAAAATAGTTGGCCTGATGGTATCAGCTTGGACTTCAAGTTTCGCAAGTAGGAAGGACAATCATCCTATAGTGAGCGAAGTTCATTATTATGGAATTGTAAAGGATATGATTGAGTTGATTATTTAGATGGGAGAAACGTGGTATTGTTTGATTGTGATTGGGTTTCAAAAGGTAAAAGATTGAAGCAAGATGAAGAAGGGTTTACATTAACCAACTTTACGAATGTCAAATGTCATAATGAGCCTTTCATTCTTGCATCTCAAGCAAAGCAAATATTCTATGTTGAAGACCCAATGGGGAACAATTGGTAGCTTGTGTTGAAAGTGGTACCTAGAGATCATTATGACATGGAAGAACAAAATGAGCCTACCATGGAATAATGGGGTAGAGCACGAGTATCTAATAACAGTGAAGAAGTTGTTTTGGTGAGACAAGACATTGCTGGAACCAAAGTTGACATGCCATTATAAAAAATTCATGAGTTGATTCGACAAAAAAAAGGAGTTTGATATGTTACAATGTATGAATACTCCTAAAAGAACATGGTTTCTATTTGTCATTTTTTAGTATTCTTGTATTTGATACTAAGACTAAATTTCTCTTCTTTAATTTCCGTTTGTTTTGATTATATTATTATTTCTGATAAGTAATTAGGTCATATTACTAATTACTTGGTTATTTTGTCTGTAACATAGAATACAAGAATCGAGCATCCTAGCAATGGAAACTCATCTCCTCATGCTAACCAACAAGACGAAATACATGTGCATCATTCGCTTAATTCTCTATCTAATGAGGCTGAAACAAGTAAGAACTTTTGGCTATAAAACATGATATATTATTTTGGATAATCATTTAAATGTTGAGCTCATTAATCATGTAATCCTATTCTCAAGCAGGTAGGGAGAGAGCAAAAAAATGCACAAGAAAAGCTACGTATATGCCTGAGATTTGGGGATTGCCTCCGAAAAAAGGCTTCTAATAGAATGCAATGAACGTGGGCAAGTAATTGATAACAATCAATCAAAATATGCTAATTTCTTAGGTGTGCTGGCTAGAATGGGTATGGATTGCCCAATTAATATTTGTGATTGGCGAAAAGTGCCAAAGTCGAACAAGAATGAACTAGTAAACATTGTCAAGGTAATTTATCACATATTTACTAAAAATCATTTCATTATTTCTATATTTGATCTTTAGAATTACATTTAAATGCTGATATCTTAATTTCAGTCAAAGTTTCTATGTCCTCCTGGAATTGAAGCAGATATTTTGGAAACAATCGGAACTAACTGGAGAAATTGGAAAAGACTTGAAGAAAAGGTACTTTAATCCTAGCTTGCCAATCAAAGATCTAAAAAGCATATCAGAACCCAGAGTCATTCAAGAGCAGTATGCAAAACTTGTTGAGTTTTGGCTATCGGAAAAAGGAAAGGTAAAGTAAAGCATAATATCCTTTTTTAACTATGAATAGTGATTTTGTCGAAACTAATAGAATTCTTACATATTGTAGAAATCAAGCATGCGAGGAAAAGAAAGCAGAAAAGGAAAGACATTAAATCACATTACAGGAAGAAAACTCTTTGCCTAAGTTCGGGCAAATGAGGTTAGGATAATAAATCTGACTTTTGTGTGAAGTATGCATTTGAAAATTAAATAGGACTACGGCATTCAATATTACAAAATAATATGATTTTTCTTTTTTATGTTCAAAAGGCTAGTTAGCTCATATATTTTCTATATATTAATGAATATTTCAAAATAGGAAAGAAAAAAAAAAGAAGCAAAATTTCTCAAGCAGATATATTTAGCTTGTGTTATCCCGTCGAGGAAGGGGGAGATGCTGCACAAATAAGGGTGAGAGCTATGAAATATTTAACTTAATTTTTGTTGTTAAGTTTCAGTTAAACATAATTTGTTTGACTTGGCTCTACAGGATCAAATGCAAGTGCTAACTGATGAACTTAGAGGATTAGAAGATGTTGTTTCGCAAGATGATGTTTATGCAAGAGTTAATGGCCCAGAAAATCCTGGACGAGTACGGATGCTTGGCTGAGGTATCACACAACAAGATGTATTTGAGGAGATACCTTCTCGTAAAGCTTGTTTTCGGATGTTTCAAACACTTAAAGAAAGGTTGGACAAACTTGAGCATAGTAAAAATGATGTTACAACACTGAGTGGTCCATCATCTTCTTCTTATGAAGATAGAAGCTCAACCCGAATCTCAACTAATGACCCTCGACCTCTTCAGGTAAGTAACACATTGGATGCTTGAGAATTTCAAAGTATAAAACTATAATACCTACCTAAAGCATAATCACTTCTATAAATCTCATAGATTCTTTTAGTAATCTTGTCTACTAATGGCCTATTATGACATATTAGTTTTCAATTTTGGTTTCTAGATTCATTCTTCAATCTCCCTCAAGAGTGTTTTAGAGCGAAATGAAATCGTAGCTAAGGGATATTTAAAAAGCATGGACCCTAACACAGAGGTGGGTGGACAAGCTATAGGACGAAACAATTATGAAGTGCATATAAATGTGGCGGTAAAGGGAGACGAGGATTTAGTAAGGCCATACATGCATTACAACACAATTATGGATGCTCAAGGTGTATCTGTTACTTGGCCAAAATCTTTGGTGAGTTTTAGATTGGTGGTGCAGTGAATCTAATATTTTAAAACAACTTCTTTTCTTTCCTTTGGAATATCTAGTACATATGGTTCTTAAATTTAACTGTTAGTATGTGTATGAGTATATGTGTGTTTCAAATATTTGAGATTAGTGGGTGGAATTTGATGTTTTGATCGTTGTATTATGAGAAGTAGCTTTATCTTGATGCTAAGACATAGTCATATGTTCATGCTTATATTATTTTCTAGATTTCATGGTAGTTAGGCACTTAACACCATCTTTGTGTGTGATACATGTGCCTACTACGGTGACCGACACTACATTTGTTCGCATGCCTTCTAGGAAATTGAGTAAAAGCTTCCATGTGATAACACAAAGTTCTAGAGCTGTTTTTAGATGCATAATCTGAATAGGCTATTTTGATTATAAGATATATGAGTTGAGCTTTTTTCTTTCTTTCTTTATATATATATATATATATATATGAATGCAAAATTACTTGAGCTTGGTTGGCGGGATTTTGATGTTAAGACACATCCATACACTTGTATTATTTTGCAAATTTCATGCCATTTTCTATGCTTAACTTCTTGTGCTATTTCTTTTTGATAAAGGTGGTTCGAGATGTGGATGATAATATGATGAAGATGGACATTGCAGGTAGAAAGCTAACTTGAGGATTTATTCAGCTGTCTATATTCGACTAGAATTTTGCTATTTTGTCTAGCATGTAGGATTATTATGTCAATTGTTGGATTAACCTCTGGTGGTTTTTGTAAGTAGTATTTTGAATCGTATGCTTTTTTATGAATGGATATTTCAAACATGGGCATGAATTATTAAGAATTGGATTGTGTTTTGAGTGAAATGTGTATATGGTTTGAAACAAGTTTTTTATTGAATGGTAATGTACATAAATACAGGTGGAAACATAGTTTGCATTATAGGTCCAAAAGTATTAGCACATATGTGCCTAACATGGCACTTTGATATGTGGTAATAAAGTGATAAGTGTAAGACTAGGGTAAATAACACTTTCGTCCTTTATGTTTGCCACTTTTCGATTTTGGTACTGTAAGTTTTGAATTTTGAATTTTAATCCTATAACTTTTACAAAATTCGCATTTTTGGTCCTGTGTAACTGGAATTGCTATTTCCGGCACAAAAATCCCACGTGGCATGCCACGTGTCCACCAAAAAAAACACGTGTCTATTGGGAAAAACACTTGTTAAGGACACGTGGAGTGCCACGTGGGATTTTTGTGCCGGAAATAGCACTTCCGGTGGCGCAGGACCAAAAATGCGAATTTTGTAAAAGTTATAGGACTAAAATTCAAAATTCAAAACTTACAGGACCAAAACCGAAAAGTGATAAACATAAAGGACGAAAAGTGTCATTTTCCCTGTAAGAATATGTGATCTTGTTATAATTATTTATGTGATAAGAGGTGAATAAGTGTGACAATATACACTTAATATTACAGTTAAATTTGTGGCTAAAAGTTTGCATTAAAAAATCATATACCTAACATTACACTTTTAACTATAAGTATAGTATAGTTGTGTTGACAAATTAAACTGTGGTGATTTTTATTTTACTCTACAGTTCAGAATGCAGTACTATTTGCATAGCATTACGATTTGAGGTGTAATATTAAGCTTTTAACTAACTTCTCAAAAGTTTGGATCACATATAAAAGTGTGGTGTTGTGCCTATATCCTTACGTTTGAAGGTGAAATTGTAGCATTTATAACCACCGCGTTCATAAGTGTGGCGATAGGTTTAGACCACACTGAGTGGTGCCACACTAATAAGAAACGTGGTATGTAAATAAGTGTGGCAATAAGTTCGCTTTTGCCACACAACGAAACGTGGTTATATCCCTTTTTTACTGCAGTGACATTACCCCCTGCATAACTAGACCCTTGTCCACAAGGGTTGTCAAACCAAGGGAACCTCCTTTCTATTTTAGTGTAATATTCCCAAGTTGCTTCTTCAGGCAAAGAATGCGCCCATTATATCAATGCTTGAGGAATTCCAACATTATTTTTAGGAACCAACCTCCAAGCCAAAACTGCCATCGACTAGATTTTAAACACTCGGTCACCATCCACCTCTGGAAGTTTGGAAATGGGAACATGCTTCTCTGCAATTTTCTTCTTAAGAAGTGAGACATGAAATATAGGATGCACTTAGCTTCCTGGTGGCAATACTAGATGATAGGCAACCTTCCCAATTTTTCCAATGATCTCATATGGCCAATAGTATTTGAGGACTAGCTTAAGATTCCTTCTTAGAGACGAAGAGTTTTGCTTATGAGGCTGCAACCTCAAATACACCTAATCACCAATTTCTAACTCTCTTTCTGACCTTTTTTTATTAGTATAGGATTTCATTTGATTTTGAGCATTCTCTAGGTTTTCGTTTAATAGCCATGTTGCCCTACTTCGTTCTTGAGTCAAATCTCATAATTGACGGTTATTTGAATGCATGAATTGCCCTAGAGCAATGTGAGTTGGGTACATAATCATACAGAGCTTGAAATGGTGTCATTTTGAGAGACTAATGGAAATTTGTATTATACCAATATTCTGCCAAGGGTGTAATGACCCAAACTTAGAACATCAGTCGCCAGGTCAGAATTGCTACCCATGGTGAGGGGCTCTAAAAGAATTCTCAAGTACGAACTTATATATAACATCCGCTCCTAGGCCGAGGCATTCTGGGGAAAGGAAAATTCAAAATTTTGAATCTCAAATTACGATGCAATAGAATTTATTCAATTCATGATCAAATACATACTCATTACAAACCTCAAAACCAATATTCCATATTGTACCAAACTTTACAATTACAAGTTCTTGGGTACATAAGGATACTACGAACTATTACAAATTCCAATTTCTTGCCCAATTATTTCCAAAACTTAGGGAGTCTACAGTTTAAATTTCAGAGTCCAAAACATCAACAACCCTATGTACTCATAATGTTTCTTTATAATTCCAAATGATTCTTCCCCTCGATTACAAAGTTACATCCGTTATGCATATACAGAAGCTTATGCAAGGAAAATAAAAAGTCTAAGGTTTCCAAGCTTGGAAAAAATTCAAAAATTATTTACCTACACATATTAAAATTTATAAAATAAGTTCAAATGACTTAGTAAGGAGTTATGGATAGAAATAGAACGATAAGGTATCAAGAGACGGTTCAAGCAGAAAATTTTAGAAGTCCAATAATGGAGAGATGATTCAATAATCAAGATCGAAACGTCCAACAATCAAGTATGAATCAAATAATGAGCTTGGAAGTCCTACAAACGAAAGATGAATCACATAGTGAATTTCGAAGTTCAATAGATAAGAGCTAATTCAAACAATAAGTTTAGAACCTCAATATCATACATACAAATAATCAGAAATGGCAGAACTAGTATTTGGTGGATCTGTCACCCTTATCACTTCTAAACATATACATATATCAAACCAAATTGGAACATATCGAATCAATCCCCATCCCTCCAACCTCTCCCTCGAGTGGCCGCTCAAGGTGAGTAACTATATAGGCAATTTGGCACGGTCGATCGTGTACCTCAAGACCAGTTCCCTGGAAAGCCTACCTCCAGGTAATCGTGAAACTGTCCAACAAATGAAAAAATCCTGCAAGAGACAAACCATCGATCAAATACCGCTTAGCCGTCTCTCCAGTGGTTCACCCGAGCCCAACAATTAATCAATCAGTAGGTTTTAGAAACACAATAATATGTCTGATTCAACAATTTGAAGTTTTAAGATAATATCGAACACAATCAAACCCATCCATAGAATGGTATACAATGAATATCAATCAATCATAATTAGTCCGATTCAATCAATACAAAGTTATAAACAGTCTTGAATACAATCATTCGATTCGATTCGAATTTAGGACATAACAAACAATATTTCGAGCTCTAACATTTTAAAGGAATGATCTATGGACATATCAGATGATATTTAAAAATATTTTAAAGGAATAATTTGTGATCATTTCAAATGTTATTTTGAAAGCATTTCAGAGAGTGCACTAGGGGCGAAAGGTGAGCCGAGTTCGAGCTCAAATACACTGGCTCGACTCGCGAGCTTGTGCTACTATTAAAAAGTATATTATTTATAATATATTATTATATATAATGTAAAAATATATATAGTAAAAATGTGTAGAACATATATTAAAAATATATAAAAATTATATATTTTAATGTATATAACATATATTTTCAAAATATATATGTATATAAATATTTAAGATATATATTTTAATATTTAATATACTATATAATATATATTTTTAAAAAATATATAAAAAATGTATTATTTATAATTATTTTTTTATATATTTTATAAGCTCGAGCTCTCGATCGAGCTCGAGCTCGAGTTTGGAATTTTTTATAAGCTCGGCTCGTTTACAGCCCTAGAGTGCACCATGGACATAATAACCAACATTTCAAGGGAGTGGAGACTAAGAATGGTATTTTAGAATGTTTTAAAGAAGTGAAATCCATAAACAGTATTTTAAAAATGTTTCAAAAGGGTGAAATCCGTAAATAATATTTCGAGTGCAAACAATTCGAAGGAAAGTTCTATCGATAAACAATGCTTCAAAAATCATTTCAAAAGAATAATTTATAGAAATATCGTATGATATTTTGAAAATATTTCAAAAGAATGATTCACAAATATATTAAATGATTTTCAAAGTTTATTTCGATGGAAGGATCCATGGAAATATTTCAAAAGAGAAATTCCTGGATACATCAAATGAGTTTTGTAAATAATTCAAAAAAGTGGACTATATTTCGAAATTATTTTATGGACATGTCAAAGGTGATTTTTAAAATATTTCAAATGAGATTTTAAGCTGAAAATAATTTAAAGGGGTAAAATATAGACATATTTATACAAAAAGAGGTTAAAAATATAAAAACAATGCTTCTAAACTAAGCGTGACTGCGCTCGGAAATGGTTGCGCATGCACTCGAGAGGCCTAGGACTACTACCTCGGGCGCTAGCACGCCTATAAGTGGGTGCAAATGAGCCCACTTCCTAATGTCAATAAGTTTCTAAAAAATTTTCCATATAAAAACTCCTTTTGTTCATTTGTCAAATTATTCACTTTTGAAAATTCAGACATGTCAACAAATTTGTCCAACTTCACTCATTTGTTTAAAACTCACACAATTAACCATAACTTTACTTCAGTAAATACATATTTTGCGCAAGAATATCTAAGAAAGTTTAAAAATCATGAATGAAAGTAAATAATGTTGAAAATAGCCCTTTATATCCATGTTTCCATTTTTTTTTTCAACAAATCATTACATATTCAATTGTGTCCAAGGCTTCCAAGCACAAGGTCATCAATAATATTGATTAAACAAAGAGAATGACCACAATAAGATCTAAATGTCCATAGCCATTATCAAATAAGACAAAGAATTCATGATACCCAAAAATGAATAACAATAGCTAGTCTAAGCTTATGCTCATTTTAATCAATGCAAGGGAATGAGATCATGATCCAAAGGATTTTATTATTAATGAGCACAAGGGATAGCCATAATCTTTACCTCAATCTTTTGATCAAAACTCACGATATGCTTCTAAATTCCCAAAAATGCTGCCAGCAAAATCACCTAATCATTCAATATCAAAATTTCTTAGTTATCACATTTCCAAGAATGACAATCTTTATTCCAATCATTTTATCTCAATGCTCCTAATAGTTTAATAGTGTAATTTACCTCTACAATTATTTTAACTTGACGATCTTTCTAATGGTAGCTTCTGATCAATGATCCAATGGTTGGATCTTCGTTTATGCCCATTTAAATTTCATCCCCTGCTGCTGCCCCTGTTCTCTGTAGTTATGGCAGGTTGTTTTCCATCAATATTTTCAGATATTTTTCTCCATAGTTTTGAGTGATTCTTGATCCTAAAATTATGTACACTTAATAAGATTTCTAACGGTATATTTTATGGGCCGATTTGATAAGAGAAAGTTAGGTTTTAAACCTTTAGAAGTTGAAGTTGTTGCAAGGGCTGTGGACATATCCAAGACAAATGTAGAGGAAAGACGATATTGGCAAAGTTGATGCGAAAAATGAAGGGCAATTGGGGGGATATTTATAGATATGAAAAATGGCATTCTTGTAATTTTTGTTTCTTAGCCTCTAAGATTTTGAGATTTTTTTTTTTTTCCTAATTCAAGGGCAAGTGGCTAGCCAACTAGAAAAATGTCGGGATTTATATATATATATATTATAGATTTTAGGTTGGGCTTTGGAAAGGCTCAAGGTTTAGGCTAGAATATATGTTCTTGTGTCAAAATAATATATGTGATGAATTTTGTTTGCAAGAAAAATTTTAAGGGTAGTGATAAAATATTTGGATTGTAAGAAAAATATCTAAATGGTTGTAGTGAAAAGATTTTAGGTGTAAAGTGATTTTGATAGATGAGGTAAAAATATTTTCATTTTGAATTTCAAAATTTAATAATGATATTTGGGAAATTTTGGGGTCGTTACGAAGGGTATTCATTAACTCCGGCTTTTGGGCTTGAGATGACACATGCATCTCAAATAGTTTTCTAAGCATTGGTTCAAACGTCTTGTTTGCGTGTCGCTTTGGGGTGGTAAGCCGCTGACATAGCTAGGGTAGTTCCACTTAGCTTAAACAATTTCCTCCAGAAAGAGCTAGTGAATACCTTGTCTATGTTACTCACTATGTTCGTAGGCATGCCTTGTATACATTATACAAAAATAGACAGTTTCAGCTACGAATGGGTATGACAAGGTCATAAAATGTGAATACTTTAGGTATCTATCAACAACCACCATTATAACATCCTTTCATTCTGACCTTGGGAGCCCCTTAATAAAATCCACAATATGTGAGTCCACGCCTGCTTTGGAATACTTAATGGTTGTAACAGTCCTCAGTATGAAACATTCTCGTGTTTACTTCTCTAGCATGTGTCACACTGTTTGACCCACTCTTCTACTTCCTGCTTTATCTTGGGCTAATAAAAGTATCTTTTGACCCTTTGATAAGTCCCCTGGATTCCAAAATGCCCTCTTCATTCTTAAGACCGCATCATGCACGTGTTGCATGATTCTATGTTTAGTCCAATACAAATCCTCCCCTACCTCCTAAGGATCCCTAAAGCGTAAGAATATCCTGGATATGCAGATTGATCCATCTTCTTGGCTTGCATTATGTGTCGTAGCTCATTAGTACTTGTGTAGCTCTGTTTCACCTCTTCGATACATCTATCTTCACAAGCAGCATCCTGATTATATGCTTCTCCTTCCTCCTCAGTCATCATCATAAACACTTGTCTTTATTTACATCTATGTTTAGGTGTATGTCTTATCACAGTTATAGCATATGTTCTTTTCTTTTCTTGCCTTCATTTTGGATATAGTGAGCAGCATCCTAACTGGGTTTCTAGAATCAACTTTGGTTGTGGGCTTAGCAAATGGTGGTTTGACGGGGGTGGGGAAACTTCTGTGAACTGAGTTGTTAGAGGTAAGAGATGGTTTGTAGGCAGGTTTTGCTTGCATGGGTTTGCTAGGCAAGCTGAGTTTACTCATAAGAACATCAATGGAGGTCTTAAACTTTTTTGCCAATGATACTACTTGCTGGAAACTTCAGGGTTTAGCAGCCATCACAGAAACCCTAATTTCCTTATTCAAACCACTTACAAAACACTTGGTGAAATAACACTCCTTGAGATCCTTATCAAATATCAGCATATAAGCTCCCTATGTCATCAAACTTATCATAATATTCAATTACATTCTCTTCTTGGTGTAGATTATTGAATTCCCCATAAATCAATCCAGGTACCACATCATCAAACTTCCTATCACTGCAATAACTAGCCCCTCCCACGTGGGAAGTCCTTCATTCCATAAAGTTTTGAAACCAAACTTTCACTTTCCCTTGGAAGTGCACTGAAGCAAGTGAAACCTTTTGATCTTCAAGGAACATATAGAGCACCTGAAAGTACCAATTGCTCTTACATACCTACCTCATAGCGTCTATTTTATCAAAAAAATGGAACTCCACCTTAGGAAAAGAGAAGTTCCACCATGAGCTATTTCCATTGCTACCACTAAATTTGTAATCATGGTACCTTATAGGTAAGTTAGAAGATCTTTCACCTTAAGCAAACAGCCCTTCTCCCAATAGTCATTTGTCCCTGTTAAACTGGAGCATTTGATCCAATATACTCTGTATCTACTATTGCAATGCCTTCTGCACATTTTCCATTGTTGCTTGCAGAGTGTTGTGAGAGTTTTGCATATCAATGAGCTTCGCTCGAAAATGATTCTCACTAACAATTTCCTGGGCGCTTTCTTCAATAAGCAAAACTTTTGTTTCTTGAGTTGTTCTTGCATCTCCTTGAACTGTGTCCCCTCAACCATGGCGCCAATCAAACTCCTAATGAAAGCACTAAAACATTATGTCCTAACCTACAAAATTAATGGTGTTAAGAAAGTTTAGTGTAAATATGAAGGGGATGAGAATTAGAAGAAGAAATAGATGAGGAATGAGAATTGACTTGTAGAATTTTCTTAAACTTTTAGCTATGATGTTTCTCTATTTTTAAATATGCATAGTGAATGGTTGATCAATGTGAACGCTACTAGAATAGTTTTGTAGATTCCTCATGTTATGATAGTGCACATTGCACCACATTGTCTGCCACATGCCCTTCATTAACTAGTCCCCGCCTGAATTCTGTTATGTTTGCCTCTTCATCATCACCGTTCGATTTTTCTTCTCCAACAATTAAGATATTCCTTTCACTTGAGTCTGCATCCTCAAAAACGTTATTTTTACTTATAAAATTGCTTCTCTCCTTAATAGAATGTTTTTGCTTTTTCATCCAAAGGTCACTCTTACTTGTAATCTAATGGTCAATATTCAAAGGAGTTTCGACCGTTATTCTCATCACATTTTCATTGGATTTTGTTTGTAATGGTTGTGAAGGGTCTAGTTGTTTGTTGAGTTTTTTATTTGAAACATATTTTTTTTTGTTTCACGGGTCAGTTTTTTGATTTATTGTTTTATCTTGGTTGATGAATCTTCCTGATGTTCGACATTTGTTTTTATTTGATAACTGTTATGTTCCTATTATTGGTAATGCTTATGGTTTGTAAAGCTATAGAAATTGTTGGAGATTTCCCAACTTTTGAATGATAATAGACTTGAACTATCGTGAAATCTATCTATCTATCACCTGGTTATTGATTGTGATGTGATCCGGGAATCAGGCCAAGATCAAAAGGTAAAATGTGGGATCTTGACTTGAAAATGCAGTTTACTTCAATTGAATGATCTCTAACTTGTGAAAACTCTCTCTAGTGCGATTCTGTGCAAAAGTGAGTATGTTTCCCTGATTAACTATTATTAAGTGGTTTTATAGTGCTTTAGTCAAGAGAGTCAAGAATTAATGGGCTTAAGGCCCATTTTCTTAATTACAGCGTGATTTATTAATTTTCTATATTTATTATTAATACAATTATTTCGTAATTACTTTTATGCCATTGAAGGGTATCATAGGTACATCACATAGTCTTCCCTACTCTCGATTTGACTCTAAGAAGTCAAAACGAAAATAAAACAATTTGGATATATTTTTTGCATTATCATCATCATTGAAATTTAAATAATTAATCAATAATTTATATATATACCAGCCAAATCATTTGGCAACTTTGATTCTTTTTTTATCTCAGGGGAATTTGAGTGATCTCTGACAAGACTTAGATAAATTTGTGCCTCGAGAATCACTTGAGTGACC